>JARYGA010013128.1:0-600000 GCA_030545235.1 Helianthus tuberosus
AAGCAGATTACATCTTGGTTTCATATATATATTGATATCATATACGGCACATATGTATATACATAAGTGAAACAAGGATAAATATACTAACCCGACGAATGGAACAAGAAGATGTAGCTAGTTAACACACAGGGGGGGGGGGGGTTGCGACTGAATTTAGTTCTCCTTTCCTTCCTGTTGCCGTTCACAAAAGACTAGGGTTTGCTACTGATTTTCAGATTATACGTAACATAATACTACCCTAATTCTATACCACATACATATGGGCTGATTACACATAACACATGGGCTGATTTGGATGCGAGAGAGGCCCAAATGTCATGAAGTATGCATGTGTTTACCAGCTTGCACAGCCCACTTAAATTCCCGGCCCATCCCTTGTGCGGCCCACTTGGGTATTCATCACACGACAATTCTATCCAGCCCAATGTCACAATGACCCACTTTCAAACGGTTGATTCATTCAAGGATTATGTGGCTATACTAACCCGTGTGGTCATGGCAATCAGTATTCTATACTCTTTCATTCACATACGGTAATACAAGTAATTCCATTCCCAATAGATCATACAGTTACCACACATAACACATAAAATCCACTTTCTTGCATCAATCAATAAATTATAAGCACCTTCGTTCTATTTAAAAAAGACATGATGTGATCGAACCCTAACCTAATGACTATTATCATGAGGAAAACTGACATAAACTTTTTGTGATACACACGTAAAGACACATGTCAAGGATTGTGGGGTTTCAAGTAGCGCTGAGACCTAAATTATTCGGGTTGTCACATCATCCCCAACTTGAAAGAAATTTCATCCCGAAATTTGACAAGATAGGCACCGAGAAGTGAGGTGATGAATCAAGATTGCTGCAGATTTTTCTCATGTGCCCACATCATCCCCAACTTGAAGAGGAATTTCGTCCCGAAATTCACTAGTTTTACCAGTATTAGATTGGTCATTAGGAAAGAGTTGAGGATATTTGAGCTTCATCTTTGATCTTCGCGTTTCCAAGTGAACTCCGGCTAACGTCTTGAGTTCCAACGAACTCTCACAATCGTGAAACGACTATGTTAACGAACACTTGACTTCCTGGTCCATGTTTTTCGATAAATTCCTCCGGTAAAGGTATCGCAACGCGTTTCATCAGAAAAATTCAGCCTTGGATTCGAGACGTATATAGCATTATGTGGGTGGCCCCAACTTGTCGGGTAGCTTGAATTTGTAGGTCGCGTTACCGACTCTTTCCAGAATTCTAAATAACTCAACGTAACGTAAGTTAAGCTTGCCACGCTTCCCAAGCGTATCACACCCTCCCAGGGCGAGATGTTCAACACGATACGATCGCCTACAGCGAATTCCCAGTATTTCCTAAGCTTATCGACTTTTTCCGACAGACATGCGTTGCCCGGCCAAATGATTTCTGATCTGCTCAGATCTTTCCAGGGGTTTTGAGTACAGGTCCTATACCTGTGATTAGGTTGTCACCGCTACTCTAATCCAACAAGGAGTTTAATGTCACTGCTCATGTAATGCCCTCCAACAGAGCTGTCTGAATACTAGAGTGGTGACTGCTATGGTAGACCTCTGCAAAAGGTATGTATCCTCCCAATTTCACTGAGTCAATCATGCACATGCTCACAGCATGTCTTCGTGTGCCAGGATGGTTCGTTACTCTGTCCGGTTGTCCTTCAGTGATAAGCAATGCCCATGTCTAGACGTGAGCCAAGGGTGTTGTGTATTGCCGGTCATAAATCAGGTATAGCTCAAAAGCAAAAGTAACAGGAGTTGACACCATCGTGCTTAAAAGCCGCCTCTCTCAAAGGAACATTAACAGCTGTGAAGACTCGTCAGTCCCCTTGATTGTACGAAAGTGTGCTGGTAGCGTGAGACAATCAAACGATCACCTAGGTGGTGTTGGTTTTCCTTTCAAGTTGTAGAAATCCATGGCAGTCTGTTCTCATTTCTATATGTGGGTTTCTAGTTGCTGATTCTTCCCCTTGACCTTCCCACAAGTCAAACATCATTTACATACATAGCTAGGTGGGCCTTCATGCCCGATCACCAGTGTAAGATTTATAAATCCTAATATCTCTCATCAAAGCCCAGACAACTAGAATATCAAGGTCGGTGTGCTCAGCTCAACGCGAGTTCCCTACAGTTGCTGCATAACGAGACCCACATTCATTCCATGAGGTAGCGCATATCGTCTGACCTACCAAAGGTTGCTTCTCCATGCCTCGCATGGGTTTAACTTGAAAATTCTCTTTCTTCTTCAATTCTCCATTTTTGAACGGAGCGAATCTGATCAGGTAGGTTGGAGTCGATAGTGAGTCGCAAAGCTAGTACATGTTCAGGTTTCCCAGTGTAATCATTTAAAGGTCCCATCCAGCGATGCCATCGCATGATTAGCTCTCCCGAACAAGGGTACACCGGAGGCCCTTGTGATCGGCTCTAAGTAAACACATTCGGTTCCGTCCAAGTAATGCCTCCAAGTCAATCCAAAGGCCACGATTTTTACCGCCGGTTGTGTGTCGTGCAGTTCCTTTTGTAACTCCATTACGTAAATCATCACTATCTCGTGTTGCGTCGGTGTGTAATTGGAATTCTGATTCGGACCGTCATGGTATACCACTAAATTACCCGTACCCTTAGGTAATAATGATGCTCAGTGCATTGTGGAGTTGGGATTCGAAGGCTGAAAAGACGTTCTCCTGTCCTGTCTTCCATGAACCACAACACCCCCGCTGTGCTAAAGAGATTTCAGCAGCGCAATATTCAAAAACCCTCCGCGTTTAATCTACGGTGATATCCAGCGAAACCAAGGAATGGTTGCGTCCCCTAGTGAATCTTTGGTGCCAAACGATTTTTAACATAATGGGTCTTAAACGAGGTCCACATGTATTCCACTTCATTGATTTCATGACCAAAAATGTACCTCTCAAATCCAATAATTACATCTAAACAAGACTCCGCACGGAGTGGCTCCTTCCTCAGGAGCTCTAAAATAAGATACCAATGCCGCCCATGATGTTCCTTTCTCTCCTGGAAATGGTCCAAAACGTCATCGATAAACCACGGTCGTTTTATGTGATCCATAAAGCTTTTGGTGTGTTGATTAACCCAAGGTCGTGAAATACAAGTTGTAATGGCCGTACTGCGTTCGATATGCCGTTTCAGGAACATTCTCCCCCCTTGGATTTCCATCTGATAATAGTTCGCTCGGATTTCCATCTGATAATAGTTCGCATCGTAAATCAATACTCGAATGAAAGCTCGTCCCTTGCAATTGGTTGTCAGGTTGTCAATACATGGTCGAGGCAAACGGTTCTCGACTGTCGCCTTGATGAGTTCTCGATAATCAGTGCACCTACAAAAAAAAGCTTATCTTCACGGATATAAGTAGGGCTTCCCAAAGCAAAAAACTAGGTCCGCTAGAACTCCTGTCCAACAGTTCTTGTAGTAGCTTAGACAGTTCTTGCAACCCTCTCGGTGCAAGGCGGTAAGAGTATGAGTCTTCAGGGCTGCCTCTGGCGTGAAATCAGCTGAGGTTCCGACTAACAGTTGTGGAAGTAAACCTGAAAGTTCCTCGAACAGCACACTGAAAGGAGTCATGAATAATCGGTGGATCCCTGATCCTATTTTCCTTAGCCTTATCATTAGTAACGGTTGCTAACATGGCGGGGTAGTTCCTCCGTAGACACTTCTGGGCTTTCATCCCAGAGTTGTTGCTAGCCTTTACACAACTCTGATATTCTATAATAGATGATGATTCTCTACTAGGGAGAGGGGTACACAAAGTTTTCTTTTCACATAGTATATCTGTGCGATGTATGGATAACCAATCCATACTAACTATTGCATCAAACTTTCAAGGGTAGTAGAAGGAAGGTCGACGTCGAATACTTCTCCCACAAGGTCGAGTTGCATTCCAACAATCGTATGAGGTTTCAGTTGACTTGCTATCAGCCGATTCCACCGCAGGTTCGGTTTCGAGAAGCATCAGAGTCAAGCAGAACAGAGCCGAAATGATTAGTTACCCAAAACATGCACGCTACCATGTTGTTATTACACTTGGCATTGCCTACGCCAATCCTAAACTCCCTTCCATGAGTATCATTTCCAATGTCTGTTGTTTTCGTTACGAGCATTTCCAATACGGCCGTCGTTCCCTTGGTTGTTGTCGTGACTGCTGCCTCTAATGTTGTTGCTTGAAACGGGGCCTTACTGTCTTTCAACAACAGGGTCCATCCTGTCTCATTCCGTGTCGCGTCCTAAGACACTACTCACTGCGTGGGGAGTTACTCATTCCACTCTAAAATCAGTTGCCATCGCTTACGTCCTGATTGATTCATAAGAGTTGACTCCCATGAGTTGCTGACTAGGGTTAAGAACTCAATTGGAGTCAAATTGCTGATGTTCGTTGCTGGAAATCGGGGTCGTCCAAATACTAAGGTCGGTAAAGTGCTACATTCATCCCCTTGCCCATCAATGTTGCAAGTTGTTTGAGTAATACGCGGTATGCTGCGAGAGTGTTGCAGAAGTGATCACACTTCGGAGTATAAGACGTCAATACATAGAGTTCTAGCAAATGAAGAGGAGTGAGAAAGGTATAGACCAACTCAAGGACGTTCACGCAAGCACCTAACATTCTACACGTTCCGCTAGGCGTTCAGATGCGTGTTCAGGTAATACTTGATAGCATCGAGATTCGTAAGGATTCAGAAAGGAGTGAAAAGATTACGTTCAATTAAAAGACAGTCGCTGCTATGACCCCACGTAGGTTTGTTACATTTCTCATTGATTAGATAACAAAACAGAACCCCTTTTTCACTTGTTAAGGCTCACTAGGACTCACATGCACCCCACATTATTATTATGTGTGCACCCACAATAATATTGTGATTTGCATGCTCATCTCAGCTCCTCCTAACTCATGTCAAATGGTCCTTCAAACTCAGATATCAAACAGGGGCTGTCTAAACATCAAGGTTACAAGAATCCCAGGGCTACGACACACTAACAACACATCATAATGTAAACAAACAGTTCATGTAGTTATGCTATAGTGACGAGTGTGTGTCCGTATGCTGCATCATAAACAGGTGTACACTAGTCATGTAATGTATGTATCAAGTGAGAAAGACGAACCTTGCAATCTGGAGCTGAGTGTCATGGTCGTATTCTTGTTTTCAGAACTGTTCGGTTATAGTTTGGTTTTATAAAAACGTTTTTAAAACCAAGTTCACTATAACCTGTGGCTCTGATACCGAACTGTCACACCCCCAAAATACCACCTAGGGAGTGTCCCTGTTGGGCATGCGACGTACCAACAACGAGCCACTAATTACATTGAACCAATACAAGTTTCAAAATAAAATTCTCAAGTATTAATGAAAACACCATTCACGAGTTTAAATGTAAATCAACATGTTCAGCGGAAGCAAATAACAATCCATAGTCAAATTATTCAAAAACCAATGTGTAATAGTAACAGGTAACCCCATGTGTCCCTTTAATCGACCCATGACCACTCCTACTCCTCCAGACAGCAAGTTTCCCAAATCCAGAATACCTAACAACCTGCGAGCATGCAACAAGTGTATCAGACAAAGCTGGCGAGTTCACAGGTTTAGAAAACGTTTGTTACCAGTTGTATGTAAAACAGTTCACTGACAAATGCAAGTAACATTGTTAATATCTCAATTCCGAACAAGACGGCTCCTAAAGTACATGACTGCCCTTTCCCACGTACTCCTATCCAGTACTGGGCCTGACTGGGTCATTAGTTCACATCCGTCCTCTCTAGGAGCGGTGTGAGGGTGCCAAACCTAAGTAGCGCTACCAACTAATACCTGTTACCCTCCAGGTAACAACATAAGGGACTTACAAGAATGATAGGTGAGAATATTAACCAATATACCCGTTTTTACCCAAAAGACTTATCCCTCCACGGGATACCCACTGACTGTCCCCAACCACTGGGACGCATGCTCGAATGTAGTGAACTCACCTTAGGTTTGCTCGGTAAGATTTATTACTTAATCACCAGTTGATCAACCGCGTCCTACCATAGTTACCGGTGACGGTCAGTTTTAAGTGCACATAGATTGCTTATCATATAAACCATTAACTCACGTATTCACCGTCCACGTAAAACACATTTATTGTACAGGTAGCTCACGCAAGTAATTTAAGTCATGATAGTAAAGTCTTTCACATAGTGCCGTCACATACTCACTAACTTAAACATATATCATACATGCATACCTAAGTTTATTTGCATACACTTCAAGCCCAAATAATATACATGTGCAGCCCGTTCAGTTGCCAATCCAATACGCGGACCGTTGTTTGTGCAGCCTAGTTATTCACATAGGACCCGACTAGAATTAACCCAAAGTGTAATCTGTTTACAACCCTGCCCAGTATCGGCCCAGCCGGTATCCGGCCCAATTACGAACGCACACAAGGCGTTTGTTTGGGTTACAATTCCTTACAAGCCCAACAATACATCTACCCAAGATTACTACCCAATTCAGCATGTATTGAAGAAGCTGGCCGGCCCAATCCAGTTTTGTTTATGCTTTAAATACTAGGGTGGTCCGATTAACATATCATGCCCAAAACAAAACTCCAAATATTACTAGCTCATATACTTCATGTTCACCACACGTTATGATCTGACATGTAACCTTATCATCACCAACCGTAACCATTTAATTGAATCAAACCAAACATTGTTTAACATATCATTCCTTTATAACCCAACAATCGTTTAAATAATATGTGGTTATCATGCAAACATGCCAATCCAATTCTTTATTTAATCAGGTTTCACATATTATTCCTTATTGTAAATGAACATTCTGGTTAAAAGTATTTAGACCATCGAACCCACCTATGATCATCGGCCCAATGATTGATTGTTTATTTCTCATGAATTTCTATCCTTATTAAACAAGATGTACTACCACTAAACAACTAACAGTAACAAGAAAACACACATCGAACAAGCAGATTACATCTTGGTTTCATATACATATTGATATCATACGGCACATATGTATATACATAAGTGAAACAGGGATAAATATACTAACCCGACGAATGGAACAAGAAGATGTAGCTAGTTAACACACAGGGGGGGGGGGGGTTGCGACTGAATTTAGTTCTCCTTTCCTTCCTGTTGCCGTTCACAAAAGACTAGGGTTTGCTACTGATTTTCAGATTATACGTAACATAATACTACCCTAATTCTATACACATACATATGGGCTGATTACACATAACACATGGGCTGATTTGGATGCGAGAGAGGCCCAAATGTCATGAAGTATGCATGTGTTTACCAGCTTGCACAGCCCACTTAAATTCCCGGCCCATCCCTTGTGCGGCCCACTTGGGGTATTCATCACACGACAATTCTATCCAGCCCAATGTCACAATGACCCACTTTCAAACGGTTGATTCATTCAAGGATTATGTGGCTATACTAACCCGTGTGGTCATGGCAATCAGTATTCTATACTCTTTCATTCACATACGGTAATACAAGTAATTCCATTCCCAATAGATCATACAGTTACCACACATAACAAATAAAATCCACTTTCTTGCATCAATCAATAAATTATAAGCACTCGTTCTATTAAAAAGACATGATGTGATCGAACCCTAACCTAATGATATTATCATGAGGAAAACTGACATAAACTTTTTGTGATACACACGTAAAGACACATGTCAAGGATTGTGGGGTTTCAAGTAGCGCTGACCTAAATTATTCGGGTTGTCACATCATCCCCAACTTGAAAGAAATTTCATCCCGAAATTTAACAAGTAGGCACCGAGAAGTGAGGTGATGAATCAAGATTGCTGCAGATTTTTCTCATGTGCCACATCATCCCCAACTTGAAGAGGAATTTCGTCCCGAAATTCACTAGTTTTACCAGTATTAGATTGGTCATTAGGAAAGAGTTGAGGATATTTGAGCTTCATCTGATCTTCGCGTTTCCAAGTGAACTCCGGCTAACGTCTTGAGTTCCAACGAACTCTCACAATCGTGAAACGACTATGTTAACGAACCTTGACTTCCTGGTCCATGTTTTCGATAAATTCCTCCGGTAAAGGTATCGCACGCGTTTCATCAGAAAAATTCTGCCTTGGATTCGAGACGTATATAGCATTATGTGGGTGGCCCAACTTGTCGGGTAGCTTGAATTTGTAGGTCGCGTTACCGACTCTTTCCAGAATTCTAAATAACTCAACGTAACGTAAGTTAAGCTTGCCACGCTTCCCAAGCGTATCACACCCTCCCAGGGCGAGATGTTCAACACGATACGATCGCCTACAGCGAATTCCCAGTATTTCCTAAGCTTATCGACTTTTTCCGACAGACATGCGTTGCCGCCAAATGATTTCTGATCTGCTCAATCTTTCCAGGGGTTTTGAGTACAGGTCCTATACCTGTGATTAGGTTGTCACCCTACTCTAATCCAACAAGGAGTTTAATGTCACTGCTCATGTAATGCCTCCAACAGAGCTGTCTGAATACTAGAGTGGTGACTGCTATGGTAGACCTCTGCAAAAGGTATGTATCCTCCCAATTTCACTGAGTCAATCATGCACATGCTCACAGCATGTCTTCGTGTGCCAGGATGGTTCGTTACTCTGTCCGGTTGTCCTTCAGTGATAAGCAATGCCCATGTCTAGACGTGAGCGAAGGGTGTTGTGTATTGCCGGTCATAAATCAGGTATAGCTCAAAAGCAAAAGTAACAGGAGTTGACACCTCGTGCTTAAAAGCCGCCTCTCTCAAAGGAACATTAACAGCTGTGAAGACTCGTCAGTCCCCTTGATTGTACGAAAGTGTGCTGGTAGCGTGAGACAATCAACGATCACCTAGGTGGTGTTGGTTTCCTTTCAAGTTGTAGAATCCATGGCAGTCTGTTCTCATTTCTATATGTGGGTTTCTAGTTGCTGATTCTTCCCCTTGACCTTCCCACAAGTCAAACATCATTTACATACATAGCTAGGTGGGCCTTCATGCCCAATCACCAGTGTAAGATTTATAAATCCTAATATCTCTCATCAAAGCCCAGACAACTAGAATATCAAGGTCGGTGTGCTCAGCTCAACGCGAGTTCCCTACAGTTGCTGCATAACGAGACCCACATTCATTCCATGAGGTAGCGCATATCGTCTGACCTACCAAAGGTTGCTTCTCCATGCCTCGCATGGGTTTAACTTGAAAATTCTCTTTCTTCAATTCTCCATTTTTGAACGGAGCGAATCTGATCAGGTAGGTTGGAGTCGATAGTGAGTCGCAAAGCTAGTACATGTTCAGGTTTCCCAGTGTAATCATTTAAAGGTCCCATCCAGCGATGCCATCGCATGATTAGCTCTCCCGAACAAGGGTACACCGGAGGCCCTTGTGATCGGTCTAAGTAACACATTCGGTTCCGTCCAAGTAATGCCTCCAAGTCAATCCAAAGGCCACGATTTTTACCGCCGGTTGTGTGTCGTGCAGTTCCTTTTTGTAACTCCATTACGTAAATCATCACTATCTCGTGTTGCGTCGGTGTGTAATTGGAATTCTGATTCGGACCGTCATGGTATACCACTAAATTACCCGTACCCTTAGGTAATAATGATGCTCAGTGCATTGTGGAGTTGGGATTCGAAGGCTGAAAAGACGTTCTCCTGTCCTGTCTTCCATGAACCCACAACACCCCGCTGTGCTAAAGAGATTTCAGCAGCGCAATATTCAAAAACCCCGCGTTTAATCTACGGTGATATCCAGCGAAACCAAGGAATGGTTGCGTCCCCTAGTGAATCTTTGGTGCCAAACGATTTTTAACATAATGGGTCTTAACGAGGTCCACATGTATTCCACTTCATTGATTTCATGACCAAAAATGTACCTCTCAAATCCAATAATTACATCTAACAAGACTCCGCACGGAGTGGCTCCTTCCTCAGGAGCTCTAAAATAAGATACCAATGCCGCCCATGATGTTCCTTTCTCCTGGAAATGGTCCAAAACGTCATCGATAAACACGGTCGTTTTATGTGATCCATAAAGCTGTTGGTGTGTTGATTAACCCAAGGTCGTGAAATACAAGTTGTAATGGCCGTACTGCGTTCGATATGCCGTTTCAGGAACATTCTCCCCCCTTGGATTTCCATCTGATAATAGTTCGCTCGGATTTCCATCTGATAATAGTTCGCTCGTAAATCAATACTCGAATGAAAGCTCGTCCCTTGCAATTGGTTGTCAGGTTGTCAATACATGGTCGAGGCAAACGGTTCTCGACTGTCGCCTTGATGAGTTCTCGATAATCAGTGCACCTACAAAAAAAGCTTATCTTCACGGATATAAGTAGGGCTTCCCAAAGCAAAAAACTAGGTCCGCTAGAACTCCTGTCCAACAGTTCTTGTAGTAGCTTAGACAGTTCTTGCAACCCTCTCGGTGCAAGGCGGTAAGAGTATGAGTCTTCAGGGCTGCCTCTGGCGTGAAATCAGCTGAGGTTCCGACTAACAGTTGTGGAAGTAAACCTGAAAGTTCCTCGAACAGCACACTGAAAGGAGTCATGAATAATCGGTGGATCCCTGATCCTATTTTCCTTAGCCTTATCATTAGTAACGGTTGCTAACATGGCGGGGTAGTTCCTCCGTAGACACTTCTGGGCTTTCATCCCAGAGTTGTTGCTAGCCTTTACACAACTCTGATATTCTATAATAGATGATGATTCTCTACTAGGGAGAGGGGTACACAAAGTTTTCTTTTCACATAGTATATCTGTGCGATGTATGGATAACCAATCCATACTAACTATTGCATCAAACTTTCAAGGGTAGTAGAAGGAAGGTCGACGTCGAATACTTCTCCCACAAGGTCGAGTTGCATTCCAACAATCGTATGAGGTTTCAGTTGACTTGCTATCAGCCGATTCCACCGCAGGTTCGGTTTCGAGAAGCATCAGAGTCAAGCAGAACAGAGCCGAAATGATTAGTTACCCAAAACATGCACGCTACCATGTTGTTATTACACTTGGCATTGCCTACGCCAATCCTAAACTCCCTTCCATGAGTATCATTTCCAATGTCTGTTGTTTTCGTTACGAGCATTTCCAATACGGCCGTCGTTCCCTTGGTTGTTGTCGTGACTGCTGCCTCTAATGTTGTTGCTTGAAACGGGGCCTTAATGTCTTTCAACAACAGGGTCCATCCTGTCTCATTCCGTGTCGCGTCCTAAGACACTACTCACTGCGTGGGGAGTTACTCATTCCACTCTAAAATCAGTTGCCATCGCTTACGTCCTGATTGATTCATAAGAGTTGACTCCCATGAGTTGCTGACTAGGGTTAAGAACTCAATTGGAGTCAAATTGCTGATGTTCGTTGCTGGAAATCGGGGTCGTCCAAATACTAAGGTCGGTAAAGTGCTACATTCATCCCCTTGCCCATCAATGTTGCAAGTTGTTTGAGTAATACGCGGTATGCTGCGAGAGTGTTGCAGAAGTGATCACACTTCGGAGTATAAGACGTCAATACATAGAGTTCTAGCAAATGAAGAGGAGTGAGAAAGGTATAGACCAACTCAAGGACGTTCACGCAAGCACCTAACATTCTACACGTTCCGCTAGGCGTTCAGATGCGTGTTCAGGTAATACTTGATAGCATCGAGATTCGTAAGGATTCAGAAAGGAGTGAAAAGATTACGTTCAATTAAAAGACAGTCGCTGCTATGACCCCACGTAGGTTTGTTACATTTCTCATTGATTAGATAACAAAACAGAACCCCTTTTTCACTTGTTAAGGCTCACTAGGACTCACATGCACCCCACATTATTATTATGTGTGCACCCACAATAATATTGTGATTTGCATGCTCATCTCAGCTCCTCCTAACTCATGTCAAATGGTCCTTCAAACTCAGATATCAAACAGGGGCTGTCTAAACATCAAGGTTACAAGAATCCCAGGGCTACGACACACTAACAACACATCATAATGTAAACAAACAGTTCATGTAGTTATGCTATAGTGACGAGTGTGTGTCCGTATGCTGCATCATAAACAGGTGTACACTAGTCATGTAATGTATGTATCAAGTGAGAAAGACGAACCTTGCAATCTGGAGCTGAGTGTCATGGTCGTATTCTTGTTTTCAGAACTGTTCGGTTATAGTTTGGTTTTATAAAAACGTTTTTAAAACCAAGTTCACTATAACCTGTGGCTCTGATACCGAACTGTCACACCCCCAAAATACCACCTAGGGAGTGTCCCTGTTGGGCATGCGACGTACCAACAACGAGCCACTAATTACATTGAACCAATACAAGTTTCAAAATAAAATTCTCAAGTATTAATGAAAACACCATTCACGAGTTTAAATGTAAATCAACATGTTCAGCGGAAGCAAATAACAATCCATAGTCAAATTATTCAAAAACCAATGTGTAATAGTAACAGGTAACCCCATGTGTCCCTTTAATCGACCCATGACCACTCCTACTCCTCCAGACAGCAAGTTTCCCAAATCCAGAATACCTAACAACCTGCGAGCATGCAACAAGTGTATCAGACAAAGCTGGCGAGTTCACAGGTTTAGAAAACGTTTGTTACCAGTTGTATGTAAAACAGTTCACTGACAAATGCAAGTAACATTGTTAATATCTCAATTCCGAACAAGACGGCTCCTAAAGTACATGACTGCCCTTTCCCACGTACTCCTATCCAGTACTGGGCCTGACTGGGTCATTAGTTCACATCCGTCCTCTCTAGGAGCGGTGTGAGGGTGCCAAACCTAAGTAGCGCTACCAACTAATACCTGTTACCCTCCAGGTAACAACATAAGGGACTTACAAGAATGATAGGTGAGAATATTAACCAATATACCCGTTTTTACCCAAAAGACTTATCCCTCCACGGGATACCCACTGACTGTCCCCAACCACTGGGACGCATGCTCGAATGTAGTGAACTCACCTTAGGTTTGCTCGGTAAGATTTATTACTTAATCACCAGTTGATCAACCGCGTCCTACCATAGTTACCGGTGACGGTCAGTTTTAAGTGCACATAGATTGCTTATCATATAAACCATTAACTCACGTATTCACCGTCCACGTAAAACACATTTATTGTACAGGTAGCTCACGCAAGTAATTTAAGTCATGATAGTAAAGTCTTTCACATAGTGCCGTCACATACTCACTAACTTAAACATATATCATACATGCATACCTAAGTTTATTTGCATACACTTCAAGCCCAAATAATATACATGTGCAGCCCATTCAGTTGCCAATCCAATACGCGGACCGTTGTTTGTGCAGCCTAGTTATTCACATAGGACCCGACTAGAATTAACCCAAAGTGTAATCTGTTTACAACCCTGCCCAGTATCGGCCCAGCCGGTATCCGGCCCAATTACGAACGCACACAAGGCGTTTGTTTGGGTTACAATTCCTTACAAGCCCAACAATACATCTACCCAAGATTACTACCCAATTCAGCATGTATTGAAGAAGCTGGCCGGCCCAATCCAGTTTTGTTTATGCTTTAAATACTAGGGTGGTCCGATTAACATATCATGCCCAAAACAAAACTCCAAATATTACTAGCTCATATACTTCATGTTCACCACACGTTATGATCTGACATGTAACCTTATCATCACCAACCGTAACCATTTAATTGAATCAAACCAAACATTGTTTAACATATCATTCCTTTATAACCCAACAATCGTTTAAATAATATGTGGTTATCATGCAAACATGCCAATCCAATTCTTTATTTAATCAGGTTTCACATATTATTCCTTATTGTAAATGAACATTCTGGTTAAAAGTATTTAGACCATCGAACCCACCTATGATCATCGGCCCAATGATTGATTGTTTATTTCTCATGAATTTCTATCCTTATTAAACAAGATGTACTACCACTAAACAACTAACAGTAACAAGAAAACACACATCGAACAAGCAGATTACATCTTGGTTTCATATACATATTGATATCATACGGCACATATGTATATACATAAGTGAAACAGGGATAAATATACTAACCCGACGAATGGAACAAGAAGATGTAGCTAGTTAACACACAGGGGGGGGGTTGCGACTGAATTTAGTTCTCCTTTCCTTCCTGTTGCCGTTCACAAAAGACTAGGGTTTGCTACTGATTTTCAGATTATACGTAACATAATACTACCCTAATTCTATACACATACATATGGGCTGATTACACATAACACATGGGCTGATTTGGATGCGAGAGAGGCCCAAATGTCATGAAGTATGCGTGTGTTTACCAGCTTGCACAAACAACTTAAATTCCCGGCCCATCCCTTGTGCGGCCCACTTGGGGTATTCATCACATGACAATTCTATCCAGCCCAACGTCACAATGACCCACTTTCAAACGGTTGATTCATTCAAGGATTATGTGGCTATACTAACCCGTGTGGTCATGGCAATCAGTATTCTATACTCTTTCATTCACATACGGTAATACAAGTAATTCCATTCCCAATAAATCATACAGTTACCACACATAACACATAAAATCCACTTTCTTGCATCAATCAATAAATTATAAGCACTCGTTCTATTAATAAGACATGATGTGATCAAACCCTAACCTAATGATATTATCATGAGGAAAACTGACATAAACTTTTAGTGATACACACGTAAAGACACATGTCAAGGATTGTGGGGTTTCAAGTAGCGCTGACCTAAATTATTCGGGTTGTCACAGCTGTTACTTTTGATCTTTCCCAAAAACACAAACCAAACGAGAACCCGTGTACTCGCTAACTCAAACCCTTTGCTCGTAATCGAACCAGCTTCTTGTATCGCACTTTCTGAACCGCACCTCAAAACCTGTCAAACTTTTCACAACCAAACAAAACTTTTTTTTTAATAAAATAAAACCCTTTTTTTAATTAATATATATAGAATAATCTGATTAATATTACAATACTAATTATTATTATTAATATTATTATTATTAAAACCTAATGATTATGTTATGATGAGTTACTGATTATTATGATTATTAATTATTATATATAAAACAATTTAAAACAAGAAAACCTTACTGAACATGAAGAGGTATGGTCCCAATTCCTTGCCAACATGGCAAGGACCACACCACTTTTTCCATCAGACGTGGCGCTGACATCGACAAAGTCATCCAGAAGCTTCTAGAAGCTTCTGGAAAATATCTAGGTGGCTCCAAAGATGCTCCACCCGACATAAAGGACACAACGTGTCACCAGTCACCAGGCGCCACGTAAGCCTGTAACAAATCTAAGGGCATCCCGACAATGCCAGTACGACGTCTCCAAGATGAGCAAATGCGAGCGCGCCACGTGTACCACTACACTGACCACCGTAGAGGAGACCAAGAGGATATTCCCCCTTGGTCGGACAGCTGGCGCGCAACCACAGCTGGCATCGCTGCTCTTCCCCCTCTCACCCTCCGGCTATAAATAGGACCCTTCATCATTCAGGTAAAGGCATCTGGCTCTCTCTATCCCCACACTTAACACACACTCTTATTTCCTCCTCGGAACAGTACTTATTCTCACGCCAGAGCCTGGTTAAGAGGGAAACCCCCATATTCCCCTCTTAACGAGACTAACGGTGTTGCTGTTTTGCAGGAACCGAGCCACATTGCGAGTAGAAAGAGAGATTGAACCCACAGAAGAAATAACCCCACTGATTAACCATAGTGTTAACCAGTGTTTCATCATTGGCGCCATCCGCTTTTAGCAAAACCACTCTCATCTCTTTTTCTTTTCAGGAAACACTCATCAAACATGGCCGAACAAAACCCTTCTCACCAAGTAGATGGAGACGTTTCTTCCTTCGAACTCGTTTCGGACAACGTACACGTCCAGCGGGGTCCAAGGAACGAAATTATCCAAGAAGGGCCGGTGAACAACGAGTTTCCCAGCATCTTTGGGAGTACATCCAGGATTGCTACTCAAAACGCACCTGGTGCTACTTTTCAAACTCCACCCAGAATCATCACTCAAACCACAAACGGAGCTACGTTCCAGCCTCCGTCAGAGGTAGTCCAGCACACACCACCAGTGCAAACTCAGAACCATGGAGCTGGTCCCTCAGCTCCATCGGACCAAGCACAACTAAACTTCTCTGCACTACTCGGGCTACCCGAAGGAAAAACTCTGGATTCCTGGTATGCCGAACAAGTGTCGTCTATAAACCTTGTTTACACACAACTCAGCGCGCAGCAAGCCCTGCTTCAAGCACAAGCAAACCAGTCTGCATTTGTCACCCCACTGCCAAGGCCTTTGAGCGCTCCCATGCCTCAACAGACCAGTGCATTCAATCTGCGCCCTGAGTCAACACCTCCACCACATATTAGAAGGCCAAGCGCGCACGACACGCGCGATACTTACGGTGAAACAGAAAGCAATTACGTACAACATTCTCACCAACCAAAGAAGCCAATACAAAGTCGTTTAGGTCCGCGCAACATAAACAACGAATTGGAAGACGACGAAGAGACGAACACAGTGTTCAGCAGGTTGCCACCAGAGCACGAAGCGTACAAGCCTCGCAAGCGCGCAGGTTATGATCCAAAAGCAGAGCATGATTATACCTTGAGTTATCGTCCAGACGACATGGCTGAGAATTCAAAGATCATCAGAGAGATCGCCACGGCTGCCATAGACAAAACAAAATTGCCACACAACGTGGGCAAATACAACGGGTTGACAGACCCAGACGACCATCTCCAAGTTTTTAACGGTGCGGGAGCAACGGGCGGATGGAACTTACCAACCTGGTGTCATCTCTTCGCTCAAACCTTCATAGGCGCAGCACGCGTCTGGTTTAACAGCTTACCAGCAGGGAAAATCAAATCATGGGTTGATTTCCGAGAGAAGTTCCTGGCACACTTCTCACAGCAACGACGACACACCAGGGATCCGGCCGATTGTTTGAACATATGGCGCAGAGACCACGAGAGCGCGGAAGATTTCATTACTCGATACAACAAAGAATGTTTGGAGATCGGCGATGTAGGCGAAAAGATGATGCGCGCACACTTCATGCGGGCAGTCAAGTGCGATGATTTAATCAAGCGTGTAAAAGGCAGGGACGGAGGACCCAAAGATTGGGAAACCTTCATTGAGGCAGCCAAAACTATCGCGCAGTCGGACAGACAGCTGACCGGCGATGATCACCGTCAACGCGGTTACACCCATAACGACCGGCATGGCAAGAAAGGCAGGAGCCAACCGTGGAAAACCACCGGCCACAGAGAAAGAAGCCCAGCAAGAGAGGATGCGCGCCACACGATCAACCAAATAGCTCACCGAAAAGAGGTGAAACGAGAAAACAGGGAGAAACAGTGGACACCACTCACAAAAACTCCTTCGGAAGTCTTGGCAACCGAGAACCACCAGTTCAAGCCACCACTCCAAATGCGCAACAAAAGGGGCCAAGACCCGAATCTTTTATGTGAATTCCACAAGGACACCGGCCACTTAACCGACGATTGTTTCAGCCTCAAACAAGAGATCGAAAGGGCCTTAAGAGACGGAAAGTTAACTCACCTGGTCAAAGGTGGAAGGTGTTGATGCATTTTTAGTGTCTGTAACTAGTCTTGTTTAACGATGTATTTTGTACGGTCTTTTATTAATTATCAAGTATGTATTTGATGTCGACCAAGTCGGATATCCTCCTATCCACTTGTGTCTGACTTGTTTGTCTCCGTTTAATATGTAATGCTATTCGAACAATGCATGTTGCATACAAAGGGTAGAATGGTCATTATAAGTTGTTTATATGTTGCTGTTGTTGCTGTCTGTTTGCAGAAACAACCACAACAGTTGCAGACCTCGACGAAACAGGTCTGTTTCGTCGAACACATCATGACGAAACAGACCAATGTTCATTATTTCTGTTTCGCCGACAGTCATGACGAATCACACTTGATTCGTCGTCTGTTGGGCTGCTTCAAGCCCAATGTGTGGCCCATATTCTGTTTCGCCGAGACACCTTGTGTTTCGTCGACTGTTGGGCCCAGGGACTATATAAACACATCTGGTTTCACTTAGAAACTAGATGAGAGCTTACACTTAAAGAAACTCTGTCAAAATTCTGTTAAATTGTGTTTGTATCAGTTTGTAATCGGTTCTCATCCCGTTTAATCAATCGAGTGTGTATCATTGATTATACCGTGTCGTTATTGTTTTACATGTTTGATTTGGCATAGTTACGTGGATTCCGCACACGTAACCGTGTTTGCTATAAACAAGTGATTTGGTTCGTTATCGATCCTCAGATTACGGAACCTACAATTGGTATCAGAGCTTTTGGCTCTAATCCTTGTTTAAAATCAAATATTGTTCGGTTTTTATCAAGTATTTGTGTGTGTTTTTCTGAAAATTTGTTCTTGAAAAATTATATTTCTGGAAAAATATTCATAAAATCTGTTGTTTGATTGTTATTTGCTAAGAGTTTTATCAAAAACCTTGTTAGATTGATTGCTTATGCTTTAAACCGGGTTTTGAGTGAAAGTCTTGTGCATTTTCGTGTTTCAAAAATTATCGGTGACCAGAAAACTCATTGTTCTTGAGTGTGTTCTTCATATCATCATATTGTTCTTATCATAGTTGTGCTTTTGATCTTTAAATTGCAAGAACCAAAGTGTTTATCTAATATAATACATTAAGTGGACTTTGGTGACAAAGTGCTTTGGAACTCTAACTAAGTTGGTAACTTAAAACGTGGTTTGAGTTGAAAAACTGTCACTTTGAGTCAGTAAGATATTTTAAATATCTAAACCAGCTGTCTGACACTCAGTTTCGACGAAACAAATAGTCGACGAATCACAAGTGTTTCGTCAAAAATATCTTCGACGAAACAAGTCTATTTCGTCAAAATATCTTCGACGAAACAAGTCTATTTCGTCAAAATATCTTCAAACGAAACAAGTCTGTTTCATCATCATTCATTTAGACGAAACAAACCTATTTCGTGAAATCTGTTTCGTCGAGAACAGATCTGTTTTACACAGAGGCTTTGCAAAACCATTCTAACTTTGTGTTTTCAAGTGTGTGTGCAGGTACTATCATACATATACCAAATATGAGTAACAAAGGTCTGTGGGATTGGAGTTCGGACTCAAGACCAAGTGAAAATCAGCCTTCGCTTGCCGATTTAATGAACCAATTGCCTCAAAAACAACAAGCAGTAAATGCAAATCAATGGGCAATGGTTTCTAATCAAAACCAAAACATTCAAAATCTATTGCTCAGTGAAAGTGAGACGGGAAGCAACAATCGCCCGCCAAAGCTAAATCATATGAACGACTATCCATCTTGGAAGGGTCGTTTTCACACATACATTCAAGGGCAAAACGTTGAACTTTGGACGTGTTTCACTACTGAATGTAGTCCAGAACTGGAAGCAGCAGCATCAACAGCCGCTGGTATTTCTCATATGCTTGAAGAAGACAAGAAAGCCTTTGAATTGGAGAAGAAGGCGTTTGCTTTTCTAACACAAGCTCTTCATAAAGACATCTATCATCAATTTTCCTATAGTAAGAGCACAAAAGCTTTATGGGATGCATTGGAAACAAGAGGAGAAGGAAATGCAGCTTCTAGAAAAATTCGTCATGATCTTTTGAAGAAAGAATTTGAATCATTTCAATCTTTGGAAAATGAAACTCTAAATGATTTGACTTCTCGTTTCTATCATTTGATAAGTGAAATGAGTTCTTATAAGGTTGCTGTAAGTCATGTGGAAATGATTGCACGTTTAGCTGATGCTCTACCTCCTTTATGGAGTCCATTCATTGAACTTCTAAAGCATACTGGTGCTCTGGATGGGGAAACTGTCACTATCTATGGATTTGTTCAGAAGTTGGAGCACAAGAGCGAAGAGGAAAATCGGAAAGCTAGAAGGATTGGAGCTCCTCAAAACACAGAAATTTATTTGCCTGGTTTTGCTCCTTCTGCAAGTTCTAGTTCTATTCAGCAACCTAAGCTTCAAACGGCGTTTGTTTCCAACACAAACTCATCTCCGTTTCCATTCAAACCTACTCAACCAGAGTTTGATTTAGGTGCTTATCTTTCACAATCGCTATCCAAATTGAAATCTCAACCTCCACCTCAAGTTACTACTCAACCAGAGTTTGATTTAGGTACTTACCTTTCACAGTCAATACCCTCATCTCAAGCCCAACCACCACCACAACAAGCACATTATACCAACAATCCTCCACCCCAAAGCACGAACACTATCAAAGTTGATACTTCGAACCTCTCAAAAGTTAGCATTGAAGTTGCAAAGGAGCATTCGGAACTCATTAATACAATGGTCAGTGCATACTGCGGTTTGGTAGCAGGTCAAATTGGGAACATCAGTATGACCCACGAAGATTATCAACAAATCGACCGTGATGAAATGGAGTTGATGGATATAAAGTGGGCGTTTGCAAGTGCAGTTAGAAGGGCAAGGGATTTCATGAGTCGAACAGGAAGAAGTTCTTTGGAGAGTAAGAAGGAAACGAAGTACGGGTTTGATAAAGAAGCGGTTACATGTTTTAATTGTGGCGAAAAGGGTCACTTCAAACGTGAGTGCACCCGACCAGCCAAGCAAGGCAATCAGAACCCGTTCAGAAATCAGACAAGTACTTCAAATGCAAATCAAGGCACTCAAGAAAGTCGTGAAAAAGGGATAGTAGCTATGAATAATACTACCAGCCAGGACCAGTCTGGACCATCTAACAACACTCGTGCATTGACTGTTCAAACAGATGAAGGGTGTAATTGGTCTTTACAATTAGGGGGAGGTGATAATGAAGGAGGAGGAACAGCGTGCTATGCAAAGATCATCAATCACATCAAGCACGTTCATAAAGAAGAATTTTCTGAAAGTGACGACAGTTCGGGTTATACCGGGAGTTCGGATGAAGAAAGTTCTATTTCGGGAGATGTGAAAGAAGAAGCGACTTCTATTGATGACTTGTTGAATGAAGCAGAGGAATTGAAGTCTCAGAAATCTGTTCTTATCAAGAAGGCTGGGATAGCATCTAAGGAAATGGAGAAGCTCTTCTCTGAAGACGGATCTTTTTCTTTTCAAACTGCCTTTATGGCAAATGTTTCAGCCTCTTCTAGCCAGGTAACACCTGAAACTCTTATCATATGTAGAGACTGTGATTATATGAGACTTGAATGTGAAAGAATGAAACTTGAAAGTGACAAAATTCATGGTCACAATCAAAGTTTAGTTGTTGAAATGGCTAAGTGCAAAGAGGCAAATATGGCTTTAACAAGAAACGAAAAAGATTTTAAATCTTTAATTGAAAATTTAAAGAAAAGTGTTTCCGAAACTACTAAAGTTGTTAATCACAAACAAGTTAGTATTAACAAGTACATAAATCTCGTTGAGGAAACCAAAAAGGATTTAGCCATTGCAAAATGCGAGCACGATGCGATCAAGCAAAAATTGGAGAGTTATTCTAACTCCCGATTTGTGCTCGATCACATAATTAATGTTCAACAACTGAAGAAAAACAAGAGTGGTGTTGGGTATAAGAAATGTCCGCCCCCTTTGAGACACAACTATGCTCGACCACCTGATGAAGAGGATATGCCTCGTTTTGAACCCAGTGTGCCTCTTAATTATGAGGAATTTACTACTGGATTAGGGTTCAAACCGAACAATTCCTCGGGAACCTCATCTGTTGAAACAGAAACTTCAACATCAGTGAGTCAAAGTCCTCCAATTGTTGAGGATTATGATTCATCTGATGATGAAACAGATGCAAATGACCAGGATGAATCACTTGATAAGAAAAAGGGAATAGAAATTCCAATTGAGAATCATATTCTTTGTGATCCTCCTATTCCTGTTGTGCAACAAGTTGCCAAAAATGTGATTAATCCTGTCATAAATGACAAGAAACCTGTGTCTACTGTTAAGAGTAACAAGATGTTGTATACTTTGGTTGGTGATTCTAAAATCTACTCAGATAATGATTTTCCAATTAAAAATGTCAATCCATCATTGATTGATAACGTTTTTGAAAATAACACAAGTAAGTTTTTGGGAAAGACGATCCCTGGAGTTATTGTGACTCAATGTGATCCAATTCCTAAAGCTGAAATCAAAAAGAAATTTGGAAATCAAAACTTCCCAACAAAGCAACAACCTTTTGCTTCTAAGGGTAAACAACCATTTCAACGAGCTCAAAGACCAAATGTTTCTAAATCAAAGTTTGAAACAAATGGAGCTCGTAATCAAAAGAAAAATAATGATGTCAGATTTGTGGCATCTGAGGGTACTGATAAAATTGAGATTTTTGCTAACAAATCAAACACTGATTTTGTACAAAAAGTCAAGATTTTAAAGCGTAACAGTCAAAATAATTACACTCAACATTCAAACGGGTGTGATGAAAAGGCAAGTACCTCAGGTTCTACAGGTTTGACATATGAGCGTCGATCTGGTTCTCCTAAGTTTGTTGAGAGGAGAACGTGTTTTAAATGTGGAGAGTTTGGGCACATCATCAAAAATTGTGTAAACACTCCAAGAGATAAATTTGTTGAGAAAGCACCACCTGAAACGATTCACCCTCAATGTCGTACTGTTTCGTTAAAACATGATAAAAGAACGGTTAAAGAACAGGAAACGAGACAACGACATCAAAATGTGAAGAAAATAGAAAAGGCTTTAAAATCTGAGGTCAAATCTGTTCCAAGGGAACCAAGTTCACCTTTAAAACCAGAAGTTTCAAAATATGTTTTCAAAACTCAATCTGGTAAACAAAAACAAACTTGGAAACCTAGGAAGGGTGAAGGTTCAGGGGGAGTTGTTAGTTTGGAAAATCATCAACAGATCGAGATCACTATTCGTGATGCTCAGGGACGACCCAAGACCACTATGGCTTGGGTCCCCATCCTTAACTAATCATCGGATGAAATGTGCAGGGTGTTCCAGGAGGAACTATCAGTAGTCATTGGATTGTTGATAGTGGGGCATCCAGGCACATGACGGGCGACTTACGGCTTCTATATGATGTGAGAAATATTAGAGGAGGCTATGTCGCGTTCGCAGGAGACAAAGGCGGATATATCACCGGAGAAGGAATGATCTCCAATGGTGTGGTATGTTTTGAAAAGATTAATTATGTTCGTCAACTTGATCATAATCTTCTCAGTGTGTCGCAAATCTGCGATAAAAAGTTCACCGTGCATTTTGATGATGCCGGTTGTTATGTGCTTAAACCTGGATTCAAGATTCCTGATGAATGGATTCTATTATCGGCTCCAAGAATTAATGATCTTTATATTCTTGACATGAGCCAAGCAATTACGTCATCTGCGCAAGTAACATGTTTTGTCTCAAAGGCCACAGAGAAGGAGTCTATTTCTTGGCACAGAAGAATGGGGCACATTCACTTGAGGAAAATGAACCATTTGGTGAAAAATAACCTAGTGAATGGTGTGCCTGTGAGAAGTTTTCATCTACAAGATATCTGTGTTTCATGCCAGAAAGGGAAACAAACAAAGAAGTCTCACCCTCTGAAGAAAATCAACTCTGTTAGCATGCCTCTCGAACGTCTTCATATGGACCTCTTTGGACCTATGAAGCACAAGATAACATTCGGAGATGCTTATTGTCTGGTTGTTACTGATGATTATTCTAGATTTTCTTGGGTAGCTTTCATGGCACACAAGAGTGATACTCCTGGAATCCTCAAGGATCTTCTCACAATGTTGGAGAATTTATACACTTTGAAAGTGAAAAGGATCCAAAGCGACAATGGAACTGAATTCAAGAACCGTGTGATGGATGAGTTCTGTACTTCTAAAGGCATTCTTCATGAATACAGTTCTCGCTATACTCCACAACAAAACGGTGTCGCTGAGAGGAAGAATCGCACGATTATTGAGACTGCAAGAACTATGTTAGTAGAGTCGGAGCTTCCTGTTCAATTCTGGGCAGAAGCTGTGTCGACTGCATGCTACACATTGAATAGAGTTCTTACAGTTAAGAGGCATGGCAAAACTTGTTTCGAACTTCTACAGAAAAGGAAACCGGATCTTTCTTTCCTTGAACCCTTTGGCGGTCCATGTACCATGATTGACCCAGATGGAAAGTTTGGCGCAAAAGCTATCGAAGGTTTCTTCCTTGGATATGCAACTCCAAATTTTCGTGTATGGAATCTGACCACCAAAAAGATTGAGCTTTGGAATGAAGTAAGGGTTCAAAGGTACACAAATCCTGTTAGATCTCCGGGTGATCCTTGGATGTTCGATTACGATGGGATATTCGACTCCTTTAATCTGCCTACCTTTGATGAAGAATCTGCAGCTGTTCAAATGTTATTTGATAGTGACAACGCTGCTGGCTCGTCTTTGGTAAGACCAATTATTGTTAACCCACAAGGTTCTAATTCAGTTAACAATACTGTTCAAAATGAGGTATTTGAAGATGCTAGTGAATCATCGGAAGATGATGAACATCTTGATGCGACTGAAGGCACTTCTGCCCCGGTTGTTCCTGTTCATGGCACTTCTTTAGAAACACCTCAAGTGCAGAACGATGATACTGCTGAAGGAAATGCATCCACTTCCACTCATATTCCCGGTGCGGAGTTGGTTGCTGATCTTAATCTGAACAATTTGGGTATTAATACTAGTGTTCCTGAAAATCCTGAATTGAGGATTCACAATACCCATCCACAGCAGAACATTATAGGAGATGTCCACAGCGGTGTGCAGACGCGTAATCAGCTAAGAAATAACCGGAGTGCTAGTTTATATTCAGCCATTAGAGAATCTGGTCTTCAAAACGATTGGTCCTTTGCGTGCTACGTGTCACAAGAAGAACCAAAGTCTTGGAAGGAAGCTTTAAAAGATAAATCTTGGGTTGAAGCCATGCAGGATGAACTGCAACAATTTCAAAAGCTTGGTGTTTGGAAGCTTGTTGAAAAGCCGGATAATTACAAGAAAATTGGCACACGATGGGTTTACAAATGCAAGAAGGACGACCGTGGAATTGTTATTCGCAACAAAGCGAGACTGGTTGTTCAGGGTTTTCGCCAAATAGAAGGCATTGACAAACAATGAAGTTTATGCACCCGTTGCACGTCTGGAAGCTATTCGGATCTTTCTAGCTTATGCTTCTTTCAAAGGATTCAAAGTCTACCAGATGGACGTCAAAAGTGCTTTTCTTCATGGTATAGTTCAAGAAGAGGTGCACGTCGAACAACCTCCAGGTTTTGAAGATCCTATTCACCCCGATCAGGTTTGGTTGCTAAACAAAGCTCTTTATGGTTTACATCAAGCACCTAGGGCTTGGTACACAACCTTATCCAATTATCTTCTAGAAAATGGATTTCGACGAGGTCTTATTGATTGCACACTCTTTATCAAGGAACAAGATGGAGATCTTCTGCTGGTGCAGGTATACGTTGATGATATAATATTTGGGTCTACTAATGACTCTTTGTGCAGGCAATTCGAATGTGTTATGCAGGAAAAGTTCGAAATGAGCGCTATGGGGGAGATGAATTTCTTTTTGGGCCTTCAAGTTCAACAAACAGAGTCTGGGATATTCATCCATCAGACTAAATATGTTGGTGACATTTTGAGCCGATTCCAAATGTCAGATGCAACGCCCATTGGTACCCCTCTTCCGCAGAATCACGGGATTACTCCGGATTTGAAGGGAAAAAGTGTCAACTCTTCTTACTATCGCGCCATGATCGGATCTCTCATGTATCTCACCGCTTCGAGGCCTGACATAATGTATCCAACATGCCTGCTTGCAAGATATCAAGCAAACCCAAAGGCCTCTCATCAGTCAGCTATCAAAAGGATTTTTCGCTATTTGAAGGGATGCCCGGATCTTGGTCTTTGGTACCCTAGGGATGATAGCTTTGAATTAATTGCATACAGTGATTCTGATTTTGGTGGTTGCAAAATCGATGGCAAATCGACAACAGCAGGATGTCAGTTCTTAGGAAATCGCCTAGTCACGTGGCAGTGCAAGAAGCAAACGTGTGTTGCTACATCAACATGTGAAGCAGAATATATTGCTGCCTCGAGTTGTTGCTCCCAAGTTCTTTGGATACAACAACAAATGTGCGACTACGGTTTAGAATTCCTATCTACCCATATTTTTGTTGATAATAATGCTGCCTTACAGATCACTAGAAATCCTGTGCAACATTCTAAGACTAAACACATCGACATTAAATATCACTTTATACGTGATTGTTTTGACAAGAGATTAATCGATGTCGTTCATGTCCCCACCGATCACCAACGTGCCGACCTGTTTACAAAAGCATTTGATAAATCACGTTTTGATTATCTACTTTTGGTCAATGGCATTAAGGTGATACCCGAGTAAACTTCTTTGGCTGATCGTTTTTGTAAATATTTTCTTTATAAACTCTGAAAATTCAAAAAGATTTTAGTTTTCGTAAACTTTGAGCATTTTAGGGGGAGAAATTTCAAGAAAATACAAAAACATTGCAAAACTTCAAAATCCAAAAAGATGTCTTTACTTTTTATGTCTTTACGTTTGAAAAATTCAAAAATTTAAAAACAATAGAAAAACCAAAAATGAGTTTCTTGGATAAAGGAAAATGATGAATTTCACTGGTGTGGTCGGTAGGCTCACAATCAGACTAAAATGTGCAGGATGATACAAACCTAACAGACTTCAAGTCAGGTGGGAACCGCACATTGGCATATGGTCTTAGTACCGAAATTTCGTTTGAGAGATTGCCGAGATCAGAGATATTCGGTCTTTATGCTGTTTATCATCTGGGTATCATGGTTGTATCCCAAACGGTAAAAATATCGGAGACATAGTCTAAGATCTTCCATGATACCATACATACGTGTACATATTGCATTCGACCTCAATAAGTGATCAACAATCACATGTCCAAACAAAATAAGTGATAAAATATCACAGATTCTTTGCGGGAGTCAAGTTCGTCTCTCTGCTGTACGAAAGTACTGACCTGTTCACGGACTTGCTCCTGTGCCCTCATGCATATGAAAATCAAGTTCCTCATCAATAAGTGATTCTATCACATAGGGCTTGTTTTCAAATCAAAATAAGTGAGTTTCTCACATTTTTATACGGTCAAACAGATGATAATCGGTATACTCACCAGTAAGATGAATTCTCGTGCATACCTTGATTCGTGAATGTGTCGTGAGTGGATTTACATCGACCTGTAAGTATAATCCTTACCGTTAATCGTATCTCTTAATTATGATTACGTCTGATCAGTTTGAGCTTATGTGGAAAACAATACCGATAATCGAGGTAGTATACTTATCCAGAGCTTTAAACAGAAATCAAAATCATGTTGACTAAGACCGTAAGCTGGTATGATTCCTTGTCCTTGAAATTCGCAAAAAGATTGCACTTGTACAGTTGTTTAGTGTTTTTCTCAGTTTTCCGCATTTTCGTTTTGTTTACCGTGCTTTAAATTTGTTTTTAGTATATTTGTGTAAAGTTCGTTTTTGATTAAGCCGAAGTTGTTGCTTGGTGTTTTCTACCGGAAGCCTGAAACCTTCTTCATAAAAACGTTCCTGCATTTGAAAACTCAAACAGAATGGAAATGTGTTCATTTTAATCATAATCTGTTCTGACAGCAAAATCTTACATGCCTCTGTGTTTTTTTTTGAAAAACATGTTGGCGAAACAAAAGAATGGTCGACGAATCAGACCAATGGTCGACGAATCAGACCATCATCGGCGAATCAAATCTGTTTCGTCAAAACATCGACGGAACACAATAAGCCCAAATCAGTTTCGTCGTGGGCTTATTTGTTTGGCCCAAGTCCAAGCCCAAGTCTCTGTTTCGCCGGGCCCAAATTTCTGTTTCGTCATTTTGTCTGATTCGTCGAGATAAGGCGGTGATATAAGGGTCCCAGTTGTTCACTTTTTCAAAACATCAAACTTTTCATCTTCTTCAAACACTCAAACCCCCATACCTACGGTCACCCTCTCAATCACTCAAATCATCCGTTTTTCATCAAAATCTTACAAAAATCAAAGGTAGTAAAACGTTCCGGTTCACATTCCGAACATTTTGAACCGAGTGTTTTTGTTCGAAACCCTCGGAAACTGATCTTACTTGCTGTTTTATTAATCTGAACTTGTGCTTGTTATGATTTGTATCAAGAACTGTTAAATTTAGGTTATTTTACATTGATTGATGTTTGTTTTTAGGTTTGGGTTTCATAGAACAAAACAGGGGTTTTTGATTGTTGAAGTTTTCGACTGTTTTCAAAAGGGTTTTTGATCGGAAATCATTTATGGGTGTTATCAGTTGGTTTGGGTATAAAAAATAAGATTGAATGGTTTTGTTTGTTAAAACTGATCCTTGTTTAAACCCAAAACGGCGAAACAGAAAAACCCCTCAAATCGACGAATCACATAAACCCTAATTCCGGCGAATCAAACATGGCGAAACAGACGACGAATCAAAAATGGCGAAACAGACATGGCGAATCAAACCAACGACGAATCAGATCTGTTTCGTCACACATCTTCTGTTTTGTCGAAGTGTTTCTGTTTCATCGTCCATGCCTTAGCAGTTTTCTGTTTCTGCTGTTTGTTCACAGAATGATTGAAATTTTATGTTTGATGATCATTTGATGCTGTAACCTGTATATATACATGTATAATACACATGTTATATCAAATATGGCTCATTGTGGGCATTTTCATGTACAGATGGCACCAAAGGCACCGAAAGAAGGAAAACGCAAGAAGGCGATAAAGAAGGAAAACAAAACTGAAGAGGAGATTATGTCAGAGAAGCGTCATAATCAAGTTGCATATCTGGATCCTGATGACAAGCTCACAGAATTTAAAGATATTACGAAGTGGATCAGGGACTCACGTATTAATTATGCTATTACATTCTCGACGCCCGTCTACAAATCACTGATTAAAGCTTTCTGGGATTCTGCAAGCGTCATCCAAATCGATGGAAAGGATATTATAAGAGGTCGTGTGAATGATCTGTATGTCGTTATCACTCCGGAGATATTGAATGAAGTTCTTCAATTACAAGATAGTCCGGACGCTCCAGATTCTGTTCCGATTATATGTACGCGAGGCTGTTTACTACGCATGAAGTGTAAAGGAGACATTTTCGTCAAACAAATCAACAAAGGTGATCTTCCATTACGCTACAAGTTTTTATTGCATATTCTTATTCAGTGTCTCAGCAATAGACGGTCTGGATATGATATGGCTGGAGATGATCTCGTTGGTTTCATGGTTGCTTTGGTGTTAAACAAACCGTTTAGCATCTCAAAGTATATTTTCAGCAACATGAAAGAAAATATGACAAGGACAGGAAGTAGAACAACCGGGAACAAGTTTTGGATGTACCCGCATTTTCTTCAAATGGTTATGAATGTTCAACATCCGGACCTTCCAAAGGCTGACAATGATATTCTGAAGATCGAAGCTATGAATTTCAACTCCTTAAGGTTAATCAAGAATCTTGCTGCCAAACGATACAAAGAAAGCGTTCCTCCAAGGAAGCTGATTGGCGCGCTAGCAAATCCTGATTATGTTGCTCCAGCAAATGATAAATGGCGTTATGATGACAGCCAATCTGACAACGAAGAGCCTGAGTTGGAAAGGCTAAGGATCGAGAAATTTGGTCCTGATCCGGTTGATTCAGATGAGTCTGGGAGTGATAGTGATGGCAGTAGTGGTGAAAGTGATAATGGTGGTGATACTGGTGCTGTTGGTACATCGAGCAAGGGTGCAGCTGGTGGTACATCAGCTAGTAGTTCTTCAGCAAGTGGCGATGATGAATCTGATTCTAGTTCTAGTGATCATATAGTCGAGCCTGGATATGAAATGTATATTGATATACGTGGAGTGAGAAGATATAGAAAGATTAGAACTGAAGATGATCCAGCATACGTTCCAGAGGATCCTGAAGGTGAAAGAAGAACAAAAAGGAGAGCTGAGAAAGCTGTTGAAATTCAAAAGAAGAAATCTAGGAGATATTTGAGTACTTATACTCGGAAATCTGTGCCTCAAGAGTCTTCATCTGTGCCTCAAGAGTCTTCATCTGTACCTCAGGAGCCTGTACAATCGGTACCTCAGGAGCCTGTGCAAGAAACTCCTACTGTAGTTACATCAACTGCAGAAACTCCTGTAGTTACTTCAGCTGCTGAAATTCCAGCTGTTACTCCTCAGGCAGTTCCTCAAAGAACTATGGCTTCTGCAATCAGAGCAACCACTTCGGAGATCAGTTCTGAACGTCATAGGGTATTTTCCGGATTTTCTGAAGACGAAAAGATCAGATACCTATTCTCTACACTTGAAGCAGCTGCTGATCGTGTTCAGAGGCAATCTCATTTCATTAATCTCACAAAGCATGATCAGCTTAAACAATCGGTGGAAATTAACAACTTGAAGTCAACCGTTGGTCAACAGCAAACGATGATAGAGAGACAACAAGCTGAGATTGAGTTGCTTAAAGCCGAAAATGCTCGTTTGAAGGCTGTTGATGAAGAGAAAGAGAGAAGGATGGCTGTTCTGTGGGATTATCATTGTAAACAACAAGAAGTACTGAAGAAAAAGGATGATGATACTGAGGACCAAGGGAATCCTGACACTTCAGGTACATCACAGAAGCAGCCAGCAGTTACATCTTCAGAAATAGTTGAAGTTCAACCGCCAGTGGTTGAATCATCTCAGGGAACTTCTACTGGAAAAGTTCAACAGATCGCAGGTACTTCTTCTGTCGTAAGCAGTGCTGATATTGCTTTACAAGCTATTCATCCATTTACGGGAGAGTTGCTTGAAGAAGGATAGTTAATAGAAGATCTTTCTCAGGAGCAATTGATTGTTCTACAGTCTATGAGAGAAATTGATGATGCTGAGATAGATAAAATGTCGACTGAGACTGATACAACTAATGTTGAAGATATTGATGAGATTGTGTTTGAAGGCAAAGCAACAAAATCAACGTATGTTCGAAATGATGGTACTGAATTCGCTTCGTTTGATGAAGATTGGATGAAGGAGAATATTGATGACATAGACGAGCATTTAAGGAATCGTAATGCGTCTGAAAAAGCCACAGATGCATTCTCTGAATGGCGAAAACAATTTCTATCTAAAGTCTCCAAGCCTGTGCCTGAAAAAGCTCAAGTTGACTACTTGCAATTTGAAAAGGCAAAGCCAAGTGGAAGAATTCTATGCTGGATGTTTGTTAGAGATATTCACTGTGTTGCAATCAAACGTGAATACGGAATCCTGTATTTCAACTCACTGCTGAGCATTCTTTCTTTGCCATTTTATGATGTTGCTGCATTGACGAGACTTAAGCTTATCAATCGTTCAAACTACGATGGCGCTACTTTATTTGAGCGACTGATTAAAGTAAACAAGAAGTCGGGCTGGGAGGATGAATCATACAAGCCACAATTTCCCATCTATCAACCAATCAAGTTTACTCTTGATCCTGACACCAACACTTACAGATACAAGCTTGTGTACCAGCCTCCGAGGGTCGTAGATAAAATCCCATTGATGCCTATGCAGCAGGATTTTCTTGAAGACATGGCATTATGGTGCTACGACTCGGACACGCATGAAGCCGTGATTGTGTTTAGAGATGGTCGTGCAAATTACCGGATGTTGGATCCTATGTGGATTGTCAACATGTCTGAGGCTGACATCAGCAGATTATATCGTCATGATATTTTCTATGAAGATCAGGACGCACGTCAAGCTTTGAAGTTTCAGCGCGTAGCGTGTTTTTGCTACTACCGGGGCATACATTCGGGCAGTTCGTGGTCCGAACAACACTGAGATGGAAGATTAGAAGACCGAAGACGAGTAACAGACAAGGGGGAGTTTGTTGATGCATTTTTAGTGTCTGTAACTAGTCTTGTTTAACGATGTATTTTGTACGGTCTTTTATTAATTATCAAGTATGTATTTGATGTCGACCAAGTCGGATATCCTCCTATCCACTTGTGTCTGACTTGTTTGTCTCCGTTTAATATGTAATGCTATTCGAACAATGCATGCTGCATACAAAGGGTAGAATGGTCATTATAAGTTGTTTATATGTTGCTGTTGTTGCTGTCTGTTTGCAGAAACAACCACAACAGTTGCAGACCTCGACGAAACAGGTCTGTTTCGTCGAACACATCATGACGAAACAGACCAATGTTCATTATTTCTGTTTCGCCGACAGTCATGACGAATCACACTTGATTCGTCGTCTGTTGGGCTGCTTCAAGCCCAATGTGTGGCCCATATTCTGTTTCGCCGAGACACCTTGTGTTTCGTCGACTGTTGGGCCCAGGGACTATATAAACACATCTGGTTTCACTTAGAAACTAGATGAGAGCTTACACTTAAAGAAACTCTGTCAAAATTCTGTTAAACTGTGTTTGTATCAGTTTGTAATCGGTTCTCATCCCGTTTAATCAATCGAGTGTGTATCATTGATTATACCGTGTCGTTATTGTTTTACATGTTTGATTTGGCATAGTTACGTGGATTCCGCACACGTAACCGTGTTTGCTATAAATAAGTGATTTGGTTCGTTATCGATCCTCAGATTACGGGACCTACAGAAGGCGTGATTACCGTCAGATTCGAAGAAGAGAAGAAGGGCCGGATAACAAAAAGCTCCGAAAGTTAGAAACCCACATGGTTCAAGGGGGTCCACGAAGGCCAAGAAGAAACTACAACAAGCGCGCACAAGATGACTCTTGGCGCGAGAAACAAGTCGTTTTCCCTGTTGTACGAGGAGGCCCACGAGAAAGAAGACCCATAGTCATCTCGGGCGTCATAGGGCATTATCAAACAGATTACATCTTCATCGACCTGGGGAGCACTGCGGATATCATATATGAACAGTGTTTTAATCAGTTCGATCAGGAGGATAAAGCGCGCTTAGAACCAGTTGATTACCCGCTCACTGGTTTCTGCAACGAAGCCGTTTTTCCTCTAGGACAAATATCGTTCCCAGTGTTGCTCTCGGACGGAAGAAACTCAAGAACAGAAGAAGTCACGTTCATGGTGCTGCCAGCACATTCAAGACACGATATTCTGCTGGGAAGAGAGTCCCAAGGTGATTTCAGCATGATTTGCTCTGGTCCACACTCAGCCGTGGGATTCCCAACAGAAACAGGAGTAGCCATCATCTACGCAAGCAAAGAAGTATTAGCGACATATGAGCTAAGACCTGCAAAGTCAAGGAAACCAGAAGCACGCCAAGAGGCAGAAAAATGGGTGCTAAACAGCGCATATCCGGAACATACAGTAACCTTGGGACCCGCAATGTCCGATCTGACGCGCGCGGCGCTAAAAAAACTGCTGTTCCAAAATATGGATGTCTTTGCCTGGACGCCAGCAGACATGGTGGGTGTTCCACGGCACATAGCTGAACACCGCTTAAATGTCTCGGAAGAAGCCAAACCGGGGGTACATGCTAAGCGTCATTTAGGAGACATAAAGCACGACGCCATGAAAGAGAAAGTGATAGAGCTGTTAAACGCGGGAATCATCAGGGAGGTCAGGTATCAAACATGGGTGGCAAGCCCAGTGATGGTCCAGAAGAACAACGGTAGCTGGAGAATGTGCGTGGATTACAAGGATCTGAATAAGGCATGTCCGCGCGATTGTTACGCCTTACCAGACATCGATGAAAAAATCGATTCAGTTGCCACATTCCGATGGAAATGTTTCCTCGATTGCTACAAAGGGTACCACCAGGTACAGATGGCCGTGCAGGATGAAGACAAGACCGCGTTCCGCACACCAACAGGGCTATACTGCTATACCAAAATGCCTTTTGGTTTAAAAAATGCGGGCGCGACTTATCAGAGGCTCATGAACAAAACTTTCCACGACGCCATCGGAAAATATATAGAAGTGTATATGGATGATCTGGTCATTATGAGCAAAGAGGAGAGTACAATGTTGTTGAACATCCAAAAGACGTTTGACACCTTGCGCGGAGTCAGCATCAAGTTAAACCCAGCGAAATGCTCCTTCGGCATGGAGGAAGGGAAATTTCTGGGTTTCATTGTCACAAAAGATGGCTTCAAGGTGAACCCTGACAAGATACAAGCAATAGAACGCATGCCGTCACCTTCAACGATCAAGGAGATGCAAAAATTGGCAGGACGGTTGGCAGCACTCAACCGCTTCCTGGCCAATCACGCAGCTAAATCATTTCCGTTTATAAAAACTCTCCGTAACTGCATGAAGAAGAGTCAATTTCAGTGGACTCCGGAAGCTGAGAACGCATTCCGCGAGATGAAAGACTGCCTCATCAAGCTGCCAACATTAACCGCACCAGTCAAGGGCGAACCTCTGGTACTGTACTTATCAGCCTCCGACAGGGCAGTAGGAGCAATGTTGCTTGTAGATCGACAGGGTGTTCAGACGCCAGTCTATTATGTGTCACGAACTCTAACCGACCCAGAAACCCGGTACGCAATCATGGAGAAACTAGTACTTGCACTGATCCATGCATCAAGAAGGCTGCGCAGGTACTTTGCGAACCACGTCATTCACGTGCTAACAAACTACAATATTGGCAACATACTCGCAAGGCCGGAGATCTCAAGGAGACTAGCAAAATGGGCAATAGAGCTCGGGGGTCATAACGTAGTGTTCAGACCAAGACCGGCGATCAAGGGACAAGTACTTGCGGATTTCATGACAGAAGTACCGGATGACAAAGATCGAGAATGCAAGGCGATGGAAAAAGCCGAGAAACAGCAAGTGGAAGAACCATGGCTACTATACACAGATGGTGCGTCTAACGAAGACGGCGCAGGTGCTGGTCTCCGGCTGGTGAGCCCTGACAAACATGAGTTCACCTACGCCATACGCCTGGATTTTAAAAGCACAAACAACGAAGCTGAATACGAAGCCTTCCTTGCTGGTTTAAGGTTGGCAATCAAAATGGGAGTACGACACATCGAAGCGCATGTGGACTCCATGTTGGTGGCAGGTCAAATCAACGGGCAGTACGAAGCCAAGGGAGATACAATGGCACTTTACCTGAGCCAAGCAAAGACACTGCTGCAAACCTTCTATTCCTACAAAGTGCATCACATCAATAGAAGCGAGAATAAGCCAGCTGACGCGCTGAGTAAACTCGCCTCTACAAGCTTCCAGCACCTAGCAAAAGATGTACGCATTGAGGTTTTAAGCAACCCGTCAGTGCCTCTACGAGAAGTAAGCGTCGTTCAAACAGGGACAACGTCGTGGATGACTCCGATAATCACATACCTCCAATCTGGAATACTCCCGGAGAACAAGGCAGAAGCGAGGAAAATCCAGTACAAATCCGAACATTACCAGATGGCTGATGGGATCTAGTACAGAAAATCATACCTCGGGCCTTTGTTAAGATGTGTTGATCCCGAAGACGCACGCTACCTGATCAGAGAAGTGCACGAAGGAATCTGCGGTATACATGCTGGACCAAGAATGGTGGTAGCAAAAGTCATGAATGCGGGCTACTATTGGCCCGGAATGCATTTGGATGCGGTCAAAGAGTTGAGGAAGTGTAGTGGATGCCAAAGACATGCCCCCAAAACGATGCGCCCCAAGAATGAGTTGGTACCAGTCACCACCGCGTGGCCCTTTCAACAATGGGGAATAGACATGGTCGGACCTTTACCCGAAGCCCCAGGTGCGGTCAAATTCATAATAGTCGCAGTTGACTATTTCACCAAATGGGTAGAGGCGAAGGCCCTCGCATCAACCACAGCCACCGTTGTCAAAAAATTCATTTGGGAGCAAATCATATGTCGCTTTGGATTACCCCTCAAGATCATCACCGACAATGGAACCAACTTTGCCGAAGACAATCTCCAACAGTGGTTTAAAGAACTACACATCGAGCATACCTTCTCCTCGGTCGCGCATCCGCAGGGGAATGGTCAAGTTGAGGCCGTCAACAAGAGTATCGTCGATGGAATCAAGGCAAGGTTAGGAGAGAAAAGAAGAGGTTGGGTGGACGAACTGCCCAACATTTTGTGGGCACACAGGACGATGCCCAAAACAAGCAACGGAGAAACACCGTTTAGCTTGGTTTATGGGTCGGAGGCAGTAATTCCAGCGGAGATAGGATTGCCGTCACCCAGAATGCTCTCAATGAACGTGATCAACAATGAAGAAGAGAGGAGGATCGACCTTGACCTCCTAGAAGAACGGAGAGAAATGGCGGCAATCAACGAAGCAAAGTACAAAACGAAGCTGGAAAAATATTACAACTCTAAAGTCCGAATATGCACCTTCAACCCGGGAGAATACGTCCTCAGAGACAACGAGGCCTCAAATGCAGAAAAACCCGGGAAGTTGGCCCCCAAGTGGGAGGGTCCATACGTCATCGACGCCGTGCTTGGCAAAGGAGCTTATAAGCTGCGCACCATCGACAACAGGGAGGTTCCTCGCACATGGAACGCCCAACAGTTGAGAAAATGTTACCTATGAAGAAAATTCTTGTAATCGCAACGGCCAAGTCGCCAACACATTTATATTTATACAAGAAGTGTTTGGCTATCTTTCAATCATGCAAATTTCTTTGTCACAACTGCATATATTACTTTGGGCATACACGAAAACATCAATGGCTCGACCATTAGGAAACGTTGTAGACCTCCAAGGCCTGTCACAAACGAATGCACAGCCGGGTCAGACACACAACTAAAGCCTAAGAAACGCCAAATAAATACTTCGTGCCCACATAAACACGAAAACATCGAACACAGGACAAACAAACATTGTAAGCACCCCCAAGGCTGAGCACAGCTGGGTCCACACAATAACCTGTAAATTCGACCACTTCGTAGTCACGAACCAACCTGCGCACATAAACGACAGAATAAAACGTTGTAATAAACACAACACAACCTGTCAGCGCCATCATTCATTCGTGATACCTGAATCAAAGTAATTTTACATGCACATATTATGACATTAACAAAATTCGCAACGACGCGAAGGCATATATTAACATATCAAATGTCAAGCATACCAAATTATCCAATATCACGACAGGTAAGAGAAATTAAAATTGTTCACAAACATGACAAACGATTACAAGACCACCCAAGGTCATACGCGGCGCGCAGGCCGGAAACCTTACTCCGGATGACTGGGGCCAACACCTCCAGCCGCACCACCGTCATCACCTAGCGCCCTCTTTAACATAGCAACACCATCCGGTCTTCGAGCCAGTTTTTTCGCAGCTTTAACCACCGCAAACTCCAAAGACGAAAACTCTTGTCTTTTCGCGGCATAGGCAGCAGTGCAATCCTCTTTCCACAGCTCGAAATGATGCTCTTTCTCCTTATTAAGGGCCGCAGCCCTACCTTCGTTGTACCCATCCTTACGACCACTGCTGTAACCAGCTTGCCCCAACTTATACAGATAATAGGCAAGCTCATGCGAGTTGACGATGCGATCAGCAATCTACAACACACACACAAATAAGGGACAATTCATGCAAGCCACAAAATACAGTAAAAGAAATTACCAGAGGCACCGCGCGCGAGAGCAACCATTTGCAATCAGCGGACGTTTCCTCAGCAAGGAGTTCAGAGGCTTGGCATTCAGCAGTCTTCTCTTGGAGAAGACGATCAGCAGTCTCATATCGCCTAGCAAGGTCCTCCAGCTTAGCAATACACGCGATATACTCTTTTTCCTTCTCTTCAAAGGCAACACGCGCCTTTTGGGCTTCATCAGCAAGCTCAGCCTTCTCTTCGGACAAACGAGTAATCGTGTCACGTTGCGATCTAAGCTCCGCATTGGTACGCTTGCACGCAGCTTCCCAGTTCTTTTGCTTATCAGCATTGGCTTGTTTTTCTTGGGAAAGCTTCTCTTCCGCATCAGCTAACCTCCAAATCAACCCTTTCTTCTCAACATTGAACCGTTCCTTCTCTTCCGCAAAGAGTTTTTTCTCATTCTTAAACTCCAGATAGTCTTCCCCCATTTCTCTCCACTCACGGACAATCTCCTGTGAAGTGGACCAGAAATTAACCCCGGCTTAAACATGCTCGTCCAAGAGCTCTAACCGGCGGCGCCTCTTCTGGAACATCCTTTCAGCCGGAGGGAGAGACATGGAGAAAAATTCATGACAATTATCCAGATTATCCATCCTAGAACCCTGGGTCAAGTTCCAACGGGGACGTGCGGAAGATCATCACAAGCAGGATTCGTTGTATCAAAAGAATCAGCATGAACTTTTCCAACCTGGGGACTGCGGACAGCACCTGAGGTTGCACCACCACCATCACCTGGTGGGCGTTTGGTATACACCGTTTGATGAGGAGTAGTTTCACTCACCTCTACTTCAACCTCAACATTCTTACCGCGATCACCACCAGCAGCACCGCCCGCAGCACCACCTGCATTACCGCCACCTGCAACCTGGTGGGCGTTTGGTATACACCGTTTGATGAGGAGTAGTTTCACTCACCTCTACTTCAACCTCAACATTCTTACCGCGATCACCACCAGCAGCACCGCCCGCAGCACCACCTGCATTACCGCCACCTTCTCCAACCTGCTCCACCCTCACATCTCCTTTTTTCGCCCCGTCAGGAGTGTCATGAGGAGGAGACAACCCAAAAGTCCTCGACGGCGGAGATTCTGGAGGAGTAATTTTGGAAATATCAACCTTGTGTCCAGTCTTGGCTGTTTTAGCACCTGCTCCAAAACGAGCAGTACATTCAAAGAAAAGAGGGACAAACATGCAAAAAATGTAAAGCAGATTCAAAGAAGCTTAAACGAATACCGGAAGCTTCAAAAATCTTCTGCAGGAAATCCGAGGGTTTTTCAGCAAAAATACCCATATCAATGTCCGACTTAGAAGGGGCGGGAGGATTCTCTTTCTGACGTTTAATCTTCTTCGAGGCAAGCAAAGCAGCAGCCTGCTCGTCAAGCTTTCACTTCTTATCATCGAAGGCCTTCTTCTGCAGCATCTCCGTCAAAGTCGCGTGGTCCTCAGGGTCCGACGCAGGATGCTTCTCTACAACTCCTAAACCGGACAACGTATCAGAAATGACAACATAATCAAGGATACGAGGAGTATGAAGTCGCTTACGAGGAAACTTAGAGGAAGTCCCAATTCCTTGCCAACATGGCAAGGACCACACCACTTTTTCCATCAGACGTGGCGCTGACATCGACAAAGTCATCCAGAAGCTTCTAGAAGCTTCTGGAAAATATCTAGGTGGCTCCAAAGATGCTCCACCCGACATAAAGGACACAACGTGTCACCATTCACCAGGCGCCACGTAAGCCTGTAACAAATCTAAGGGCAGCCCGACAATGCCAGTACGACGTCTCCAAGATGAGCAAATGCGAGCGCGCCACGTGTACCACTACACTGACCACCGCAGAGGAGACCAAGAGGATATTCCCCCTTGGTCGGACAGCTGGCGCGCAACCACAGCTGGCATCGCTGCTCTTCCCTCTCTCACCCTCCGGCTATAAATAGGACCCTTCATCATTCAGGTAAAGGCATCTGGCTCTCTCTATCCCTACACTTAACACTCACTCTTATTTCCTCCTCGAAACAGTACTTATTCTCACGCCGGAGCCTGGTTAAGAGGGAAACCCCCATATTCCCCTCTTAACGAGACTAACGGTGTTGCTGTTTTGCAGGAACCGAGCCACATTGCGAGTAGAAAGAGAGATTGAACCCACAGAAGAAATAACCCCACTGATTAACCATAGTGTTAACTAGTGTTTCATCAGAACATCATCTTCTTCTTCGCAATAACAAACCAGTCCAAAACCCTAAGTTCTAAGTTCAGCCGCCACTAAGAATCCGTCGGGAAGAGGTTGTTGTAAAAGGTGGTTAACGACGAGGATGACGATATCGATGAACAGTAATCGGAGAAGATGACCGGTGTCGACGATGACGGTGATGGTGGAGTATCAATGGTGGCACGACGTGAAGAAGATGACAGGAGTGATATGATGTACAATGACCGGACAATGTGTGGTGGTTTGAAGATGATCGGAGAAGGTACGACGACGATGATACCGCGATGAATGTTATCGGAGTTGCAGGTTTCAATGATGCCGGATGTGATAAATGTTACCGGAGGTGATGATGATCAAACGAGAATTTAACCACTCGAAAACAGTAACTCCAAAACAGTGGACTCGAAACCTTTAAATCTTTTGTGATGTAACTCGCAACCAAAACTCGAAAACTCAAATGGAGATGGTTGCGACTCGTGATAAGATGGTGTATGTTGCGACTCGAAACAGTTGGCAACTTAGTGACTCGAAACCTTGGGATTCGAAACCGTGACTGTTAGTTGCGACTGGAGAGTATTTCAACTCGAAACCTGGTTGCGAGTCGGAACGATGGATGCGGTTATGAGTCGGAACCGAGACCAGTGAGTCGAGACCTGAAGTTGTGAGCAGTGAGTGAGCCGGGACTGTTTAAAGGATGTGAAGTCGAAACCGTGATTGCGAGATGAGTCGAGACCAGTGATGAAAGATATTGTGGATAACTCGAAGAGATGAATCGAGACCTGTGAAGTGAACTCGAAATCTTGTGAGTTGAGACCTTGAAAGCTGCTGACTCGAGACCAGTTATGATGTGAGTCGAAACCAGAAAACGTGGAGGTTAATGTGAGCCGAGACCAGTTGATGATGATATTGAAACTTGATGAGTCGAGACCTCAAGAGATGAGACTCGAGACTAGTGGAGAGCTTCAAATGACTCGAAGAAGATGACTGTGACCGAAACGGTGGTTGCGACACAAGAATGAAGGACTCGAGACCTACTAGAAAGATCAGAAGGAAAGTGGGACTCAAAACAGAAATTGTATATTGAGGAGTCAACTTTCCTAGAACCAAGGATTTTTTAAATCCTTTTCAAAATTTAAAAATCCTGCTGAACTTTCCAGATTTTCAGAACCAAAATCCTTTTGAAATTTATCAATATTTTAAAACTTTTAACACATCTCCAAACAGATCGCAAAGCAAAATATTATGATTTTTCAATAAAAAACGAAGAACACTTCGAAGAATACGAAGAACGCGAAGAACACCAAACCAAAAATAACAAAAATCTTGAATCTTTGATATCACACCGAGCCTAGAAATAGGTTCTAAAAGCTCTGATACCACTTGTAAGTCCCGTATAACCGGATCTTTCAATGATATCAAACAATCACCAAGTTTGTGCGGAATCCAAACTTGGTGAGATTCAAGAATAACCACGAAAATCAGAAAATACGAAGAACAAAGAACAATACCGAATCACCTTTAAACACTTGCACACGATTCTATTACTATGAAAGCAATACAAGTGCTCACAACCAAATCGCCTCCCACTCTCTGTTTCTCTAGAATTTCTGTAACAATGGAGGATCTAAAGGTTCAAAAAAAAAAAAAACAAGTTAGAAACTTGTTTTTATACTAACTCAAGCCCACTTTCCTACATGAGCTCCCCTTGGTCCTGCTTGGCCCACATGGCCTAAAGCTTGGCCCAAGTGACCTATAAAGGTCCACAACCTAATATAAACTAACCCGGTAAGGCCCAGTTCGTAACCATAGCCCGTTATGTTAATTTGATGCGTCAGTCTCACACTTTAGGGCCTAACACAATTTGATTTCATAAAACAAATGTTTTGGAGTTAAGAATCATGGCTACGAGATTCTATAAATCATATCCAACTTGATTTGAGTTGGTTAATTATGTCGCAATACTATACTATTCAAAATAAGGTTTTTAAATAAGTATTACAACATGTAAAATGAGCCATGAATCTGACACTCACATAAAACCTATGTACTCGCCGGCATTTTTATGCTGATGTATTTTCACATGTGTTTCAGGTACCATAGTTGATGATATTTGATGATGATACTTGTGTACGCTCACATAGGAATGGACGAGGCCTTAGTGACTTAATAAGAATGAATGTTTATTTGTTCCTATTTTGTTTCTAATTCCAATGTAATGTAATACATTTAATTCAATAAAACGAAACTGTTTAATCCATAGTTGTGAAGCAATGATTCTGTTACAACACTCCCCGATGTTTCAGCCACGTTTTGTTGTTTTACGTGGTCAGGGTGTGACATATTCTCTTATTGACTAATATGATTTCAATAGTTATGATGGAGTTTGTGATGTTTCCATCATGACTGCTGCTAAGGTGTCACCTCATGTCAACAAAGGCCTATGTTCAGATAAAAGCATTAGTGTCTTTGTTAACTTAAAAAGAGGTAAATTAAAACTTTAGTTATTAGATCTTATATGCTTGAAAACAGGTTGAAAATCCTTCAAAAGGATCAAATCAATTTTGTTAAAATATAATAAGAAAATCAGTGGTCTAAAATATCCAGATCATGAGTAATGTAAAATTTGGTATAAGCATGTGTAAAATGACCAAATCTCTCAAAACATTGCTGAAAAATGATTTTGGGTTAAGTATTCCTTCCCAAAAACCTTCCAGTAAATGTTACAGTATTTATCTATGGAAAGGGTAAAAGGGGAAAGAAGAAAAATCACAAAAACTCAAAAGTGTGTTTATCTCAAAACTTTTGAAATCAAAAGAAAAGAGAATAATTCTAAAACACTTAAGAGTCCACAGGTTAGTCCTACAAAAGGAAGACCAAAAATAAACATACATCTCTGGTCAAACAGACGTCATCAAGCAACTGTGTGCAACCATTGTTTCAGGAAGGTTCAGGTAACAAAAGTATCACCAGTTAATTAACATACAAGAGGACTAGGCAAAACTTTTCAAAATCATCACATGGTAATAAGGTCTATAAAAGACTCTCAAAACCTTTGTGAACAAGCTTCCTCATTGTTATAATCATCAGAAAAGGAAATGGGATAAAACAGTGGTTATTAAACTTTGGTTCAAACCGCTGACCACTTTCCTAAACTTGAGAATGAAGTGATTTTGACCGAATGAAAAGTTACATTAACTTTGAAAATACACGAGAACTTATTGATGTTGCTATCAGAAAACCTTTATTTTTTTCTCAAAAGGTTTTGAATAAAAGTGGATATATTATCTTTCATTTTTTTAATATAATATATTTTGAAATTTTACTTATTTTTTTATAGTAATAGTTCAAACACCTGTCAGGATGTAGAACCCTTTTATTTTTGCCTAGGGTGATGTTTTCCTTGATAATGGATCATAAGGAGATGGTGTTACAGTTAGGGTCATTTCATTCATAAACTCAAGTTTAAATCAGTAATCAAAGTTGATTGTTAACAAACTTTAAAATATGGTTATCATCTGGGATACTCAACCACTGCCTAGATCTAAAATGTTTCAAACAAGGACTGGGTATGTAGAAAAACCTTGAATGAAAAGGTTAAATGAATTTTCTTCATTAAAAGATCCCTGCAAACCCTGTTGAATTGATTAATCTTGATAAACTTACATTTATGATGTGTATGTCAGAGACTATTTTTGCAGGTATTTCACAGTCACCATCAACAAATATTGAATATGATGTTGTGATGTCACAACTCAAAATTGTATTCATTTTCAGAGCATCAGATGTTCAAAACATCTGTCAAAGCTTATCCACTGATGTACCAACAGTTGTTGACCAAAGTAGCCTTCTAATCTTTACCACTACCTCACCCCTAACCACTGTTGATAAAAATCTACCAAAAATGGATAAAAATCAACTTTGTGCCAAACTCATCTTTTAAACTCGTCCATCTTCATTTCAAACAGATGTTGGATCATCAAAGTCACCAACAGATGTTAGCTCAGATGAATCACATCTACAGCCTCACCTTTAAATATCAGTCTTCCTTAAAACTCAACCACTTTATCAAACACTTGGCAACATCAATGTAAAAGGATCCTTACAAAAGTCAATCCTAAAACATTTGTCTTCTTATTGGCTTTCTACCATTCCATTAACAAGTCAAGTACCATGAGGCACTAAAAGACAGGAAGCTGGGTAGCTGCTATGTAAGAGGAGCTTCAACAGTTTAGTGACAACAAGATTGAAATACTTGTACCACTACCAAAGGATGAGAATCTAATTGGTAAAAAGTGGGTCCTCAAAGAACATAGCATATGTTAGGAGCATGGTTATCAAGTTTCATGTTATTCAGAAAAGGCAAAAAGCAAGCAGATGTTCTCACAACCACTAACTGAAGAATATGATGATGCCGCTGCATGCTGAATAGTCCAACTGATTGAAACCTCAATATATGTTATTGGATTTTGGTATAACTGCTCAAAAGACTTCTTTTATGTAGGACAGTAAAGAAGCTGAAATATATCATCAAAAATCCAGTATCTCATTCATCCATCATCACTTTACATCAGACATCACTTTGTTAGGAATTACTATGAAAAAGGTTTGATTTCTCTATATGCTATCATGACTGAATCTAACTTCAACTACTCCCAAGAGATTTTCAATGACATGATCAAAAATATTAATAAAATAAAAGAAAAGAAAAAAAAACCATTTTTATTGTTTCCTAGATTTTTGGGTTATTATTTACAAAAGAAAGCCTCAAAGGATAATGCACATGTGCTTATCCAAGGAGCTCCTTGTCAAATAAACAGTCTGTCTTCTGAAACCTTTACAAGGTTGTCAGAATCAAAAGATTTGAAAACACAAACAGAGGAACCTGAGCAAATTTTGGATGAGTCCACATCTGCTCCTCAGGTTTCTGCTGTTAAGCCCACTACTCCTGGTGAACACAGCAGCACAACCATTGCTGTACAACCCCCACCAAAACCTACTAAAAGTCCCAAAAATAAACTACCAAAAAGCCCACCAAACCCTCTCAAAAGGATCTTCTGGAAGATGAGATCTCATAAGTAACTCCTGTGACAACACAAAAGTCACCTATAACCACTGCTGCTACTTCCTCACAGCTGATGGTAGAAAGATCTCAACATGAGCCTAAAACTCCTCCTGCATCCTCGCAAAAGGTTCAGGTTGTAAGCACAGGGACACCACATAATGAAACATTCTCCTCACTTGAGGATTTGTTTCATAGCCCTCCTGCCGGGGCTAATTCTCTCTCTACCCCTATCCCTTCACTCTCATTACCACCCACCACTGTACCTCTGTTGCATGCTGTTGATATGGTTCAGACACAAATCAGTTCTTCCGACCAACCCATCACTGAGAATATACTCCCACAAGTGACTGAGTCTGATGCCTATACCTCTGCTAACCTAGCAACAGCTGAGGAGGCTACACCCCTTGAGTTACATGTAACTCTTGGAGGTATTTCAAGTGGAGCAGCAACTACAGGTGTTGGATCCACTGATCTACATCTGGCCAGTTGTTTCATTTGTGAGACTCCCTTGAAGGCAATCTCTTCTACAATACCCTTGGTATCCACTGGTGTGTTTTCTCTAACCACTGGTGAGATTTCAAAGGTTATCAATACTGAAGAAAGAAGTCCTCAGTACCAAGAAAAAGGGACATCAGTGGTTGAACCATGAGAAACATCTTCTGGTCCAATTGCTGATACAACCACTGCTAGTGGGAAATCAGATGATCCCGTTAAATTGGGTGATGGTTTAAAATACAGAGAATTGACGGAGAGAGTAGACAAAACTGAAACATCTGTGGCAGATATTAAAAATATGCTGCAACAGTTGTTACAATCTCAAAAGGCTCCATCCACTGCTTCAACAACTGCTCCATCCCCCACTGAGCTATGGCAACTATTTCAACCTATGTTTCATAAACAGAGATAATATGCTGATCATCAACATGAAATTCAGCTACAAATCGTCAGAAATATGATGGAAGCAAGGTATAAAGATACTCAAGCAGATATTAAGGCCATCAAAGCTCACTTGATTCAAACCACTGGTACCCTCCTCCTTCAGTTTTCTATAAAACTACTAATGATGCCAAAAAGGGGGAGAAAAACAAAGAACGGTTACATTTAAAGCCTGATCCATTAGCAAAACCTGTTGTTGAAATTCCCAAGCCTGATGGGTCAAAGAAAGTTGATGTGACTCTCAATGCTCTAAATGATGAAAAAGCAAAGAGAAAAGAGAGAATGGAAACAAAGGGTGATAAAAGATTTGCAGAAGAGAAGAAAGTTTTTATGGCAAAGGAAGTGCAGGGTACTTCAAACAGAAGAAAGACTACCAGAAAGGTTAGCCAACCCAAAACCACACCTTCCAAAACCATTAAACACACTTCTGAAATCCCCAAAAGTCCCTCACCTAACACCACTGCTCACATCACTTCCCCAAGCACCACTAAACCACAATCACAAAAACCTCCTGCCATAAAGCAGAAGACAACTGTTGACACATCAACAGTGGTTGAGACACCAGTTGTTAGTCAGCCAGCCAACATTCTAAATATCCCTTCTCAAACCACAAAGCCAACAGATGTTAAGACACCTGTTGTATCAATAACTGTTGGTACTTCAGTGGTTTCAACAAATGTTGTTTCATCAACTGCTTTAATCTCTTTACCAATCATTACTCAACCCACAAATCCACCTTCAAAATCAACACCTCCAACTACTCCAAAAATCACAAGAAGAAGGATTACAAATGTCATACTGGATGATGACACTGTACCTTCTCCACTTCCAGTTTCTTCACAACCTCTGGCCTTAGCCACTGTTCAGAAACCTATTCCAATTTCTTCTATTCAAATCTCTGAGCAATCCACTTCCTTAATCCCTTTGGGAATAATGTATCCTCTGGATCTTCCAGCACTTAGAGAGGAGATCAAATCCTTCTACTCTGAAGATGATCCTAAAAAGAGGTATCTACCATCTCTTCTAGGGTATCCCTTGCCAAGAAATATTGAAGAGTATCTTCAACTAAAGACCAAACAAGCAGAGGATATGTCTAAAAGAGATTCAAAGGGTAAATCTGATAAAGAAATTCAGAGGAATTTGCAATATCTGCTCACACAAGTCAGAACATTAGAGCAGTTTTCAAAAGATCTGTGTAAGAAATTATCAGAAAAGGATGATGAAAGCTTGAAACAAGATTATATTGAGCACATCTTGCTGAGTAAGAAATATAAGGCAAATAGATATCAGTACAAAGACTGGACCATTCCTGAGCTGGAGCAAGAACTTGCAAGAATACAGAAAATGTTGGAAAACAAAACAAAACAAACTCCACCAGTTTGTTCTCCGTACAAAAGGAATATACCTGAAAAGGCTTTGAGGCTGAAAAGAATGAAAGAAGAGCTTATAAATGCAAATTATGGCTCAAGGAATCAGGTTACTAGGTGGACAGAGGTGAAAGTGATAGAGACCTACAAAAGGTTGGAAGAAAGAAGAAAGAAGGACCCCAATGCTCTTAAAAGGCCAGATTATCCAACAGTAGTGGTTCCAGCTAAACAGACCCTGCCAATCAAAAGATCTGTTACAACCACTGCTCCTTCTTCTCTTGCTGACTATCAAAGGAAAAGGCAAAAGCAGATTGATGAAGAAGAACAGGCACGAGAAGCTGAAATTATAAAGACAGTTCTTCAGCAGATGATGAGAGAAAATCCTGACTCAGCAAATGTAACATTCCCAATTTTTTTTCATATAAGAGTTAGAGGTTGTCTAAATTTATTAACCCCTAGTAACTAGTTTTAATATAATTATTCGACCCATATAATTTTAAAAACTATTTTATATATAATTGGTTAGAATTTTATACTAATTAATTGGCTTGTATATGTGTGCCATTTCTATTTTCTATATTATAATAAAGTATATAAAGCTTATATTATTAGACGGGTAGATTACAGGTAAGTTGACTATTAGAAATATGAAGTACCTAGACGGGCCTAGGAACCGTTAATAATTAAATTATAAAAATACATTATATTTTAACCTACTCCGTTTTTAATGAAACTTGGGTCAAAATGTGGATACAAATATTCTCGTTCTAATGACATATTCATTGTTTTATAAAACGTCATATTTTAGAAGTTATACGCGCCAAATAAGTGAAGCAGGTGAATTAATTATAAGAATAAAATAATAAAATAATAATAACTACAATGAATTTGAAGAAAGTTGTACGTGTCCATGGATTTCGAAATGTATGCATGAAATTTTCTATGTGTACATCGAAAAAAATAAAATAATAATAAATTTTAAGTTACAAATCAAATTTTAATGGATACGTGGCCGCCGAAATTGAGAAAAGAATCTTTTTCGAGTGCTCTCAAAGTTACATTTGAGGTACTATAAATAGAAGTGGCAATCACACCTTTCCTGTGCTCTATGATATCGCCACCCTCTCTTCTTATATATATATATTTTCTTTAAATATTAAGCTTATAATAATAATAATAATAATAAAGTCATGCCCCGTTTTAAGTGTTTTAACTCCCGATCACCGCTACCCTTTCCGATTGATCTGGAGCCCCATAACGCATGTCAAGGCTCTGCCCGACTAAGTTCGTTGGGGTTCTGTCTCGTGATCTAGGGATAAGGTTGAATTACGGTTATTATACTTAACACGAGTGCAAATATATATATATAAAATGGCTCAGAAGTTATACCCAAGATTCTACCAGAAGGCTTTCTAGTTGAACCCTAAAGTTACAAAGTGAGTCCATTCTCTTTTCTCACCGTTTTATCACCTTTTTGTGATATAATTATATTTAAAAACGCTTTCCAAAATCCTAAATGTTTATCAGTTATACTTACAGTGATTAAGTTTTTGTATTATGCAATAGTTGCCACTATGTAGGGTTTTATACATTACTTGACCCTCGTTACTATTGGCCAAAAAGTTAGCCAATAGCAGCATGACCAAAATCACAGGGGGAATTATGCCCTAGTAGCCATAGCCTATAACTAATATTATTTTAACATTAAATCATTAATAAATTTAATGTATGGTTGAAATAAATCTAAATGGTGTGTACTTAAAATAGAGCTTTATTAATCATTATTAAAATATATATATTAAAGAAAATATATTTAATAACCCTAAATTACTATTTACATTATAAAATAATGTTTAGTCTATAAATGTATACCATAATAAAATAGTCAAATATAATATATTCTACTATACTAAGATTATATTTTTAGTCTTAGTCACGTTAATATATTAAATAATAATATTACAATTATTTAATTCATATATTATATTTGATAAGTTATAGTAATTTGACAGAAAATGATATCTTTCATTTTTTTTGGGCTAAGTAATTTTGTGCCATAGAAAATATATTTGACAAAGTAATGTCACGGGACACTACTAAGTCCAGAGTCACTAGTTGAGAGAATGATCAACAATGATATGACTAGAGTCACTAGTTGAGAGAATGATCAACAGTGACATGACCAAAGGCACTAGTTGAGAGAATGATCAACAGTGTTATGACGAGAATCACTAGTTGAAAGAATGATCAACAGTGATATGACCACAATTACTAGTTGAGAGAATGATCAACAGTAATATGACCCGAGTCACTAGTTGAAAGAATGATCAACAGTGATATGACCACAATTACTAGTTGAGAGAATGATCAAAAGTAATATGACCTGAGATACTAGTTAAAAGAATGATCAACAGTGATTTGACCACCGTCACAGGAATCGCCTAGTGACCAATATAATAGTAAGATATACTATATATCTATTACTTGATAAATTCACTATTGGACGAAAGTGAGCCAATGAGTGATATGACCACTGTCACATCGGAACTGCCACCATGTGACAAATACTGATTAAGTTAGGTAAATATAAATAAATATAAAAACCTTGATGCTGTAAAGTATAACAATATATTTTATAAAAATGGAATGAACTCGCCAGTATTTATTACTGATAAAATATTTTCAAAACGTGTTTCAGGTAATTTGCTGTAAAGATAATAAAAGCCAGCTATTGAGCACTGAAGGCTTAAATAAAGTGGCTATAAATACCTGAATAAAATAAGAAATTTATGTTTTATTTGGGTTTATCCCTATGAAAACATTTGAATTGAATATGGGTTTTAGCCCATTTGTTCAATATAAAAATTTTGGTGTTTTACAAACTCTGAAATTATTTCCTAACTACGATCCTGATGAAAAATTTATTTTCCGCTGCGTAATTAATAAACACCGATACCATCTAGCTGGTTCGCGGCTCCGCTCCTAGGGTGGGGTCGAGGGCTGTGACAGAAGGTGGTATCAGAGCCACTTGTTTAAGCTACTTAGGTGTTCTTTTAATACCTAATCTGAAACAATAAAGTTAGGAAATTAATACAAAGTAACATATGTGTTATTTTTGTAGATTTAAATATATGAATATATATATATATATATATATATATGTGTGTGTGTGTGTGTACATATGAATCTTGAAAGTATTGTTTTGTCTTAATTATTCTGTGATATTAATAAGTGAAAATGTTTGCAATTCAGATGTCGAATGAAGTATCACATAATCCAGAAGTTCATACTAATAACGAAAATCCTTTGGATAAAAATGCTATAGAAAATATGATAGCCCAAGGAATAGCTAATGCTATACCTTTAATAATTAAAGCTGTTAAAAACCCATAGAACCCACCAAAATTGTGAGTAGCAAGCATACTCGTGACGACAGTTTTAGCCATAATGTCAATTGAGGCAATGATAATATTATCAGAACCCCATTTCCCAAGAAAATGAAGGCGATGACTCTCGGGTGTACCTACAAAGAATTTCTAGCTTGTAAACCAACGGAGTTCGCAGGCAGTGAAGGCGCCACGGCTGCTTTGCGATGGTCGGAAAAGATAGAAGCTGTTCTTAAAATCAGCAAATGTGCCGAAGAAGATAAGGTGATGTATGCGTCCAACCTCTTTAAAGAAGAAGCCTTAGAATGGTGGAATACAATTCTTCAGGCAAAAGGGAGTGACATGGCTTATGCCATGAACTGGGAAAAGTTCAAGGAAATGACAGAAAGAAAGTTTTGTCCCCCTTATGAAAAGGAACGAATGGCTAACGAGTTCCTAAATCATAAAATGATAGATGTGAATTGTCGTGAATATACGACAATTTCTTCGAATACGCAAGAATGGTACCAACTCTGGCTTCGCCAGAACCCGTACTAATTTCTCGTTATATTTGGGGATTAGTTAGCGAAATCCGAGACATGGTCAAGGCCGCCAGACCACAGACTATTGAAGAAATAGTTGAACTAGCTAACATCCTGACAGATGGACTAATCCGCACAAGAGAAGAAAACAAGAAGAAAGAGTTGGCCCGGAAAATTTCTCAAGAATTCAAGAAGAAAGGAACTGAACCGTCATTGGAGCAACCTACCTGCAGAAGCTGTAACAAAAAGCATTCAGGAAGATGCCGTTTTAGGAAAACACCCTACTGTGACTTCTGCAAGATGACCGGGTGAAGAAACACTGAACTAATTATGGGACTAATCAGCTTGGTTTATGTTTCTACCATGATGGTTAATCTTCTTTATGGTTTCCTGAGCTCCTTAATGACCGTGGTTTATCTGCAAAACAGAACACCGTTACTCGTTAAGAGGGGAATGGGGGGTTTCCCTCTTAACCGGGCTCCGGCGTGAGAATAAGCGACTGTATTTGGAGAGAATTAAGTATTAAGTGGAGAGAATTAAGTATTAAGTAGAGAGCAGAGAGAATAGAATGAATAACCTATGAAGTGATGGTCTCTATTTATAGCCGGAGAGGTGTAAGAGGGTGTGGGCTGATGGGCCTTGGGCCGGAAGGCGACAACATGTAGGATATGCTCCTTGTCTCACTGGTGTCGACCGTTAGTGGCTTCTAGGAGCTTTATGGAGTTGGCGCAACGTGATTGGAGCCACGTGTCACTGTCGTCGGCCTGGTCGCCCTTCTGCCATCAGCAGGTAAGTGGAGATCGTGGGGCAGTTGTCTCTGCCCTATGATTGGTGCCACATAGGCGTCCTTAAGTACTTTTGTCTCCTGCATGTCAGACGATCGTGGAGCACGATTGCGCAGGAACAGAAGGACCCTGATTGGCTCTTTATTTCTGCCACTTATACCTTGTGTACTATCTGGAAAGGCCTCGCGCCGTAGTCACGCACGATTCTTGCTGAGCACGTTACTACCTCGCGCGCGGCATGGGCTTTCAGATAATTCTTTTCAAAATGGTAAGTGTTGCTAATTGGAGTTTCTTCTTATGAAGACCTCGCGCCGCGTTACACAGATGTGTTGTAGCCCGCGCGAGGTTGGCAATCAAGAAAATTGCTGAGTAAGGAGTATGGTCCCGCGCGACCTTGCAGGAGGTTGCGCAGCTTTTTGGGACCATACCCCTTCAAGTCCCCCCAGTCCAGTGCTGCACCATGCGCAAGGCAAGTGGTTGGAGCTCTGGACTTAAGAAAATAAAGTAGAAGGATGCTTCTGGCTTTGGTAGACGGCGCGCGTGTAAGTTGTTGGTTACTACGGCGCGGCTACCAGGCTTGTTGCTGGCTTTGTTGTTAGCTTTTACATGAAGTTTCTAATGACTTTGGGCAGGAAAAACCTCGAAATTTGAATTGTCTGACAGGTTGGTGAAAAAGTCGCGGTTGGTGACGTTTGAGTTGACCTCTGACGGTTGTCAACAACTTGTTGCTGACGGTTCAGCTTTTCATCGGGAGAGTGAGGCCCACGCGCGCGTGCTAACCGTCACTCCGGGAAACACGCCTTACGTGGCGCTTTCTGGTTGGCCTTGCTTGCGGCGATTTCGGCACGGTTACCCATCGCATTAAATGCGATGGGTATATATATCCGGAGAGATGTGAGGCTCATCACTTTTCTCCTCTACTATTCCTTTATTTCCTCTCAAACTTCTTTGAATCTTCAAAGTTTGAAGAACACGGTTGCAGCAGATCTTCAAGTTCTTGAAGAACATCGTAGCAGATTATCAAGCTTGTTTCCAGAATATTCAAGACCTTTGTTTATCTATCGATGGCTGAAGAACAACATGAAGATAACCCCGGAGAAGAAGGTCCTGTGCCTGTTCTCCGGTGGGATTTAGGGTTATTTGAACAAATAGTACGGGGTTTCCGGTTTCCACCGGAATGGGGAGCTATGTATCCGGCTCAAAACCAGACGGCCGCCGATGCACCGCCGGGCTATATAACGTTGTTTGAAGATTTCTTCCACCAAGGCAACTTCCGGTTGCCGGCGACGAACTTCATGGCCCATATTCTTCAGTATTATGGGTTCCATATATCTCAGATGAGCCCACCCGGAATGGTCCGGGTTCGACATTTCGAGTTCCTGTGCTGGGCTCATGGCATCGAGCCAACTGTTGATAAATTCCGGGTTTTTTATCAACTCCAGAGGAATATGGGGTTTTATTCCTTCGCCAGTCGAGGCGCAGCAAAGAAGGTACTTCTAAATCCTCCCAAGAGTTTCCATGATTGGAAGCCAAAATTCTTTTATATTCGCGAGGAGGTTATTCCGATCGCCATGACGTTTCGCGCTTGGAATGAAGCGATTGTGAAAGAAGACTTGGCGATACCCAAGACTGAGGGTTGGTATCGGGAGCTTACTGCCACCCCAAACCGAGTGTTTGGGGAGAATGTCTTGGTTGCGGCGCGGATGAGTGATCAATGGCTGCCTGAAAGCAAGGAAGTTCCAGTCTTGATGATTGATGATCAAGGTTAGTAATTTCCTTGGATTTACTAATGTTATTTCGTAGCTTGTGTTTTATTTGTATGATTTGCCGTGTAGAGGCGCGTCTGTATCAAGCTGCATTCTCCACCTTTGGTGGTTCTATGAGTGTGCGCCCGCTCCAAGCTGGGGAGGAGTATTGGTATGACCAGATTAAGGGTAACTTTATGTACCCGGTTGCTGACGCATTTGCTGCGCCACCTACTGCAAATGAAGGTGCGCATATACCTAACCCTCGTCCCTTGCGCTCTATCACTTCTGCTGGGAAAGAGGTTGTCTATCTTTCCAGTGAAGAGTCTGTGGGGTCCTCGACCGGGGAGTTAAGTTCCTGGTCTACCATCTTTGCAGGTGTGCTGCGTGACCTGGGTATTGATCCCCAAGAGAAGAAGAAGAAACCCCCTAAGAAGAAGAAAACGGTCGAGCCTGAAGTGACAAGCAAGAAGGGCGGGAGTAGCCGCGCAGCTGCTGGTGTTGGTGAAAAAGGTACTCTTCGGCTTCGTCAAAGTGACTTAAAAGATTATGTGGTAATTAGTGATTCATTTGAAGGCTTGTCACGCGCAGGCGAGAAGAAGACTGGAGCTGGTGGTTCGGGGAGCGCGGGTTCTCGTAACTCGGATGCTGGCGCTACTCCGTCCTCTGCTGCGCATGAGGAAGGGGAAGAGGAAGATGAAGAAGAAGCTACTGAGAAGTTGATCAGCCGGAAAAGGGTTAGAAGCGAGACCACTGCTGGTGTGTCAGTGGCGTCGAAGGCTGGAGGAGCTCTGGTGCTTGGCAAACAGAGCGATTTGCGTTCCCTTTATAAGTTCTGTCCTGGTAATGTTTGTTTCTAGTTCTTCCTTTTTGTTGCTTTCCTTTTCTTGAGTCTTTGGTTTCTGCAGAGGGCAAGAAAAAGACCCCTGAGAAGGGTGTTGTTATTGCGGAGCCAGAGCCAAAGAGGCCAAAGATTACCGTTAAATCTTCCAAGGCTGCTGGTGCTGAGACTGCCAAGGACAAACATGTTGCTGAAGGTGATAAGGCGAAGGCTGTCGAAGAGGAGAGGAAGGTTGATGAGGAGCGTAGGAAGAAAGCGGATGAAGAGAAGAAGAGGAAAGCCGAGGAAGATAAGAAGGCTGAGGAGGCGAAGGGGAAGAAAGCCTCTGATATGGAGAAGGACAAGCAAAAAACTGTTGAAAAGCCTATTGATGATTCATTGAGGTATACCGGTGCCGCTGCTATCACTATTCAAGAGAAAGCGCAGGGTCCGGAAGTTTTGAGCGTCGCGGGGTCTGCAAAGCCTCATCAGGAGAGACGAAAAGAACCTGAGGTTGAAAACCCTACCCGCCCTACGCATACTGATATCCCCCATCGTTCTAAGGTAACTTCCACTGGGGGATCAGGTCCGTATGTTTCTAGCGGCGCGAGTTCTGGTGGCGCCGGGGGTTATAATCCACAAGCTATCGGGGCGAAGGATACCGTAGGTGATATCTACTATAAAAGTTATACTGAAGAGGAACGTGGTAACGCCCCCCATCAGGCTCCCTGGAGTTTGAGGCAAAAGGACACCTTTCAAGAGTTCGGTTCTTGTCGCGATTGGTTCTTCAACTCCTTCACTCCTGGAGAGGTTAACCGGCAGAGGGCGAAGACTCATGAAGCGCTATACCGTACTTATATGCTCGGGGAGGCGAATGCTCGCGCTGCTAACCAGGAGATTGTACGGGAGTGGCGGACAATGGTTAGGGAGCGGTCGGACTGGGAGAGGTACCGCGAGCGGATGCTGAAGCGTATTAGTGAATTTGAGAAATCGAAAATTGCCCTCGATGAAGAGAGAGCCAAGCTTGAGGCTGATAAGAAGGCCGAAGAATGGGGGCGCGAGGGCCTGAAAAATAAACTTCACGCTGCTGAACAGCAGCTGGCTAAGGAGAAAGCTGAATTCAGGCGCATATGCGAGAAGGATAATGAGCGCGCGGCCGCGGCTCGTAACAAGATTGTCAACCTTGAAGCCAAGGTTGTGGAGTTGACGGGCAAGGTCGAGGAAGCGCAAGCTGCACAGGTTGCTAAGGCACAAATTGAGGTTTGTGAAGTTACATGCCTTTTCCTTTTGTGCTTGTTTTCAAAATAGCCTAAGTCCTTTGTCGCTTTCTAGGTTGAGTTGGCTGATGTGAAGTTGCAGCTGTCGGGCAAGGACAAGGATCTTCAGGCCAAGGATGTTGAGATCGCCGAACTAAAACGTCGCCTGAATGATCAGGTTGATAAATGCGAATCCTTAGAAATCGACCTTGAGGCGGAGAAGGTTAAGGCTGTCACTGCTGAGGAGGCCAAGGAGCGAGCCGAAGTAGCGCGTGATGTGAGTACCTCTGCCCTCAATGTGGCACAGACTAACTATGCTGAGGCTCAGAGCATCGTTGATGCGCTATCGTCGGATATTGAGTGGCTGCGCGGCAGAGGGATAGTTCTGGTATTTGTCTCTTTAACCTTTGGTTTTATTTACTAAGTCTGTTCCTTATTTTCTTATTCTGATGTAGATGGCGAACTCGATTTTGAATGCTGGTGAGCTGGACAAGACTGTCGCCGCTCTCATAGATGCTTCCCGCGCCGTTGGTCATCGCGGTGGTTATATGGAGTGTGCGCATCATGCCGAAGCAATGTTTGCCCAAGAGTTTGATACCAGTCGCTGCTCGGTGACCGATGAAGCTGATGCCGAGTTGGCTCGTGCTGAGAATGCTTACAATCATTTAGCCTTACCTGTGATGGACTTGGTTTCAAAGGCTCTGGAACATGATGACTGGTGCGGACGTATAAAGGTCATTCTCGACCCACCGATCACTGTTGAACTATCAGATGAGGAGATAGCTGGTGATGATGGTGGGAACGATGATGATGACGGTAAACCTGATGATGGTGATGGCGATGAAGGCGATAAGCATGATGGCAGTGGGAATGATGAGTTTGAATAGACTTGTGAACAGGCTTTGTGCCTTGTAAAAAATTCTAGTAGGTTTATGATGTAACTCTTTGCGCGGGCGCGCTTTTATCTAATGAATGACATTGTGTTTCTATACTGTTGCGCGGCTGCGCTTATTAAATAGTATGTTTGCTTATTTTCCGTTACAATTATTGCACTGTTGTTAGAAACTTTGGTTAAGTTAGTGCGAATAAATGTAAGTGCGGCTCTTTGAGGCGTAACTCAAGAGCTCATAAGCCACTGGAGTGTTTTCGTGCTAATCAGAAGTTTAACATGCATTTGTAACGAAAGAAGTCGAATGGTGATAAAAGAGCATGTCGTATGCTTTCATTGATTAAGTAGGCGCTTAGGCCAAGATACATTGCTTGTAACATAAAAGGCGTGTAGCCAACACAGGAAAGTAAAGGGCGCGTAGCCGACATTAGTGGATAAAGGCGCATGGCCTAGAATAATCACATATAGCATTTGCGCAGTTGTTGCGCATTCCACGTGCGCGGGATGATGTGTCCATCCAGGGTGCGCAATTTGTAAGCCCCTTTCCCTAGCACTTCGTGAACCAAGTATGGGCCTTCCCATTTGGGTACTAGTTTTCCTGGGCGTTCAGTGTTTGAGGCTTCGTTGTCCCGAAGGACGTATTCCCCTGGAGTAAATGTACATATGCGGACTCGCGCGTTGTAGTACCTTTCCAGTTGTGTTTTGTACTTGGCTTCTTTGATTCGCGCGATTTCGCGCCTTTCCTCTAGCAAATCCAAGTCAAGACGACGCTCTGCCTCGTTGTCGATTGCGTTGACTGCTGTCAAACGCGGAGAGGGCAGGCCAACTTCTGCCGGGATAACCGCTTCTGAGCCATAGACTAGGCTAAAAGGGGTTTCGCTGGTACTTGTTTTCGGCATGGTCCGGTGAGCCCACAAGATACTCGGGAGCTCATCCACCCAGCCTCTTCGCTTTGTGCCCAGTCGGGCCTTGATCCCATCAACAATACACTTGTTCACACTTTCAACCTGCCCGTTGCCTTGAGGATGCGCAACAGAGGAGAAGGTGTGTTCGATTTTCATCTCTTTCATCCAATTTTGGAGATCTTCGGAAGCAAAATTTGTGCCGTTGTCTGTGACGATCTTGAGTGGGAGGCCAAACCTGCAGATGATGTGCTCCCAAATGAACTTGCGCACCATCATTGCAGTGGTTGATGCGAGAGCTTTGGCCTCCACCCACTTAGTAAAATAATCGACGGCCACAATTATAAACTTGACGGCGCCAGGAGCATCTGGGAAGGGTCCTACCATATCAATCCCCCACTGCTGAAAAGGCCAAGCAGTGGACACGGGGATCAGGTCGTTCTTGGGGCGCAGGGTTTTCGGAGAGTGCCGCTGACAGGAGTCGCACTTGCGCAGCTCCTTCAGGGCATCAACATGCATCCCTGGCCAGTAATACCCTGCGTTCATAATCTTTGCGACAACCATGCGTGGCCCTGCATGAATGCCGCAAATCCCTTCATGAATCTCTCTTATCAGGTAATTCGCATCCTGGGGGTCCACGCAGCGCAGTAGTGGCCCCAAGAAGGACTTGCGGTACAAGATACCATCATTCATTTCATAGTGTAGAGCTTTGTTCTGAATTTTTCTTGCCTCTGCCTTACTCTCAGGGAGTATTCCTTCTTTCAAGTACTGAATGATAGGGGTCATCCAGTATGGCTGCCCTATCTCGATCACGTTGACTTGTCGCAGCAAGACTGAAGGATTCTTGAGTACCTCAATCCTCACATCTTTGGCGAGATGTTGAAAAGAAGTTGAAGCAAGCTTGCTCAAAGCGTCGGCTGGTTTGTTTTCAGACCGATTGATGTGGATTACCTTGTGAGACTTGAACTGTTAAAGCAACTCTTTTGCCTGCTCTAGGTAAAGAGCCATAACTTCACCCCTTGCATCGTATATACCGTTGACTTGGCTGGCTATTAAGAGTGAATCAACATGTGCTTGTAGATTTTTAGCTCCCATTTTGATGGCGAGGCGCAAGCCTGCCAGGAACGCCTCGTATTCCGCCTCGTTGTTGGTGTTTTTAAAATCCAACTTGATGGCGTAAGTGAATTCATGGTTTTCAGGGCTCACTAGGCGCAATCCCGCTCCTGCGCCATCTTCATTTGAGGCCCCATCCGTATAAAGCATCCAAGTCTCATTTGTCGTATTTTTTTCGGGAGTCTCCACCAGCTCACAATCTTTGATTTTCTCAACTGGGACTTCTGTGATGAAGTCCGCTAGAACCTGACCCTTGATGGCTGGGCGCGGCCGGTATAGAATGTTGTGGCCCCCCAGCTCAATGGCCCATTTTGCTAACCGCCCGGATGTTTCTGGTTTTTGAAGTATCGTGCCGATATGGGAATTGGTAAGTAAGGTGATCACATGCCCTGTAAAATATCTGCGCAGCCTTCGGGAGGCGTGTAACAGCGCAAGCACCAATTTTTCCATCGTGGAATATCTTGTTTCCGGGTCAGTGAGTACCCTGCTGACGTAATAAATTGGAGTTTGAACTCCATTTCTTTCTACCAGTAATACCGATCCTACTGCCTTATCTGAAGAAGATAAGTACAGTACGAGTGGTTCTTTTTCAAACGGTGCAGTCAGGGTAGGGAGCTCGATCAAACATTCTTTCATTTGCTGAAAAGCCTTTTCTGCTTCAGGGGTCCATCTGAACTCTTGCTTCTTGACACAGTTGCGCAGTGTGCTGATAAAAGGGTATGACTTTGCGGCGTGATTTGATAAAAAACGGTTAAGCACGGCGAGGCGGCCGGCTAGCCGTTGCATCTCTTTGATTGTACGCGGCGATGGCATTCGCTCTATGGCCTGGACTTTTTCCGGATTTACTTTGAAGCCGCCGTTTGTGACTATGAAGCCTAAGAACTTCCCTTCTTCCATGCCAAAAGAACATTTGGCTGGATTCAACTTCATATTTACGCTGCGCAATGAATTGAAGGTTTTTTCGATGTCTTTCAACATTTGGTCTTCTTCGGGACTTTTGACCACTAGATCATCGATGTAAACTTCAATATGCTTTCCAATGTCACCGGCGAAGGTCTTGTCCATCAACCGCTGGTATGTGGCGCCAGCGTTTTTCAGGCCGAATGGCATCTTCGTATAGCAAAAAATCCCCAGATCAGTGCGAAAAGCCGTCTTGTCTTCATCCTCGAGCTTCATTTGAACTTGATGGTACCCCTTGTAGCAATCCAAGAAGCACTTCCATCTGTATGGCGCGAGAGAGTCTATCTTTTTGTCGATCTCAGGCAAAGAGTAACAATCCTTCGGGCATGCCTTGTTGAGATCGGTATAGTCAACACACATTCGCCATCCACCAGTAGACTTCTCTACCATTACGGGGTTCGCAACCCAACTTTGATAACGTACTTCTCGCAGGATGCCGGCTTTAAGTAACTCACATACTTGCTCATTCATTGCTTTCGTTTTGTCTGCCCCTAAGCTGCGCCTTCTTTGGACTTTCGGCTCAACCGAGGGGTAGGTATTTAAACAGTGCTCTGTGATGTCGCGCGGGACTCCGGTCATGTCGGCCGGGGTCCAGGCGAAAATATCCATGCTCTTGAATAGGAGCTGCTTGAGACGAGTTCTGATGTTTGGTGAGATAGCATGGCCTATCGTCACCGTTTGCTCCGGATATTTGCGATTTAAAACCCATTTTTCGGGCTCGGTCGCTGAAACCTTCGCCGCTTTTGTTGGGCGCATCTCTTCTGTTGACATCACTTCCTTTTTTGCATAAACGATTGCCACCCCCGTCTTGGTTGGGAAACCAATCGCTGAGTGGGGGGTGGAAGTTATCATATTCAGCTCACCTTGCATCTCTCTCCCGATCAGTACGTCATGTCTTGACTTAACAGGCATCACCATGAAGTTAACGTTCGTTGTTCTTGAATGCTTCCCGTCAGAAAGTGTGACGGGGAAGCTAATTTGGCCTAACGGGAAGACCATTTCATTGCAGAACCCAGACAGTGGGTAGTCAACTGGTTCAAGTCTTGCTTTATCTTCGTCGTCGAACTGGTTAAAGCATTGTTCATAGATGATGTCTGCTGTACTCCCCGGGTCAATGAAGACGTATTCAGTTTCATAATGGCCGATGATACCGGTGATGACGATGGGTCGTGTGGCTCGGGGACCCCCGCGCACCACCGGGAAAATAACCTGCTGTTCTTGCCATGAAGGCTCATAAGGTCTCTTGCCTTTTTCTCTCGCGCTATACCTTGGTCCATTGACCATGTGTGTCTCCAGGCGTTGAACTTTCTTGTGATTTCCTTCATCGTGGCGATGGAGCTGTCGAGCTTCTTTGCGCACGTTTTTCACTAAGTGGCTCAGCTTTCCGCTCTTTAGTGCTCTCTCGATCTCTTGACGCAAGCTGTAACAATCATCTGTTAAGTGGCATGTATCCTTGTGGAAATCACAATACAGATTGGGGTCTTGCCCCTTTTTGTTCGTCATAGGCCTGGGAGCCTTAAAATCATGGTTCTCCGTCATTAGCACCTCTTTTGGTGTTTTTATGAGCGGAGTCCAATGCTTTTCACGATTATCATCTCGGACTGCCTTTCTATAACCGATGCGATCAATGGTATCGCGCGCGTCTTCCTTATAGCGGGATCGTTCTTCATAACGGGGTCGTTCACTATAACCGCTGGAGTGGTTGGCCTTCCACCCAGGGTTCTTACCTTTGTTACGTCTGTTGTCGTCGCGCGAGTGACCCCCTTTAGAAAATCTATCCTCCGAACGATAGCTGTTGTTTCGTGTGAGTGACTCTTCCGTTTGCGCGACTATCTTCGCGGCTTCCATGAGTTTATCCCACTCCTTGGGCATTCCATCCTTCCCAGTGATGGTTCGAATTAGGCTATCGCAGCGTATGGCTTTCTTGAAGTGGCAGCGCATGAGTTGTTCACTCACGCCACCGATCTCCAAACATTCTTTGTTAAAGCGCGTAATGAAATCTTCCAAACCCTCGTTATCTCTTCGCCAGATATCTTCAACTTCAGCTGTGTCGCGCTGGTATCGCCTTTGTTGACTGAAGTGACTCAAAAACTGAGTCCTGAAATCTACCCATGATTTTATCTTTCCCGGAGGAAGGCTGTCGAACCAGGCGCGTGCAGCTCCCGTTAACGTTTGGATAAACAGATGACACCACATGGGCATGTTCCAACCTCCCATGCAGCCCACGCTAGTAAACACTCTGACGTGATCATCGGGATCAGTCAATCCGTTAAACTTTCCGACAGTTGGAGGTAATTTTTCTCTCTTGAGCGACGCTAGTGCTATCTTTGGGATGAACTTTGAATGCTCTATAGCTTCCTCTGGTCGATAGGCGAGGCGAAAGTCACGCTCTGCCTCTTCGGTATACCCAACGTGCTGCCTTGGTTTGTAGTACTCGTGATTTCTTTGCAAACGATTGAAGACCGAAGATTCGTCATCGTTCTCCCAGGTTGGATCATTTGGGTCAGTCTCTTCCCATTCACCGTTCATGTTGCGCGGCGTGAGCCGGCTATGAACTGGGCCTCTTTGGAAGTTTGACGGTTCGTCATAGTAGCTTTCTGTCTCCCCCCGTGTATCGCGCGTGTCCTGCACGCTTAGTCTTCGGGTAGGGGGAGGTCTGTTGGCTCTTCCCTGGATATTTTGCGGTGGTGGCATCTGGCGCGGCCCGTGACTTGGGCCGTTTGGTGTAACCAAGGAAGGTTCTGCCGTTAGAACTGCTTGTTGCGCGCTCAAGGATTGATATGCCGCGTTAATGGTGGCGAGTTGCTTGGCGTACCATGAGGCTGGGGTTTCGCCCTCTGGTAGCCCTAATAGCGCTGAGATATTCTGAGGTGGAGCTGTGTTCGAAGGTCCAGCACCGTTGTTTCCTGGGGTAGTTTGATTGATGCAAGTGAAGCTCCCGCGCGGACCCCCAGTGTTGGCCATCTCGATCTCGCCGATTTCTTTAACATGTTGGGGTTGGATGTTTTGGTTATCCACCCCCAACGCTGCGTTAGGGTCTGCTCCAAGACCAACAAACTCGGGAATGATTCCTTGACCAGCCATGATCGAAGGAAGAAAAGCAACGAAAACTCAGGAAATAAGAAGATGAAAGTGGTTTGTAGAAAAAATCGGTGGGCGCCAATGAAGAAACACTGAACTAATTATGGGAAAACTAATATCTGTTACAATTGCGGAGAAACAGGACACATCAAACCATATTGCTCGAAACTGGCAAAAGCACCCGACAACAAGGCCAGGACAACAAACGGAGCTAAGAAGAACGCGCGAGCATTCGTACTTACTACGCAAGAAGCAGAAATGATTCCAGACGTAATCGCTGATATGTAATATCTAAGTTAAGTTATTATTTGACCCTAGTATAAATAAAAGTTTTTAAATAAATGCATCCTGTCAAATACTTCATCTATTCAAAACCATAATATTGTTTGGTCTTCACTTTCATTAAATCATTTATTTGGTTACGACACCTTGTGGTGGCGTTTTCATTAACTTGACGTTTGAGCTAATCTCGTTTTCACACATGATGTATGGATTTATTTTCTGTTGGTTCATTACCTTAAAACAGTCTTAATACAATTATGTGTTAAGATAAGAGTACACAAATTCGTATCATATTCCGGTGTACCTCTTAACGTTTCTTTCATTTTTAATTGAAAAATCTATGATAATCATTTGGTCTTTCATCATCAGTTGAAAATCCTATAATATTTATTTGAAATTTTCTTCATTAAAACTTTCAGTTGATTACAAAAACGGTGAATTTGTTCGGTCACCGTAATTATTGAGCTATTTCAATCATTTCGACACCTTGTGGCGTCGATATAAACTTGTAGCTTGGGCTAATCATAATCATACGAATCATTCAAAACCACGTATGTCTTTCGTTTGACTCATCATTGAAAAGTAGTCTTGATACAATTATGTATTAACACAATGATACATTAAACTCTATTGTATTTCGGTGTATCCTTGCAATTCAATAAATGTCAACACATTGATTTTTCTCATGTCATGGTTCGATAGTTGACAAATCATTTCCGTGCTTCTATTTCATTTGAGCTTGTTGATTCTGAGTCTTCCTCGGTTGACAATCAAATTAATTTTTCCTTTGACAATGAATTCTATTGATTCTATATGTCATTCACAACTTGTAAACATTCAATTTAGATATCTATTGATCTATATCTCTTTTGGCTGGAACCTAGTCACCTTGGAAATTATATTATTTCATCTAATTCATTTGACATCGATTTCTTGAACTAATTCAGTTGAACCATTAAGTCCTACTTATTTTACAACTCGTATTCACAAAATTTGATGTTTTGATTCTGTATCATTTACCTTAATAATGTTCTTATTGACTAAAACATAACATAACTCTAGAGGAGACATCATAGCCCAAATCTCGAGGAAGAGATTTAAAATAAGGTGGGGAGGATGTAACATTCCCAATTTTTTTTTCATATAAGAGCTAGAGGTTGTCCAAATTTATTAACCACTAGTAACTAGTTTTAATATAATTATTCGACCCATATAATTTTAAAAACTATTTTATATATAATTGGTTGGAATTTTATACTAATTAATTGGCTTGTATATGTGTGCCATTTCTATTTTCTATATTAAAATAAAGTATATAAAGCTTATATTATTAAACGGGTAGATTACGGATAAGTTGACTATTAGAAATATGAAGTACCTAGACGGGCCTAGGAACCGTTAATAATTAAATTATAAAAATACATTATATTTGAACCTACTCCGTTTTTAATGAAACTTGGGTCAAAATGTAGATACAAATATTCTCGTTCTAATGACATATTCTGTCACACCCCTTTCTAAGGCGGAAGCACGAGGTGTGATCATGAAAGGTTTTCATTGCATATGATTAGTAAACATACTACATGCTCATAAAAATAACCATTAACATAACATAACTGAAAACATAGATTAAGTGTTTACATCACGAGACAACATGTCTGAAAGTTTACAACTTTACTTAAGATTAAACGTAAAAAACATCCAGGAGCATGAATAAGACCGCGCGCACATCCACATTAGTTACCTAAAATACATGTGAGTTTTGGAAAAAAACGTCAACATAATGTTGGTGTGAATTCATGCAGTTCTTGTATTGAACGTTTGTATACTTGTATGAAAAACATGGTATGTATCTTGTATAAATCAAGTATTCTTGTATAAATCAAGTATTCTTGTATAAGTCAAGTATTTCTGTATGTATCAATTTGTTAATGGGTTGCAAGGCCATTAACATGTGACACGACATAGGAAGCATCCAAACCATAGGCATTTTTCTAGTTGTCGATTCACGACGGAGACACAAAAGCACTACTAGGTACTAGTTTTCACCAAGAGTGTGGCTGCCCGAAAACCCATTAGATCTAACCTTTTGTTCAGCGGTCTAAGTATATACACGATTAATGGTGCTCATGGTACCCTATTCGTGACATGATTTCTCGTATCATTCCTCAACACGCATCATACTTGGTACTAGTTATCACCAAGAGTGCTTCTTGTTTTTGTATCCATTTATAAACATTGTAACATTTATAACATGTATTTCACCCCCGAAGTTATAAAACTGAAAATAGTTAAAGAAAATGGGGAGCATGAACTCACAACTTTGCGTTCCTTGCGCCGTAAACTTCACCGGATATGCTTATTTAGCGTTGTGACCTAAACGTGTTTTATTAACCTTAGTCACTAGGCTTGTATCGCACAGGTACAAGTCACTATCTTTTGTCTATGTATTCTTGTGTTAAAAATAATTTATATTTTTAACTATGTGTCTTACTTATATTATTTTCTCAAAAATAAATATAAGTATCTTGTATTTTTTCACCCGAATTATGTATTTTGTCCGAAACTTCATTTCATGTTCATAACTCGTCCAAGTTATTTATTCTATCAAGTAATATATTTTCATAAATGTATTTTCTTGTATGTGTCTAAGCATGTTGTATGTGTATTTTTTTTTGTATTTTCACTCCTTAGGAGTATTTAGTGTATTTTTAAGTCCTAATACACTATCACGCATAATACATACTACATACACTTAGCACAAAATTTGGTGATCAATAAATATATATATTTTTCTCAAAAATATACATAGTATCAATTTTATTCTTGAAGAAGTCATCATTTCTTAACACATAAGTTTGGGAAACCTTGGTAAATGATTTTAAATACATTTTAGGGAATAAGTTTCTCATAAACTTATATTTTTTCTAAGTGTCAAAATTTATAAAAATTTTGACAGAGTTTCCCCTAAAAATGGAGGTTTCCCATGTTTTCAAAACATGTGTTTATTTTCTTTTAAGTCATCATCAAACATCAACAACTTATTCTACACTTATCAAGTGCTAAAATCAAGTAAATCACACTACATCATGAACTTGAAGTTTTGTAAGAACTTGTAGTAACTTACCATGTTATTTAGTAGGTTTAGTTACTCTTAAAAACATGGTTGTTTGCTTGTAAATCTCATTCTTGGAGAATTTAGTCATTTACAACTTGTAGGATGATTTTTCTAAAAATACTTCTCTTGTATTTTTCTTGTTACAAACATGTTTCTATTCTTGTTTAAACACTAAAAATATTATTAGTTTACTTAGAACCCATGACTTTGTAAGTCTTGTAAATACTCTTGGTTTCTTGAGAAAATTATTTTTGTAATCACCCATTTACAAGAATTGTATTTTGTTTAAACCATCTTTTCATAAGAAAACCCATTTCATTATTCAAGTTCATGAAGACATAAAGTATGAAGATCTTGGTCTTTCACAAGATCACCACTTCAACTCACTAGATCATGTGTTTAATCACAATCTAGTAGGCTCCATATGATGTCTAACATCACACACACTAGTAATCCATCAACAAGAAACAAATCAACACAATCAACATATATTCTTATGTATTTAAGCTTATGTGAAAGATTCATGTTCATATTCTTTAGTGTTCTTGTGATTTTCACCGTAATGAATCTTTTAACAAATCAATATATGAAATAATAAGAGATTATGAGGGCTCACCACTAGCAATAAGGCTAGGGAAGATTACTAGAACTTGAAGATGAGAAAAGTGTTGGGTAAAAGCAAATGAAGAAGGTCCTTCAAGATCCACAAGCTTCCAACTTCCTAAATCACCTTCTAGCACCTTATGTGAACCTTGAAATGCATTGAAATGGAATGAAAATGGTGGATGTATGGTGAAGGTGGGTGGGCTGTAGGTATGAGGGAGAAGAAGGAGACGTTGTGTGGAGATGAATGATGAAGGAGGTGTTGTATATATGTATAGTACTTGTAAGATCTCTAGTAAATCTTTCAAGATGCATAATATGTATGTAATATCTTATGAAATCAAATTAAATCCAAGTGATATCTTATGAAATCTAGTGGATCCAAGCAAGATCTTGATGGGGGCCACCCCCTTATGACCGTATATATCAAGGGGGGGGGGGTAAAGTGTAATATTTACTCCCTAGTTCATAAATAATTTGGTTTCAAGTAATAAGTTTAGGGATTTAATGCGTTATTACGTTATAAGGGGTGTTATGCTGTTCGGGGACCATAACTAGTTCAGAAATATTAAAATAATGCTTCTAGTAATATTTTGATGTTCCGGGTAATGTCCGGTTGTTCGGTTAAATACCGGTTCGTTAAAGTGCTAAATTGCACCGTTTAGTGTCCTTTAAGTATCCTTTTGTAACCCTTTTAATTCCCAACACTTAGGAGGGTATTCTGGATAATAAAACATGAATTCTGCATAATATTTATATGTTAAAAAGCTGATTATAGCTGAATTATATAGAATTCTGCATTTAAAGTGTGTTTCGGGTGCTTTTTAGTGCATATTCTAGATTCCGGGAAGTCTATATGTTAACCCTTGTATGTACTCTTGGGTTTTAATGTATTCTTGTCGTTGGACCTACACCTAGTCTCCAATTCTATTGTCTAACTGCTTTCTGCAGAATTGTTGACACAATGTGTCTTACCGGTGAGTTTACTAGTATTTCTGACGCAACGCTGTTCATTAATGCATAAAGTAATTCTTGTAGCATAAAACGTGCATGAATTCACTTGTATAGTATGTAATCAGATAATGTTGACATTTAAGCACATAATTGCAGTCATTAAATAATAATTAAAGTGTAGGGAAATTACCGGGTTGGTGCCAGTTGTCACAGTCTCCCCCCGTTAAAAGAAATTCGTCCCGAAATTCAGGCTGAACTAACTCTCACAGGAGTCTTCTTGAACAGGTGGGGGTACTTTTCTTTAAACTGGTTTTCACGTTCCCACGTGTACTCGGGTCCGTGCTTGGAGTTTCAACGTACTTTGACGAGTTTCACACTGCTCCTCCTGGTCTTGTTGACTTTCCAGTCGGTAACCTCAATGGGTTGTTCTGTAAATCGGAGGGCGTCATCAATATGCACTTCATCCGCAGGGATGATCACGTTTTCTTGTGTTGGACTCTTCTTGAGGTTGGATACATGGAACGTATCATGTACTCCATTAAGTTCTTCTGGTAATTCCAACTTGTATGCCACGATACTGTAGGTCCCCTTGATGTGTATGGATCCACAGAATTGTCAATCCAATCAAGAGTGCGGAATCCTCTTGATCAGAATATCACAGAAACAAGTAGAAGAACAGAAACAACAATTCACTTTCAAACCGGATCTTTATTGATTAACTATCAAACTGATTACAATCAATCAAGATCCCTAACCACACTCAATTTCGTCCAAGCACAAGCTCTCACAAAATTCGGTCTCTCAAAACTATTTTTTGGCTGATTAACCTAAACCCTAAAGCCTAACCTTGTTTATATAACACAAGGTTTGCAACTTGGGCTTGGTTAAACATCATGGACTGCGAATTGGACAAGCCCAATTCGCCTCCATACACCCAATGTGGGTTTTGTTTAGCCCAAACTCTATTATCTCACTAGTACAAAGCTAAACCCGCTAACTGTTTATCGTTTCACTAATTACAAGACATCCAAAGACCAAATCTAAGCTGTTGTCACAAATATGCACCAACAAACTCCCCCTTGACAATAGCTTCATAAAATAACTTTGTCTTCAGTCTTCTTGCAATCTTCATGTAGTCTTGCAATGTCTTTGGTCTTTGGATAGCTTCAGCTTTAATAGCTTCTGTCAGCAACAGACTCCCCCTAAGCTGATGCATCCAATCACCAAATCTTCAAAAACTTTAGCGTTTGAGTAAACTCCAGTTCAGCATATGTATAGCAATCTTCAAACTCTTCATCTTTGTCTGCAATATAGAAAGGAGGTTCTACCATGCATCCAATCAAACTCTCATCTCTTCACAGCAACTCATCACTTTAACCTCTCAGCAACACACTGCTTCAATCTGTATACTAGAAAACAAACATCTTGAGAAACCATAAGAATTTTTTCAACAAAGTTAAATAAATTACTATTTTTTCAAGAGATTGTATCACAGATTAAGCATTTTCAATTTATCACCAACACGCAAAACTTTTTAATCACACCCTATAACCCGCATGATTTAGAAATTTAGAACTCACTTTCTAACACTGTCTCCCCCTATCAGTAACAATTCCTCCAAGAATAACAGTTTTTCGTACGTTAAGAATTTTAAACAGAAAAAGACACTATTTTTGTATTTTTATATTTTCTGAACGCTAGTAAATAACAAAAGCAATAAACACTCTATTTTTGTGAGAATCACCGGTAAGAAGATCATATCAACACAATTAAACTGTTTCACACTATTAGTTAATTCTTTATGTAATTTTTCATGAAAAGCAGTCCAAAACGATTACCAGTATGTTTGTCCACTTAAACAAAATGCATGAACATTTCAAGTACCATTACCGTATGATACGTTAAGGTAATTTTGTTCGTCATAGGCCTGGGAGCCTTAAAATCATGGTTCTCCGTCATTAGCACCTCTTTTGGTGTTTTTATGAGCGGAGTCCAATGCTTTTCACGATTATCATCTCGGACTGCCTTTCTATAACCGATGCGATCAATGGTATCGCGCGCGTCTTCCTTATAGCGGGATCGTTCTTCATAACGGGGTCGTTCACTATAACCGCTGGAGTGGTTGGCCTTCCACCCAGGGTTCTTACCTTTGTTACGTCTGTTGTCGTCGCGCGAGTGACCCCCTTTAGAAAATCTATCCTCCGAACGATAGCTGTTGTTTCGTGTGAGTGACTCTTCCGTTTGCGCGACTATCTTCGCGGCTTCCATGAGTTTATCCCACTCCTTGGGCATTCCATCCTTCCCAGTGATGGTTCGAATTAGGCTATCGCAGCGTATGGCTTTCTTGAAGTGGCAGCGCATGAGTTGTTCACTCACGCCACCGATCTCCAAACATTCTTTGTTAAAGCGCGTAATGAAATCTTCCAAACCCTCGTTATCTCTTCGCCAGATATCTTCAACTTCAGCTGTGTCGCGCTGGTATCGCCTTTGTTGACTGAAGTGACTCAAAAACTGAGTCCTGAAATCTACCCATGATTTTATCTTTCCCGGAGGAAGGCTGTCGAACCAGGCGCGTGCAGCTCCCGTTAACGTTTGGATAAACAGATGACACCACATGGGCATGTTCCAACCTCCCATGCAGCCCACGCTAGTAAACACTCTGACGTGATCATCGGGATCAGTCAATCCGTTAAACTTTCCGACAGTTGGAGGTAATTTTTCTCTCTTGAGCGACGCTAGTGCTATCTTTGGGATGAACTTTGAATGCTCTATAGCTTCCTCTGGTCGATAGGCGAGGCGAAAGTCACGCTCTGCCTCTTCGGTATACCCAACGTGCTGCCTTGGTTTGTAGTACTCGTGATTTCTTTGCAAACGATTGAAGACCGAAGATTCGTCATCGTTCTCCCAGGTTGGATCATTTGGGTCAGTCTCTTCCCATTCACCGTTCATGTTGCGCGGCGTGAGCCGGCTATGAACTGGGCCTCTTTGGAAGTTTGACGGTTCGTCATAGTAGCTTTCTGTCTCCCCCCGTGTATCGCGCGTGTCCTGCACGCTTAGTCTTCGGGTAGGGGGAGGTCTGTTGGCTCTTCCCTGGATATTTTGCGGTGGTGGCATCTGGCGCGGCCCGTGACTTGGGCCGTTTGGTGTAACCAAGGAAGGTTCTGCCGTTAGAACTGCTTGTTGCGCGCTCAAGGATTGATATGCCGCGTTAATGGTGGCGAGTTGCTTGGCGTACCATGAGGCTGGGGTTTCGCCCTCTGGTAGCCCTAATAGCGCTGAGATATTCTGAGGTGGAGCTGTGTTCGAAGGTCCAGCACCGTTGTTTCCTGGGGTAGTTTGATTGATGCAAGTGAAGCTCCCGCGCGGACCCCCAGTGTTGGCCATCTCGATCTCGCCGATTTCTTTAACATGTTGGGGTTGGATGTTTTGGTTATCCACCCCCAACGCTGCGTTAGGGTCTGCTCCAAGACCAACAAACTCGGGAATGATTCCTTGACCAGCCATGATCGAAGGAAGAAAAGCAACGAAAACTCAGGAAATAAGAAGATGAAAGTGGTTTGTAGAAAAAATCGGTGGGCGCCAATGAAGAAACACTGAACTAATTATGGGAAAACTAATATCTGTTACAATTGCGGAGAAACAGGACACATCAAACCATATTGCTCGAAACTGGCAAAAGCACCCGACAACAAGGCCAGGACAACAAACGGAGCTAAGAAGAACGCGCGAGCATTCGTACTTACTACGCAAGAAGCAGAAATGATTCCAGACGTAATCGCTGATATGTAATATCTAAGTTAAGTTATTATTTGACCCTAGTATAAATAAAAGTTTTTAAATAAATGCATCCTGTCAAATACTTCATCTATTCAAAACCATAATATTGTTTGGTCTTCACTTTCATTAAATCATTTATTTGGTTACGACACCTTGTGGTGGCGTTTTCATTAACTTGACGTTTGAGCTAATCTCGTTTTCACACATGATGTATGGATTTATTTTCTGTTGGTTCATTACCTTAAAACAGTCTTAATACAATTATGTGTTAAGATAAGAGTACACAAATTCGTATCATATTCCGGTGTACCTCTTAACGTTTCTTTCATTTTTAATTGAAAAATCTATGATAATCATTTGGTCTTTCATCATCAGTTGAAAATCCTATAATATTTATTTGAAATTTTCTTCATTAAAACTTTCAGTTGATTACAAAAACGGTGAATTTGTTCGGTCACCGTAATTATTGAGCTATTTCAATCATTTCGACACCTTGTGGCGTCGATATAAACTTGTAGCTTGGGCTAATCATAATCATACGAATCATTCAAAACCACGTATGTCTTTCGTTTGACTCATCATTGAAAAGTAGTCTTGATACAATTATGTATTAACACAATGATACATTAAACTCTATTGTATTTCGGTGTATCCTTGCAATTCAATAAATGTCAACACATTGATTTTTCTCATGTCATGGTTCGATAGTTGACAAATCATTTCCGTGCTTCTATTTCATTTGAGCTTGTTGATTCTGAGTCTTCCTCGGTTGACAATCAAATTAATTTTTCCTTTGACAATGAATTCTATTGATTCTATATGTCATTCACAACTTGTAAACATTCAATTTAGATATCTATTGATCTATATCTCTTTTGGCTGGAACCTAGTCACCTTGGAAATTATATTATTTCATCTAATTCATTTGACATCGATTTCTTGAACTAATTCAGTTGAACCATTAAGTCCTACTTATTTTACAACTCGTATTCACAAAATTTGATGTTTTGATTCTGTATCATTTACCTTAATAATGTTCTTATTGACTAAAACATAACATAACTCTAGAGGAGACATCATAGCCCAAATCTCGAGGAAGAGATTTAAAATAAGGTGGGGAGGATGTAACATTCCCAATTTTTTTTTCATATAAGAGCTAGAGGTTGTCCAAATTTATTAACCACTAGTAACTAGTTTTAATATAATTATTCGACCCATATAATTTTAAAAACTATTTTATATATAATTGGTTGGAATTTTATACTAATTAATTGGCTTGTATATGTGTGCCATTTCTATTTTCTATATTAAAATAAAGTATATAAAGCTTATATTATTAAACGGGTAGATTACGGATAAGTTGACTATTAGAAATATGAAGTACCTAGACGGGCCTAGGAACCGTTAATAATTAAATTATAAAAATACATTATATTTGAACCTACTCCGTTTTTAATGAAACTTGGGTCAAAATGTAGATACAAATATTCTCGTTCTAATGACATATTCTGTCACACCCCTTTCTAAGGCGGAAGCACGAGGTGTGATCATGAAAGGTTTTCATTGCATATGATTAGTAAACATACTACATGCTCATAAAAATAACCATTAACATAACATAACTGAAAACATAGATTAAGTGTTTACATCACGAGACAACATGTCTGAAAGTTTACAACTTTACTTAAGATTAAACGTAAAAAACATCCAGGAGCATGAATAAGACCGCGCGCACATCCACATTAGTTACCTAAAATACATGTGAGTTTTGGAAAAAAACGTCAACATAATGTTGGTGTGAATTCATGCAGTTCTTGTATTGAACGTTTGTATACTTGTATGAAAAACATGGTATGTATCTTGTATAAATCAAGTATTCTTGTATAAATCAAGTATTCTTGTATAAGTCAAGTATTTCTGTATGTATCAATTTGTTAATGGGTTGCAAGGCCATTAACATGTGACACGACATAGGAAGCATCCAAACCATAGGCATTTTTCTAGTTGTCGATTCACGACGGAGACACAAAAGCACTACTAGGTACTAGTTTTCACCAAGAGTGTGGCTGCCCGAAAACCCATTAGATCTAACCTTTTGTTCAGCGGTCTAAGTATATACACGATTAATGGTGCTCATGGTACCCTATTCGTGACATGATTTCTCGTATCATTCCTCAACACGCATCATACTTGGTACTAGTTATCACCAAGAGTGCTTCTTGTTTTTGTATCCATTTATAAACATTGTAACATTTATAACATGTATTTCACCCCCGAAGTTATAAAACTGAAAATAGTTAAAGAAAATGGGGAGCATGAACTCACAACTTTGCGTTCCTTGCGCCGTAAACTTCACCGGATATGCTTATTTAGCGTTGTGACCTAAACGTGTTTTATTAACCTTAGTCACTAGGCTTGTATCGCACAGGTACAAGTCACTATCTTTTGTCTATGTATTCTTGTGTTAAAAATAATTTATATTTTTAACTATGTGTCTTACTTATATTATTTTCTCAAAAATAAATATAAGTATCTTGTATTTTTTCACCCGAATTATGTATTTTGTCCGAAACTTCATTTCATGTTCATAACTCGTCCAAGTTATTTATTCTATCAAGTAATATATTTTCATAAATGTATTTTCTTGTATGTGTCTAAGCATGTTGTATGTGTATTTTTTTTTGTATTTTCACTCCTTAGGAGTATTTAGTGTATTTTTAAGTCCTAATACACTATCACGCATAATACATACTACATACACTTAGCACAAAATTTGGTGATCAATAAATATATATATTTTTCTCAAAAATATACATAGTATCAATTTTATTCTTGAAGAAGTCATCATTTCTTAACACATAAGTTTGGGAAACCTTGGTAAATGATTTTAAATACATTTTAGGGAATAAGTTTCTCATAAACTTATATTTTTTCTAAGTGTCAAAATTTATAAAAATTTTGACAGAGTTTCCCCTAAAAATGGAGGTTTCCCATGTTTTCAAAACATGTGTTTATTTTCTTTTAAGTCATCATCAAACATCAACAACTTATTCTACACTTATCAAGTGCTAAAATCAAGTAAATCACACTACATCATGAACTTGAAGTTTTGTAAGAACTTGTAGTAACTTACCATGTTATTTAGTAGGTTTAGTTACTCTTAAAAACATGGTTGTTTGCTTGTAAATCTCATTCTTGGAGAATTTAGTCATTTACAACTTGTAGGATGATTTTTCTAAAAATACTTCTCTTGTATTTTTCTTGTTACAAACATGTTTCTATTCTTGTTTAAACACTAAAAATATTATTAGTTTACTTAGAACCCATGACTTTGTAAGTCTTGTAAATACTCTTGGTTTCTTGAGAAAATTATTTTTGTAATCACCCATTTACAAGAATTGTATTTTGTTTAAACCATCTTTTCATAAGAAAACCCATTTCATTATTCAAGTTCATGAAGACATAAAGTATGAAGATCTTGGTCTTTCACAAGATCACCACTTCAACTCACTAGATCATGTGTTTAATCACAATCTAGTAGGCTCCATATGATGTCTAACATCACACACACTAGTAATCCATCAACAAGAAACAAATCAACACAATCAACATATATTCTTATGTATTTAAGCTTATGTGAAAGATTCATGTTCATATTCTTTAGTGTTCTTGTGATTTTCACCGTAATGAATCTTTTAACAAATCAATATATGAAATAATAAGAGATTATGAGGGCTCACCACTAGCAATAAGGCTAGGGAAGATTACTAGAACTTGAAGATGAGAAAAGTGTTGGGTAAAAGCAAATGAAGAAGGTCCTTCAAGATCCACAAGCTTCCAACTTCCTAAATCACCTTCTAGCACCTTATGTGAACCTTGAAATGCATTGAAATGGAATGAAAATGGTGGATGTATGGTGAAGGTGGGTGGGCTGTAGGTATGAGGGAGAAGAAGGAGACGTTGTGTGGAGATGAATGATGAAGGAGGTGTTGTATATATGTATAGTACTTGTAAGATCTCTAGTAAATCTTTCAAGATGCATAATATGTATGTAATATCTTATGAAATCAAATTAAATCCAAGTGATATCTTATGAAATCTAGTGGATCCAAGCAAGATCTTGATGGGGGCCACCCCCTTATGACCGTATATATCAAGGGGGGGGGGGGTAAAGTGTAATATTTACTCCCTAGTTCATAAATAATTTGGTTTCAAGTAATAAGTTTAGGGATTTAATGCGTTATTACGTTATAAGGGGTGTTATGCTGTTCGGGGACCATAACTAGTTCAGAAATATTAAAATAATGCTTCTAGTAATATTTTGATGTTCCGGGTAATGTCCGGTTGTTCGGTTAAATACCGGTTCGTTAAAGTGCTAAATTGCACCGTTTAGTGTCCTTTAAGTATCCTTTTGTAACCCTTTTAATTCCCAACACTTAGGAGGGTATTCTGGATAATAAAACATGAATTCTGCATAATATTTATATGTTAAAAAGCTGATTATAGCTGAATTATATAGAATTCTGCATTTAAAGTGTGTTTCGGGTGCTTTTTAGTGCATATTCTAGATTCCGGGAAGTCTATATGTTAACCCTTGTATGTACTCTTGGGTTTTAATGTATTCTTGTCGTTGGACCTACACCTAGTCTCCAATTCTATTGTCTAACTGCTTTCTGCAGAATTGTTGACACAATGTGTCTTACCGGTGAGTTTACTAGTATTTCTGACGCAACGCTGTTCATTAATGCATAAAGTAATTCTTGTAGCATAAAACGTGCATGAATTCACTTGTATAGTATGTAATCAGATAATGTTGACATTTAAGCACATAATTGCAGTCATTAAATAATAATTAAAGTGTAGGGAAATTACCGGGTTGGTGCCAGTTGTCACAGTCTCCCCCCGTTAAAAGAAATTCGTCCCGAAATTCAGGCTGAACTAACTCTCACAGGAGTCTTCTTGAACAGGTGGGGGTACTTTTCTTTAAACTGGTTTTCACGTTCCCACGTGTACTCGGGTCCGTGCTTGGAGTTTCAACGTACTTTGACGAGTTTCACACTGCTCCTCCTGGTCTTGTTGACTTTCCAGTCGGTAACCTCAATGGGTTGTTCTGTAAATCGGAGGGCGTCATCAATATGCACTTCATCCGCAGGGATGATCACGTTTTCTTGTGTTGGACTCTTCTTGAGGTTGGATACATGGAACGTATCATGTACTCCATTAAGTTCTTCTGGTAATTCCAACTTGTATGCCACGATACTGTAGGTCCCCTTGATGTGTATGGATCCACAGAATTGTCAATCCAATCAAGAGTGCGGAATCCTCTTGATCAGAATATCACAGAAACAAGTAGAAGAACAGAAACAACAATTCACTTTCAAACCGGATCTTTATTGATTAACTATCAAACTGATTACAATCAATCAAGATCCCTAACCACACTCAATTTCGTCCAAGCACAAGCTCTCACAAAATTCGGTCTCTCAAAACTATTTTTTGGCTGATTAACCTAAACCCTAAAGCCTAACCTTGTTTATATAACACAAGGTTTGCAACTTGGGCTTGGTTAAACATCATGGACTGCGAATTGGACAAGCCCAATTCGCCTCCATACACCCAATGTGGGTTTTGTTTAGCCCAAACTCTATTATCTCACTAGTACAAAGCTAAACCCGCTAACTGTTTATCGTTTCACTAATTACAAGACATCCAAAGACCAAATCTAAGCTGTTGTCACAAATATGCACCAACAAACTCCCCCTTGACAATAGCTTCATAAAATAACTTTGTCTTCAGTCTTCTTGCAATCTTCATGTAGTCTTGCAATGTCTTTGGTCTTTGGATAGCTTCAGCTTTAATAGCTTCTGTCAGCAACAGACTCCCCCTAAGCTGATGCATCCAATCACCAAATCTTCAAAAACTTTAGCGTTTGAGTAAACTCCAGTTCAGCATATGTATAGCAATCTTCAAACTCTTCATCTTTGTCTGCAATATAGAAAGGAGGTTCTACCATGCATCCAATCAAACTCTCATCTCTTCACAGCAACTCATCACTTTAACCTCTCAGCAACACACTGCTTCAATCTGTATACTAGAAAACAAACATCTTGAGAAACCATAAGAATTTTTTCAACAAAGTTAAATAAATTACTATTTTTTCAAGAGATTGTATCACAGATTAAGCATTTTCAATTTATCACCAACACGCAAAACTTTTTAATCACACCCTATAACCCGCATGATTTAGAAATTTAGAACTCACTTTCTAACACTGTCTCCCCCTATCAGTAACAATTCCTCCAAGAATAACAGTTTTTTGTACGTTAAGAATTTTAAACAGAAAAAGACACTATTTTTGTATTTTTATATTTTCTGAACGCTAGTAAATAACAAAAGCAATAAACACTCTATTTTTGTGAGAATCACCGGTAAGAAGATCATATCAACACAATTAAACTGTTTCACACTATTAGTTAATTCTTTATGTAATTTTTCATGAAAAGCAGTCCAAAACGATTACCAGTATGTTTGTCCACTTAAACAAAATGCATGAACATTTCAAGTACCATTACCGTATGATACGTTAAGGTAATTTTAATTACTGATATATTAGCGTGTCCCACTTCAGGATATACGTTAAGGTAATTTTAATTACTGATATGCACAAAGATTCATCGTAGTAGGTGAGTATACTGAATTCATCCGTTTTGTTTTTCAACGTTTAGATAATTGGTGAACAGGTCAGTACTTCCGTACAGCAAAGAGACCAAAATATCTAACGAGGGCTAAGACAAATACCATTTTTGGTACGATTTATGCATTTTGCACATTTTGAATGACTCTCTATGAGAGCTTCTTCATTCATGGGTTTTGGCATTTTTAGCTCTTTTAAGATATCCTGGGTGTGCCTAGGTCAGCATGTATCTGGATGCAGCAGAAGGACAACCCTGATATCCCCAGATGAAATAACAGTATAAAGACCCAAAACTTCAGATTTTGGCAATCTATCAACGCAAGATTTAAGGTCATTAAACCATAAACCACTGATGTGTTCCCCACTCATACTCAGTTGTATTTAAGTTTATATCACATTGGTAATTTGATTATTTCATGCTTTTGCCTACTGGTACATCATATGATGAAGCTGCTATCACACTTAAGCAATTTTAAGTTCATTTTCAGTGTGACAGTCTAACTTGCTGATGTACTATCATTTCTCCTTTTCACACAGTGATAACTCATTTTTATTTTCTATTTTTTTTATGTTTTTGATTTTTCAATGTTTTTGTATTTTTGATTTTTAAGAAAACAGTAAACTATTTACAAAATTCTTATGAAAAACCAGTTATTCAGGATTCCTCATCCCGTTGAGTTCGACTAAATGTTCAAAGCGAGCCCTGTCAAAAGCTTTAGTATAAATATCTGCCAGGTTATCTAGTGTGTCGACTCGATGTAATTCAATTAGTCTCTTTTCAGCACAATCCCGTATAAAATGATGACGTATGTCAATGTGTTTTGTGCGACTGTGTTTCACGGGATTATTAGTTATAGAAATTGTGGCATTATTGTCTATCATAATAGGAGTACGAGTGAAATCCAAACCGTAATCGCGCATTTGCTGTTGAATCCAGAGAACCTGAGAACAGCAGCTACCCACAGCAATATATTCAGCTTCACAAGTAGAGGTAGACACACAAGATTGCTTCTTGCATTGCCAAGACACAATCCTGCCTCCTAAGAACAGACAACCACCTGTTGTAGACTTCCTGTTTGACTTGCATCCCCCAAAGTCAGAGTCAGTGTAAGCAACAAAATTCATATCACTATCAGCTGGATACCACAACCCAAGTTTAGGTTTCCCCTTCAAGTAACGAAGAATCCGCTTCACTGCTTTCATGTGTGACTCTTTTGGATTAGCCTGATATCTGGCACACAAGCATACGGCAAACATGATGTCAGGTCTTGAAGCAGTCAAGTACATTAGAGAACCAATCATCGCCCTGTATTGAGTTGGATCAACGTCTTCAGTACTTTCATGATCTGGGCCAAGATTGTGATTTTCGCAAATGGGTGTGTTGAAAGTAGAGCAATCATTCATCTTGAACCGACTCAAGATGTCATACACATACTTTGTTTGATGAATAAACATCCCATCCTCCTTCTGTTCAACTTGTAATCCCAGAAAGTAAGACAACTCACCCATAGCACTCATTTCAAACTTGCTCTTCATCACCTGCTCAAACTCTTTACACATGTTTTCTTCTGATGACCCAAAGATGATGTCATCCATGTACACCTGTACTAGCAGAAAATCTTCCTTCTTCCTCTTGATGAACAGTGTACTATCAATCTGACCTCTTTCAAAACCATTCTTGATCAGATGTGTAGACAGTGTCTCGTACCACGCCCTGGGAGCTTGATGTAATCCATACAAAGCCTTATCAAGTTTGTAAACACGATCAGGATAATCTGGATCAACGAACCCATCTGGTTGTGAGACATACACCACTTCTTGGACTTTCCCGTAAAGAAATGCACTCTTCACGTCTAGTTGGTAAACTTTGAAGCCCTTGAATGAAGCGAAAGCTAGAAACAAACGAATTGCCTCCAACCTTGCCACTGGTGCAAACACTTCATTGTAATCAATCCCTTCTTGCTGATTGAAACCTTTGACAACCAATCGAGCCTTGTTTCGTGTCACTATCCCTCTGTCATCTTTCTTGCACTTAAACACCCACTTAGTACCAATCTCTCTTTCACCTTTAGGAAGGTCAACCAACTCCCAAACTTTCAACTTTGCAAACTGGGCCAATTCCTCTTGCATAGCTTCAACTCATGAATTGTCTTTAAGAGCCATATGAATGTTCTTCGGCTCCTCTTGGGGAATAAAGCAACTATACAAGCACTCATTCACTATCCCAGTCTTCTGAATCGAAACAAATAACCCAGAATTTGCTGCTATGCTTCTTCTCGTCTGAACACCTGCAGTAGGATCTCCAAGTATCATGTCAACTGGATGATCTCTATTTGCTCGTGTAGTAGCAACGGTATCCACTTCTAAATTATCACCCAGATTTTATCCAATCTCCCCCTGATTATTCTGATTCGCAAATGGATTAATGAAATCCTCCCCCTCAATGGGTTCAGAGTCACTATCGCTTGAATCAGGATCAGCAGCACCTTGGGAAGTTTCCGCAGCATCTGTCATATCAACATTCGATCTAGGCATGAACTCGCCTTCATCATCTCCACTTATCACTGTTTGAATCAGCTGAGATTCATCTGCATCAGAAAACTCAGGAATATTAAATGATTTAAAAGTGCTTTCATAATCATATAATATAGCTGGACCACTCGTTGATTGTTGAGGTTTGTAAGAAGTAATTTCAACATTAAAGACAATCTCAATTTTACCAGTTTTTAGATTAAAAACCCTTTTATTCGGTGCGCTAGGTACGTAACCTAGAAAGTAGCCTTCGTCAGCCACCTCACCGAATTTTTGTTTATCTTTATTACGCACAATGGTGCAGGGTAATCCAAATGGTTCAAAGCCTTCTAAGTTTGGTTTCTTGTTAAACATCAATTCATGACAAGTTTTGTTAAAACGTTTAACAGTCAAAACTTTGTTTAGGACGTAGCAAGCTGTATTCACAGCTTCTCCCCAGAAAAGAACTGGTAGCTTTGAATCTGAAAGCATTGTCTTAGCGGCTTCAATCAACGTCCTGTTTTTCCTCTCAGCAACTCCATTTTGTTGAGGTGTATAAGGAGCAGAATATTGATGTTCAATTCCCTTTCGAAGACAATAGAGATCCAGAATTCGATTCTTGAACTCCATGCCATTATCACTCCTTATCCTCTTGATCCTTGCATCATGGACGTTTTCCAATTTCGTAAAAAGATCTATCAGGATCTCCGCCGTCTCATCTTTTGTACCTAAAAAGAAAACCCATGAATATCTTGAATAATCATCAGTGACAACTAAACAATAGTACTTTCCACCTATGCTCCTCACGTTCACTGGACCGAATAAATCCATGTGAAGTAATTCATAAGGGGCATCTATGGAATTTACTGTTTTAGACTTATGAGGTTTCTTGTGTTGTTTTCCCTTTTGACATGGAAGACATTTATCTTCCACTTGAAACCTCTGCATTGGAACCCCTTTCACTAGCTCATTTTTAACAAGGTAATTCATTTTTCGATAGTGAATATGGGCCATGCGTCTGTGCCACAACATCGATTCAGCTTCAGATGCTTTTGATAGTAAACACGCCACCACAGCAGTCGGATCCTTAGCACCCATGTCCATGACATAAGTGTCATTTCTCCTTGGCGCTCGCATCACTATCCAATCGTCCGGAATCTTCAAACCTGGTTTCAACACTAATGCTTCATTCTTGGTAAAATGGACCGAGTGACCCTTGTCGCAGACTTGTGACAGGCTCATCAGATTGTGTTTAAGCTGCTCCACATAGTTCACTTTGTCCAGTGTGATCTTCCCATTGGTCACTTTTCCTCATCCTGTAATTCTACCACCTTTAGCACCCACAAAATTCACATGTCCACCATCATAATCTTCAAATTCAGTTAACAATCTCGCATCCCCCGTCATGTGCCTGGAGCATCCACTATCAACATACCATAAGTTGATAATCCTCCTTAGCAGCTCCTGCACACACCAACCAAGAAATTAGTTAGATTGGGGGACCCAAGCCTTAATGGTCTTGGGTCATCCAAATTCACCAACCACTGGAACATCCATCCAATATCCATTACTCCTAACTGGAGTCTTGGATCTCAGACCTGTTGATGGAATTTGATTTTGATTTCCACTAGGTCTTTGGTCTTGAGGGTTCCTATATATGTTTGGACTATTTGACCTTTGGAAATTTTGATTTTGGTACCTTGAATTTTGATTCCAAGAAGCATTATTGTTGTAATTTCTAAAGCCATTGTTATAAAAAGTTCAACCACCATCATTTTGGTATCGATTTTGATATTGACCTTGACTTCTGAAATTATTAGAATTATGATTGTTCATTCTTGGTGAACTGCTTCTAGGTCTCTCATATCTGCCCGGTGGAGATCTAGGCTGAAACCTTGGTTGATTTCTTTGAAAACGAGGAACTTGTGGAGTTCCTTTTTCAGCCTTATCTTCACCAACAGCAACATTCTCTGGTTGCTTAGCAGCAGATTTCTTTGGAGAATTTGCAACTTTCTCCTCTTTATCACCGCTATTCTCTGGTGACTTCTCTCTCTTCCTCTCACTCACTTGTGCTTCACTCTTTTTGTTAGGACAGCAGCTAGCTACATGTCCCTTGGTGTGACATTTGAAGCACGATCTCTTTTTCGAAGACTTCTTATCTGAAGCCTTTGAACTAGATTCGGGTTTTGATGATGATGCCTTAGAAGGATTTGGTTCAGTTTGCTTAGTTTCAGAACTTTCTTTGTTCTTGTTTTTAGCAAACTCTACATTAGATTCGTTTTCAATAACAGCTGTTTCGTTGTTCATGTCACTTCCTTGAACAAAATTAACCTTTTTAACAAAAGTTGGATTGTTATTTTTAGGATGTGATGTGTTCTTTTTCAAGACAGGTTTGCTGTTATTATCCTTCTTAGCATTAGCATTCTCAAAAACATTTCCTTGACGTGACGTGGAACTACTTGGTGATGTTGACCCAAAGTCCATGAGCTCATCTTCATCAGGCAAGAAAGAATACTCATGACTAACAGGAGGTGGAACTTCATTGAAACCATGAAATCCCACACTGGTTTTGTCATTACTTTTCTTCAAGCCACCCATCATATGTTTCATAACAAAAGTAGAGTCCCTGAACTGACCTAATTTCTTTTCAAGTTCAACAATTTTGAGTTGTGCATCTGACAACTCTTTGCATTTTTCAGAAATCTCTTTTGTTTTCTCAGTCATCATTTCATGATCTAAGTCTATGACTTGAAGTTTTTCATTTAATTTGCAGGTTACAACTTCAATTTTACTTTCATAACCTTTTATCTTTTTCAAGTATGATGATTCATTTCTTTTAGCAAAAAAGTTTGCTTCTTTTATGTTAGACATCTCGCTTACCAGACTTTGGTTTTGTGTTGACAACCTGTTAACCTCACCCTGTAGTTCACGACATTTTAAACACACAGAATTAGACTTTACCTCTCCTGTTTGTTTATCAAGGTTGGCCATTAGAGCCGCAAGCTGAGCTTCCATTCTTTTATATTTTGCTTCCTTTTCTTCAGCTTCCTTTTCATGGTCAGACTTTTGCTTTTCCTCTTCAGCATCTTTTGTCTGATCACCCTTCTCTTCTGCAGCTTTACTCTCTATCTTGATCTCTGCCTCAGCATCCACTTTTGCTTCAGCATCTTCCACAGTAGCTTCACCATCATCAACTGGAGTTATCTCTGCCATGAATGCCTGTGTGACATTGTCATCTTTTTCCAAGTGAATACTCCAGTCATATGAACCTTCTCTAGCAGTAGAGATCAGCGCTCTCGAGTTAGAGTTGTTTGATGCATTCCTGTTGTTTGAACTCTGACTCGAAGTCTCCTGCTTTTGTTTTTGACATTCCCTAGCAAAATGCCCATAACTTTGACAGTTGAAGCATCTCACTTTGGTCTTGTCGAAACCAACCGTCTTTCCTATAAATTTCCTTCCTGTTCGGTTCATAAATCTCTTCACTCTTCTAGTTATCATGGCCATTTGCCACTGCAAATCCATATCTTCAAGATCATCAGGGTCAATCTGATCATAATCTTCATCCAAAGTAGCAGGATCAGATATCTTCCCCTGAATGTAGTTTTCATATGAAGCAACAAATGAAGCAAGTAGAGCAAGATGCTCTTCAGCAGACTTCACACTCATTGGCATTGACTTAACACCACTACACTGCTTAGAAGTTGATGTTCTTTTAGCTCCTGTTGATCCTCCTGAAGCAGCTACAAAACACACATCACCATCTTCATTCACTGTGACCTGCTCATTCTCACATGAAAGAAAAGCAGTAGCAGAGTCGCTAGAAGCGTTGTGAGATGAAGAAGATGTAAGCCCATTGTAAATCGCTGGATCTTGAACCTGATCATATCCAGTGTCTTTCTTCTTCATACTGAGCTCATAAGCTCTCAGCTTGCCAACTACTTCTTCAAGCTCTTTTGTCTCATAATCTGCTTCTCCCTTGATCATGAGAGTGTAAATATCCCACTTGGTAGGTAAGGCATCGAGCAGCTTGTCATTCTTTTCTACATCAGAATAGCAATCAATCTTATAGTTTTCCATTTCTGACATCAGATGATAGTAACGAGTGATTATGTCCTCAAGTGACTCATGCTTCATGTGCTTGAAAATAGCAAACTGCTTCTTCAGTAGATCAATCTTGTTTTTCTTAACATCTGCATTTCCTGCATATCGTTTTTCTAATGCATCCCACATATCTTTTGAATTTGTGTACTTTGTGAATGTATGCTTGATGCTATCAGGTAACGACATTTTAATAGCAGCCAATGCTCTCTTTTCAGCCTCATACATCTTTTTATCATTCTCTTCCATGTTCACATAGGCTGTTCTACGTGGTCTGCCCTCAAAGTCGTGAGTAGGGTTTGTGTACCCATCTTCAATACATATCCACATGCGCATGTCTTGATATTCAATGAAGGATTGGAAACGATCCTTCCATGTCAAATAATTTTCCACCTTCATCATCTTAGGCTGTTTGTTGGTAGTGCCAACCTCATGCTCCATTCTCAACAGCTCATTCAAACTAGACATGTTCGACATTTTTAACGTAACAGACTGATAAAACCGTACAAAATTTTTCCGAAAACAGTGGTTACCAAATTACACCGTTAGAATCGTATCGAAAAGACGAGTCTAATGATGTCTAATGTCAAAAACCGAAATCGGGATTTTCCAGAGTTTTTTTTTTACGCTTGCCAGAAAATATTCCACCTTTTTAATTATGCTAATTTCGCTAGCCTAGTCAATTAAATTCGCTCGGCTGTTTCTTGTTCAAATTCGCTGGTCAATCAAGGTTTGCTGAAAAGTTAATTTTGCTGGTTAAATTCGCTGTCAACTTCGCTGGTCAATTTCGCGATTACGACGACCTGTGAAGTCGCCGAAAACCGTAATAATTTCACTGAGGAAAATTATACGGTTACCAAAGTCGCCTTTGGATTTTAACGTCGCCGGTAATTTCGCAGGTCTCTCAATTTCGCAGGTCCAGACTGCGAAATTACTCTAATTCGCCAGTTAAACTTGGAAACTAGATATGTTCGAAATTCTGAAGATTCTTCCGGATTCCTTAACAGTTTCTGCAAAATCAAAACAGCAAAATATCAGTGATTTTCGAAAATCAATGAAGAACAGTTACGAAGAACGTGAAGAACACGAAGAACGATCTTTGAATCTTCAATTTTGTCCAGCCAAATATACTTCTAAAATCAATCAAAACCTTCCCGAAAACCTGCAAATCAGCAAATTCAACACGCAGACTGATCAAAACACAAACAAAAACGCAAAAATAAATCAGAAACTCAAGAATTTCGAAAACCCTAGTTTTCAGGTTTAAAATTTTCGAAAATTTCAAACCCTTCCACCCGAAATCTGCAGATCACAATTCTGAACCGAGCCTTCAAGAGCCTAAAGCTCTGATACCAATTGTAGGTCCCCATGATGTATGGATCTTCACAGAATTGTCAATCCGATCAAGAGTGCGGAATCCTCTTGATCAGAATAAGCAGAAAATGTGTAGGAACAGAAAATCACTTTCAAACTGGGTTTCTATTGATTATCAATCAAAGTAAATTACAATCAATCAAACCCTAACCACTTTTCGTCCAAGCTATGCTCTCACGAAAATTCTCTCTCACAAATTCTGTTTTGGCTGATTAACCTAAACCCTAAAGCCTAACCTTGTTTATATAACACAAGGTTTGCAACTTGGGCTTGGTTAAACATCATGGACTGCGAATTGGACAAGCCCAATTCGCCCCCATACACCCAATGTGGGTTTTGTTTAGCCCAAACTCTATTATCTCACTAATACAAAGCTAAACCCGCTAACTGCTTATCGTTTCACTAATTACAAGACATCCAAAGACCAAATCTAAGCTGTTGTCACAAATATGCACCAACAGGTACCAATTCTTTCTAAGATCTTGAATGGTCCGATGTATCGTGGATTCAGCTTTCCACGTTTTCCAAATCTTACTACGCCCTTCCAGGGTGAGACTTTTAACAACTCTTTATCTCCCACCTCGAAATCTAATGGTTTTCGTCTTCGATCAACGTAGCTCTTTTGTCGATCTCGAGCCGCCTTAATGCGCTCTCGGATCTGCATAATCTTGTCTGTTGTCTCTTGTACAAGTTCAGGACCAACCATACGTTTATCTCCAGCGTCTGCCCAACATAAGGGCGAGCGGCACTTACGGCCATACAGAGCTTCGAACGGTGCGGCTTTTATGCTCGTATGGTAACTGTTATTGTAGGAAAACTCAACTAAAGGTAGATGAGTACCCCAGCTGCCGCCTAGGTCCATAACACATGCACGAAGCATATCTTCTAATGTTTGTATAGTCCGTTCACTCTGGCCGTCTGTTTGTGGATGGAAGGCCGTGCTTAGATCTAGCTGAGATCCAAAGGCTTCCTGAAAGGATTGCCAGATTCTTGAGACAAAGCGTCCATCTCTGTCTGAAATAATTGAGATAGGCACTCCATGACGTGCCACGATTTCTTTTAAGTATATATCAGCAAGCTTTCCAGTGCTGTCTTTCTCTCGGATCGGTAGGAAATACGCAGACTTTGTTAACCGATCGACTATCACCCATATCATATCGTGCCCTCTAGGGGTCCTGGGTAATTTTGTTATGAAGTCCATAGAGATTTGCTCCCACTTCCACATGGGTATCTCTGGTTGTTGCAGTAGGTCGGACGGTTTCTGATATTCAGCCTTAACCTTAGCACAGGTTAGGCATTTCCCAACATAGATTGCAACATCGCTTATAAGTCTCGGCCACCAATAGTAATCCTTCAAGTCTTGATAGATTTTGTCCGATCCTGGATGGATCGAGTATCTGGATTTGTGTGCTTCGTCAAGGATGACTTCTCGAATACCGCCATAGAGCAGAACCCAAATACGCTTCTTAAAGTATAAGGTTCCCTCTTCATTTGGCACCATATATTTCAACATACCCCGGAGGTATTCAGCTTTACGGTTTTCCATCTGAAGGGCCTCTTGTTGTGCGTCTCGAATACGTGTAGTGAGGTTCGTTCGAATAGTCATTTCTAATGCTCGAACTCTTAGGGTCTTAACCCTTTCTTTTCGGCTTAATGCGTTGGCTACAACGTTTGCTTTTCCAGGATGGTACTTAATCTCACAGTCATAATCGTTTAGTAGCTCGACCCATCGTCGCTGACGCATGTTCAATTCCTTCTGATCAAATATGTGTTGTAAGCTTTTGTGATCTGTGAAGATTGTACATCGTGTACCATATAAATAGTGTTGCCAGATCTTCAAGGCGAATACCACCGTGCCGAGTTCCAAGTCGTGCGTGGTGTAGCTCCTTTCATGTGCCTTCAATTGTCTTGAAGCGTAAGCGATGACTTTCTGGCGTTGCATGAGCACGCAACCCAAACCTTGTCGTGAAGCGTCGCAGTATACCACGAAGTCTTCAGTGCCTTCGGGTAAGGATAGTATTGGTGCATCGTATAGCTTATTTTTGAGCAGTTGGAAGGCTTCTTCCTGCTTGTCACCCCAGTCATACTTTTTGTCTTTCTGCGTAAGGGTAGTTAGCGGTTGAGCTATCTTTGAGAAATTCTCAATGAATCGTCGGTTCGTGAGTAAATCAGAATATCATCGATAAATACAATCACGAATTTATCGAGATATAGTTTGCATACGCGGTTCATCAGATCCATAAATACCGCTGGCGCGTTCGTCAGTCCGAATGGCATCACAAGAAACTCGTAATGCCCATAACATGTTCTGAATGCAGTCTTTGGTACGCTTTCCTCTTGAATCCTTAACTGATGGTATCCAGATCGAAGATCGATCTTGGAATAGTAGCTTGATCCTTGCAATTGATCAAATAAGTCATCAATCCTCGGTAGTGGATACCGATTCTTGATTGTGAGCTTGTTCAGTTCTCTGTAATCGATACACATCCGCAGTGTTCCATCCTTCTTCTTTAGGAACAATACTGGAGCTCCCCAGGGCTAGAAGCTTGGCCTTATGAATCCTTTATCCAACAACTCCTGGAGTTGTGTAGATAATTCTTGCATCTCGGATGGTGCAAGCCGATAGGGTGCCTTGGCTACAGGAGCGGCTCCTGGGACCAAGTCTATGTGGAACTCGACTTGTCGTTGCGGAGGTAGTCCTGGTAGATCTTCGGGAAAAACATCAGGGAATTCCTTCACCACAGGAATATCTTCAAGTTTCGGCTCCACAGCCCTCTTATCTACAACGTGTGCTAGGAAAGCAACACATCCTTTCCTCAAGCACTTCTGTGTCTTCATACAACTGATGATTCTCAGAGGCGAGTCTTGTTTTTCTCCATGCATGATGAGAGTTTCATCGTTCGCCAAAGGGATACGAATGATTTTCTCGTGACAAATAACTTCAGCTTTGTTCTTGGACAACCAGTCCATTCCGACCACTACATCGAAGCTACCCAATTGAATAGGTAAGAGGTCGATGCTAAATCTTTGTTCACCAAGTTCCAATGTGCAACCTCTAACAACTTCGCCCGACTCAACAAGTTTACCATTCGCTAGTTCTATGGAATAAGGAATATCTAATCTACTAGATTCTATTCCAAGCATACGTTTAAATTCCTCGGACAAGAAGCTATAGTCGGCACCAGTGTCAAATAATATGGATGCAAAGTGATTGTTAATGAGAAACATGCCGGTGACCACATTAGGGTCCTCGCGTGCGTTCCTTGCTCCAATCACAAATGCTCGTGCCTGAGCATTGTTTCCTTTTGGGCAGTTCTTCATGAAATGATCCTTGCTTCCATAACTGAAGCATCCTTGATTTTGCCCAGCTCCATTCCCATTCCGTTTACCATTGCCATTTCCATTTCCACCGTTGTTTCTATTACCAGCACCGATGCGATTTCCATTTTCGTTCCTCTTTCCTTTACCCCAACAGTCTTCAGTATGGTGACCTAACTTTCCACACTTGTCACATCTTGGAATGCGACAAACTCCTTCGTGATGACGCTTGCACTGATTGCATTTGGGCAGAGTGCCCATGTATCCTTTAGCTGGAGCGTCATTCATGGTTGCAAGAGTTTTCGCCTCCTGAGGCGGGTTGGAGTCTCGTTTCTTGTTGTTGTTGCGGGTTGCTTGGTTCAGATTCAAATGCTTTCTCTTCTTGTCACTAGACGACTCAGCATGCGTCTCGGTCTTTTCGGTTGGGTTCGGTGATAATTTCTTCATATGAACACAATCTTCAGTAAGGCTGACAGCCAGAGTTACAGCCTCAGTGATTGTTTGAGGTTTGGCCGAAGTTACAATGCCTCGAAATTCTGAGGCCAATCCCCATATGTAGCGTTCAACGCGCTTAAATTCAGGTGTCACCATATAAGGGATCACTCTAGACAAGTCATGGAACCTTCGAGTATAACCAGTAATGTCTGCACCTTCCATGGTTAAGTGCTAGAACTCAGTCTCCAACCTTTGGAGTTCAGCATGTGAGCAATACTTCTCTCTCATTCTTTCTTTCAGTTCATCCCAAGTCAGGCCATAAGCAGCATCATCACCCAGGGTTTGGACTTGCAAGTTCCACCAAGTCAGAGCTTCATCAACAAACAACCCAATAGCAAAAGTGACTTGCTGATCCGCGGTACACTTGCTCATACGGATAGTGGCTTCAGTCTTTTCCGTCCAGCGTACAAACGCCACTGCACCTCCAGTGCCGTCATAGTTTAGCGGTTTGCAGTCGAGGAACTGCTTGAAAGTGCAGCCTGTAATTGATCCAATCAATTCATATGTGAGCGATCGAATAAATAATGAATCAAAGACCGTTCATAAATTTCTCCATGTTTAGCAATCGTCTTAAGGCTACCTTGAGCTGCGTTTCCTCCAAACGAATCTCCATTCCATTACGTCTAGCATTGCTTGGTCCTCTACTATCTTCAGTACGGTTCGTCTCGTACTGGGCGATAGCTGCGGAGATTCTTTCTTCCAGTAGAGAGTTAAGCTCTTCAGCAGTTCTTGGTAATGGGGGAGGCGGAGGTTGATCAGAATCTCGATTGTTCACAATTCTCCTAGGTGCCATGTTCTGAAAGAACATCACACATTAAGGTTAGACATTTGTTTGATATCGTCATATGAGACAGTAGTAGTATATATATACAGGCATATACCACATAAGTGATATCAAACAATTATTACTCCAGCAGAGTATTTAATAGGTTGGGGGAAAGGTGTTCACGTTTGACCTTTTCTTGTAATGAGGGAATCCATACGCGACAAGACTTGCTATGGTTTCTGTGCACTGAATCCCATAATTATGTATGCATCCATAATTACGTAACTCCTTGCACAGTCCGCACAGTTCGTTTCATCCTTGTATCTCTTCCTTTAGATACTGCTTTCAGGTAAAGTCACGTGTACATGTGGCATTCTACTTCTAGTATATGTAAGTATCAATTATCACACATTATTGCAAGTAATTGTTAATTACAGACAAGTGCTACTCCAGTGCACCCTAAGTCTCGTAGTGTCTTTTCTTGGATCTTTGTAAACAGTTTCAGGGAGTGATGTCGCGGAAGGTTTTATGCAATGAAAACTCTTTGAAAAATTGTTTTCGTGAAAGGATCCTAGAGATTGTAGTCTAGACTCGAGAAGGAATCCTGGTTCACTACAATCGCAGCTCTGATACCAATCTGTCACACCCCTTTCTAAGGCGGAAGCACGAGGTGTGATCATGAAAGGTTTTCATTGCATACGATTAGTAAACATACTACATGCTCATAAAAATAACCATTAACATAACATAACTGAAAACATAGATTAAGTGTTTACATCACGAGACAACACGTTGTCTGAATGTTTACAACTTTATTTAAGATTAAACATAAACAACATCCAGGAGCATGAATAAGACCGCGCGCACATCCACATTAGTTACCTGAAATACATGTGAGTTTTGGAAAAACGTCAACATAATGTTGGTGTGAATTCATGCAGTTCTTGTATTGAACGTTTGTATACTTGTATGAAAAACATGGTATGTATCTTGTATAAATCAAGTATTCTTGTATAAGTCAAGTATTCTCATATAAGTCCAGTATTTCTGTATATATCAATTTGTTAATGGGTTGCAAGGCCATTAACATGTGACACGACATAGGAAGCATCCAAACCATAGGCATTTTTCTAGTTGTCGATTCACAACGGAGACACAAAAGCACTACTCGGTACTAGTTTTCACCAAGAGTGTGGCTGCCCGAAAACCGATTAGATCTAACCTTTTGTTCTGCGGTCTAAGTATGTACACGATTAATGGTGCTCATGGTACCCTATTCGTGACACGATTTCTCATATCATTCCTCAACACGCATTATACTTGGTACTAGTTATCACCAAGAGTGCTTCTTGTTTTTGTATCCATTTATAAACATTGTAACATTTATAACATGTATTTCACCCCCGAAGTTATAAAACTGAAAACAGTTAAAGAAAAGGGGGAGCATGAACTCACAACTTTGTGTTCCTTGTGCCGTAAACTTCACCGGATTTGCTTATTTAGCGTTGTGACCTAAACGTTTTTATTAACCTTAGTCACTAGGCTTGTATCGCACAGGTACAAGTCACTATCTTTTGTCTATGTATTCTTGTGTTAAAAATAATTTATATTTTTAACTATGTGTCTTACTTATATTATTTTCTCAAAAATAAATATAAGTATCTTGTATTTTTTTCACCCGAATGATGTATTTTGTCCGAAACTTCATTTCATGTTCATAACTCGTCCAAGATATTTATTCTATCAAGTAATATATTTTCATAAATGTATTTGTATTTTCTTGTATGTGTCTAAGCATGTTGTATGTGTATTTTTTTTTTTTGTATTTTCACTCCTTAGGAGTATTTAGTGTATTTTTAAGTCCTAATACACTATCACGCATAATACATACTACATACACTTAGCACAAAATTTGGTGATCAATAAATATATATATTTTTCTCAAAAATATACATACTTAGTATCAATTTTATTCTTGAAGAAGTCATCATTTCTTAACACATAAGTTTGGGAAACCTTGGTAAATGATTTTAAATACATTTTAGGGAATAAGTTTCTCATGAACTTATATTTTTTCTAAGTGTCAAAATTTATAAAAATTTTGACAGAGTTTCCCCTAAAAATGGAGGTTTCCCATGTTTTCAAAACATGTGTTTATTTTCTTTTAAGTCATCATCAAACATCAACAACTTATTCTACACTTATCAAGTGCTAAAATCAAGTAAATCACACTACATCATGAACTTGAAGTTTTGTAAGAACTTGTAGTAACTTACCATGTTATTTAGTAGGTTTAGTTACTCTTAAAAACATGGTTGTTTGCTTGTAAATCTCATTCTTGGAGAATTTAGTCATTTACAACTTGTAGGATGATTTTTCTAAAAATACTTCTCTTGTATTTTTCTTGTTACAAACATGTTTCTATTCTTGTTTAAACACTAAAAATATTATTAGTTTACTTAGAACCCATGACTTTGTAAGTCTTGTAAATACTCTTGGTTTCTTGAGAAAATTATTTTTGTAATCACCCATTTACAAGAATTGTATTTTGTTTAAACCATCTTTTCATAAGAAAACCCATTTCATTATTCAAGTTCATGAAGACATAAAGTATGAAGATCTTGGTCTTTCACAAGATCACCACTTCAACTCACTAGATCATGTGTTTAATCACAATCTAGTAGGCTCCATATGATGTCTAACATCACACACACTAGTAATCCATCAACAAGAAACAAATCAACACAATCAACATATATTCTTATGTATTTAAGCTTATGTGAAAGATTCATGTTCATATTCTTTAGTGTTCTTGTGATTTTCACCGTAATGAATCTTTTAACCAATCAATATATGAAATAATAAGAGATTATGAGGGCTCACCACTAGCAATAAGGCTAGGGAAGATTACTAGAACTTGAAGATGAGAAAAGTGTTGGATAAAAGCAAATGAAGAAGGTCCTTCAAGATCCACAAGCTTCCAACTTCCTAAATCACCTTCTAGCACCTTATGTGAACCTTGAAATGCATTGAAATGGAATGAAAATGGTGGATGTATGGTGAAGGTGGGTGGGCTTTAGGTTTGAGGGAGAAGAAGGAGACGTTGTGTGGTGATGAATGATGAAGGAGGTGTTGTATATATGTATAGTACTTGTAAGATCTCTAGTAAATCTTTCAAGATCCATAATATGTATGTAATATCTTATGAAATCAAATTAAATCCAAGTGATATCTTATGAAATCTAGTGGATCCAAGCAAGATCTTGATGGGGGCCACCCCCTTATGACCGTATATATGAAGGGGGGGGGGGGTAAAGTGTAATATTTACTCCCTAGTTCATAAATAAGTTGGTTTCAAGTAATAAGTTTAGGGATTTAATGCGTTATTATGTTATAAGGGGTGTTATGGTGTTCGGGGACCATAACTAGTTCAGAAATATTAAAATAATGCTTCTAGTAATATTTTGATGTTCCGGGTAATGTCCGGTTGTTCGGTTAAATACCGGTTCGTTAAAGTGCTAAATTGCACCGTTTAGTGTCCTTTAAGTATCCTTTTGTAACCCTTTTAATTCCCAACACTTAGGAGGGTATTCTGGATAACAAAACATGAATTCTGCATAATATTTATATGTTAAAAAGCTGATTATAGCTGAATTATGCAGAATTCTGCATTTAAAGTGCGTTTCGGGTGCTTTTTAGTGCATATTCTAGCTTCCGGGAAGTCTATATGTTAACCCTTGTATGTACTCTTTGGTTTTAATGTATTCTAGTCGTTGGACCTACACATAGGCTCCAATTCTATTGTCTAACTGCTTTCTGTAGAATTGTTGACACAATGTGTCTTACCAGTGAGTTTACTAGTATTTCTGACGCAACGCTGTTCATTAATGCATAAAGTAATTCTTGTAGTATAAAACGTGCATGAATTCACTTGTATAGTACGTAATCAGATAATGTTGACATTTAAGCACATAATTACAGTCATTAAATAATAATTAAAGTGTACGGAAATTACCGGTTTGGTGCCAGTTGTCACATATTCATTGTTTTATAAAACGTCATATTTTATAAGTTATACGCACCAAATAAGTGAAGCAGGTGAATTAATTATAAGAATAAAATAATAAAATAATAATAACTAAAATGAATTTGAAGAAAGTTGTACGTGTCCATGGATTTCGAAATGTACGCATGAAATTTTCTACGTGTACATTGAAAAAAATAAAATAATAATAAATTTTAAGTTACAAATCAAATTTTGATGGATACGTGGCCGCCGAAATTGATAAAAGAATCTTTTTGGAGTGCTCTCAAAGTTACATTTGAGGTACTATAAATAGAAGTGGCAATCACACCTTTCCTGTGCTCTACGATATCGCCACCCTCTCTTCTTATATATATATATATATACATATATATTTTCTTGAAATATTAAGCTTATAATAATAATAATAATGCCATGCCCCATTGTAAGTGTTTTAACTCCCGATCACCGCTACCCTTTCCGATTGATCTGGAGCCCCATAACGCATGTCAAGGCTCTGCCCGACAAAGTTCGTTGGGGTTCTGTCTCGTGATCTAGGGATAAGGTTGAATTAGGGTTATTATACTTAACACGAGTGCATATATATATAAATTTTTAAAATGGCTCAAAAGTTATACCCAAGATTCTACCAGGAGGCTTTCTAGTTGAACCCTAAAGTTACAAAGTGAGTCCATTCTCTTTTCTCACCGTTTTATCACCTTTTTGTGATATAATTATATTTAAAAATGCTTTCCAAAATCCTAAATATTTATCAGTTATACTTACAGTGATTAAGTTTTTGTATTATGCAATAGTTGCCACTATGTAGGGTTTTATACATTACTTGACCCTCGTTACTATTGGCCAAAAAGTTAGCCAATAGTAGCATGACCAAAATCATAGGGGGAATTGTGCCCCAGTAGCCATAGCCTATAACTAATATTATTTTAACATTAAATCATTAATAAATTTAATATATAGTTGAAATAAATCTAAATGGTGTGTACCTAAAATAGAGCTTTATTAATCATTATTAAAATATATATTAAAGAAAATATATTTAATAACCCTAAATTACTATTTACATTATAAAATAATGTTTAGTCTATAAATGTATACCATAATAAAATAGTCAAATATAATATATTATACTATACTAAGATTATATTTTTAGTCTTAGTCACGTTAATATATTAAATAATAATATTACAATTATTTAATTCATATATTATTTTTGATAAGTTATAGTAATTTGACAGAAAATGATATCTTTCATTTTTTTTGGGCTAAGTAATTTTGTGCCATAGAAAATATATTTGACAAAGTAATGTCACGGGACACTACTAAGTCCAGAGTCACTAGTTGAGAGAATGATCAACAGTGATATGACTAGAGTCACTAGTTGAGAGAATGATCAACAGTGACATGACCAAAGACACTTGTTGAGAGAATGATCAACAGTGTTATGACTAGAATCACTAGTTGAAAGAATGATCAACAGTGATATGACCACAATTACTAGTTGAGAGAATGATCAACAGTGATATGACCACAATTGCTAGTTGAGAGAATGATCAATAGTAATATGACTTGAGTCACTAGTTGAAAGAATGATCAACAGTGATTTGACCACCGTCACAGGAATCGCCTAGTGACCAATATAATAGTAAGATATACTATATATCTATTACTTGATAAATTCACTAGTGGACGAAAGTGAGCCAATGAGTGATATGACCACTGTCACATCGGAACTGCCACCATGTGACAAATACTGATTAAGTTGGGTAAATATAAATAAATATAAAAACCTTGATGCTGTAAAGTATAACAACATATTTTATAAAAATGGAATGAACTCGCCAGTATTTATTACTGATAAAATATTTTCAAAACGTGTTTCAGGTAATTTGCTGTAAAGATAATAGAAGCCAGCTATGGAGCACTGAAGGCTTAAATAAAGTGGCTATAAATACCTGAATAAAATAAGAAATTTATGTTTTATTTGGGTTTATCCCTATGAAAACATTTGAATTGAATATGGGTTTTAGCCCATTTGTTCAATATAAAAATTTGTGTTTTACAAACTCTGGAATTATTTCCTAACTACGATCCTGATGAAAAATTTTCCACTGCGTAATTAATAAACACCGATACCATCTAGCTGGTTCGTGGCTCCCGCTCCCAGGGTGGGGTCGGGGGCTGTGACAGCAAAGCTTCAGGAAGCTGCAAAAAGAGTCATGAACAGGCCACCATCACCTAACTCATCAAGAATAAAAAATCTCCCAATAAACCCATTGGATTCAAAAATACTAAAGTGGAAGTCTGACAAACAGACCAATGTATTGACTTTTCTCAAATCTGGTGGTGAAGTGAAGCATATATCAAGGGAAGAAGCACTAGGCCTGAGTGTAGCTGATCTACTAGATCTCCTTGAGCTTCAACTGTGCAGGGATGAGGATGGTAAAGATTCTCTGAACTTTGAATTACAATTCAAGGGACAAATCAGAGAAAAAATGATGAGGCAATAAAGATCAGTAATAATGAAGTGTTTTGGGATCATCTGTTCCAGGGGGAGATTGTTGGGATTGAACCCTACAGAGGAACAGATGATATTAAAGCCAAAACTGGTTCAGAACAGTTTGATCCTCATAAGCAGTGTTTACACGAAGATTCCCCCCTTGACAGTGGCCCTAACAACTGATAGACTACAAACTCTGTTGCTTACAACTACTGACAAACCAAAGCACTGTTAAAGATTAAAGTACTGAAGCTCAATCTACTGATGTGTTCCAAGCACTGATAAGACCAAAGCACTGCTCCTACAAAGAACTGATCATCCTTTGAAGTAAGCACTGATGCTCAACATCAGTGCTTAGCATACAACAGTGGTATGAAAAATCAGTAGTTTATAATCAGTGGTTGCATAGATCAGTAGTTGTAGTTTGTTAAGATAGTTAGATGTCACTTTCATGGTGACGTCAACTTTGATTCTCAGTGGTTTGATCTGTACTATAAATAGAACAGTTTGTACTATTCTATTTGAGAGAAAGTTTTCTCTTCCATTCCATTCATCTTGTACGATCAACCGTTGAGCTCAGGCTGAAGGGGAGTTTTGTATGTATGTAAGCATGCATGTAATCATTTGATTGTAATCTTTTGACTAATGAAAAGCATGTGTTTATCAAAACAATCTCTCTTTGTTTGTGTTATAAAGTATGTTTCCATTTCCCGCTGGATCGAATCTTAATTTATATTCATTCATTTGTTCATTATTGCCAAACAAACACAATCATGACAGCCTAAGATCTTAACAATTGGTATCAGAGCTAAGGACAGTCAAATTCGATCTAATAATCAATTTGACATAACAGTTCAGCTCAAAATTCATTGATACTAAGGTTGTTCGTATTTAGTTGAAAAAACAGAGTAACGATTAATCACGTCAAAGTTGATTATTCAAAAACTCTGTAAAACATCCAGGATGTTATAAAACACACAAAATTCACATAACAGTGATATCATGTATAAACCACCAATCGTTTTCAGATCTGAAAAATCACCTGGTAACCTTGGTTTGGAATTATTCTCTTATTGACTAATATGATTTCAATAGTTATGATTCTAGGAGGTTGTCAAGTGTTTTCGCTTGACGATTCCATTCTTGGGTGGTTGGTTTGGCCCTTGTTCCTGTAACTCGAATCCTAGCCCGGTATATGCCAATTTCATTTTACACCATTGTGAACCTTACGCCTTTTTTACTCTCTGATCGAGGTTCTTGGCATTGAAAAATCTTCATAAACTAAATCACACGTGCATATGTTGATATTTAAGAGATATACAGTCAAGAAAATCAAGGGCAATGGTGATATATATGCGGATTAGACACCAAGAAAAAACACTCAACAAATGGCTACAATTTAAGGAATGTGTTTAGTGACATCATCAGATTCCTAATTGATGGAGAAAGGTCTGGTGGCAAGAAAAGCTGCTTCTAGGAGGTTTGCAAGTGTTTTCGCTCGACGATTCCATTCTTGGGTGGTTGGTTTGGCCCTTGTTCCTGTAACTCGAATCCTAGCTCGGTATACCCATTTTAATCTTACACCATCGTGAACCTTAAGCCTTTTTTACTCGCTGATCGAGGTTCTCGTCATTGAAAAATCTTCGTAAACTAAATCACACGTGTATATGTTAACATTTAAGAGATATACAGTAAAGAAAATCAAGGGCAATGGTGATATATATGCGTATTAGACACAAAAAAAAAACACTCAACAAATGGCTACAATTTAAGGAATGTGTCTAGTGACGGTATCAGATTGCTAACTGATGGAGAAAGGTCTGGTGGCAAGAAAAGCTGCTTCTAGAAGGTTGTCAAGTGTTTTCGCTTGACGATTCCATTCTTGGGTGGTTGGTTTGGCCCTTGTTCCTGTAACTCGAATCCTAGCCCGGTATACCCATTTTAATCTTACACCATCGTGAACCTTAAGCCTTTTTTACTCTCTGATCGAGGTTCTTGTCATTGAAAAATCTCCGTAAACTAAATCACACGTGTATATGTTAACATTTAAGAGATATACAGTAAAGAAAATCAAGGGCAATGGTGATATATATGCGTATTAGACACAAAAAAAAAACACTCAACAAATGGCTACAATTTAAGGAATGTGTTTAGTGACGGCATCAGATTCCTAATTGATGGAGAAAGGTCTGGTGGCAAGAAAAGCTGCTTCTAGGAGGTTGTCAAGTGTTTTCGCTCGACGATTCCATTCTTGGGTTGTTGGTTTGGCCCTTGTTCCTGTAACTCGAATCCAAGCCCGGTATATCCCATTTTAATTTTACACCATTGTGAACCTTACGCCTTTTTTACTTTCTGATCGAGGTTCTCGGCATTGAAAAATCATCATAAACTAAATCTAACATGTATATGTTGATATTTAAGAGATATACAGTCAAGAAATCAAGGGCAATGGTGATATATATGCGGATTAGACAACAACAAAAAAACACTCAACAAATGGCTACAATTTAAGGAATGTGTTTAGTGACGGCATCAGATTCCTAATTGATGGAGAAAGGTCTGGTGGCAAGAAAAGCTGCTTCTAGGAGGTTGCCAAGTGTTTTCGCTGGACGATTCCATTCTTGGATGGTTGGTTTGGCCCTTGTTCCTGTAACTCGAATCCTAGCCCGTTATATCCCGATTTAATTTTACACCATTGTGAACCTTACGCCTTTTCTACTCTCTGATCGAGGTTCTCGACATTGAAAAATCTTCGTAAACTAAATCACACGTGTATATGTGAACATTTACGAGATATATATACAGTAAAGAAAATCAAGGGCAATGGTGATATATATGCGGATTAGACATAAACAAAACACTCAACAAATGGCTACAATTTAAGGAATGTGTTTAGTGACGGCATCAGATTGCTAATTGATGGAGAAAGGTCTGGTGGCAAGAAAAGCTGCTTCTATGAGGTTGTCTAGTGTTTTCACTCGACAATTCCATTCTTGGGTGGTTGGTTTGGCCTTTGTTCCTGTAACTCGAATCCTAGCCCGGTATATCCCATTTTAATTTTACACCATTGTGAACCTTACGCCTTTTTTACTTTCTGATCGAGGTTCTCGGCATTGAAAAATCTTCATAAACTAAATCACATGTGTATATGTTGATATTTAAGAGATATACAGTCAAGAAATCAAGGGCAATGGTGATATATATGCGGATTAGACAACAACAAAAAAAGCACTCAACAAATGGCTACAATTTAAGGAATGTGTTTAGTGACGGCATCAGATTCCTAATTGAAGGAGAAATGTCTGGTGGTAAGAAAAGCTGCTTCTAGGAGGTTGTCAAGTGTTTTCGCTCGACGATTCCATTCTTGGGTGGTTGTTTTGGCCCTTGTTTCTCTAACTCGAATCTTACCCCGGTAAATCCCATTTTAATTTTACACCATTGTGAACCTTACTCCTTTTTTACTCTCTGATTGAGGTTCTCGGAATTGAAAAATCTTCGTAAACTAAATCACACGTATATATGTTGACATTTAAGAGATATACAATCAAGAAAATTAAGGGCAATGGTGATATATATGCGGATTAGACACCAAAAAAAAACACTCAACAAATGGCTACAATTTAAGGAATGTGTTTAGTGACGGCATCAGATTCTCAATTGATGGAGAAAGGTCTGGTGGAAAGAAAAGCTGATTCTATGAGGTTGTTATTTTTTTTCGCTCGACGATTCCACTCTTGGGTGGTTGGTTTGGCCCTTGTTCCTGTAACTTGAATCCTAGCCCGGTATATCCCATTTTAATTTTACACCATTGTGAACCTTAAACCTTTTTTACTCTCCGATCGAGTTTCTCGGCATTGAAAAATCTTCGTAAACTAAATCATACGTGTATATGTTGACATTTAAGAGATATGCTGTCAAGAAAATCAATGGAAATGGTGATATATATGTGGATTAGACACCAAAAAAAAAAAAAAAAACACTCAACAACTGGCTACAATTTAAGGAATGTGTTTAGTGACGGCATCAGATTCCTAATTGATGGAGAAAGGTCTGGTGGTTAGAAAAGTTGCTTCTAGGCGGTTGTCAAGTGTTTTCGCTCGACGATTCCATTCTTGGGTGGTTGGTTTGGCCCTTGTTCCTGTAACTCGAATCCTAGCCCGGTATATCCCAATTTCATTTTACACCATTGTGAATCTTACGCCTTTTTTACTCTCTGATCGAGGTTCTCGGCATTGAAAAATCTTCGTAAACTAAATCACACGTGTATATGTTGACATTTAAGAGATATACAGTCAAGAAAATCAAGGGCACTGGTGATATATATGCGAATTAGACACCGAAAAAAAAAACACTCAACAAATGGCTACAATTTAAGGAATGTGTTTAGTGACGGCATCAGATTCCTAATTGATGGAGAAAGGCCTGGTGGCAAGAAAAGCTGCTTCTAGGAGGTTTGCAAGTGTTTTCGCTCGACGATTCCATTTTTGGGTGGTTGGTTTGGCCCTTGTTCCTGTAACTCGAATCCTAGCCCTGTATATCCCATTTTAATCTTACACCATCGTGAACCTTAAGCCTTTTTTACTCTCTGATCGAGATTCTCATCAGTGCAAAATCTCCGTAAACTAAATCACACGTGTATATGTTAACATTTAAGAGATATACAGTAAAGAAAATCAAGGGCAATGGTGATATATATGCGGATTAGACACAAAAAAAAACACTCAACAAATGGCTAATATTTAAGGAATGTGGTTAGTGACGGCATCAGATTGCTAATTGATGGAGAAAGGTCTGGTGGCAAGAAAAGCTGCTTCTAGGAGGTTGTCAAGTGTTTTCGCTTCACGATTCCATTCTTGGGTGGTCGGTTTGGCCCTTGTTCCTGTAACTCGAATCCTAGCCCGGTATATCCTAGTTTAATTTTACACCACTTACGCCTTTTTTACTCTCTGATCGAGGTTCTCGGCATTGAAAAATCTTCGTAAACTAAATCACACGTGTATATGTTGACATTTAAGATATATACAGTTAAGAAAATCAAGGGCAATGGTGATATATACGCGGATTAGACACCAAAAAAAAAAACACTCAACAAATGCTACAATTTAAGGAATGTGTTTAGTGACGGCATCAGATTCCTAATAGATGGAGAAAGGTCTGGTGGCAAAAAAAGCTGCTTCTAGGAGGTTGTCAAGTGTTTTAACTTGACGATTCCATTCTTGGGTGGTTGGTTTGGCCCTTGTTCCTGTAAATCGAATCCTAGCCCGGTATATCCCATTTTAATTTTACACCATTGTGAACCTTACGCCTTTTTTACTCTCTGATCGAGGTTCTCGGCATTGAAAAATCTTCGTAAACTAAATCACACGTGTATATGTTGACATTTAAGAGATATACAGTCAAGAAAATCATGGGCAATGGTGATATATATGCGGATTAGACACAAAAAAAAAACACTCAACAAATGGCTACAATTTAAGGAATGTGTTTAGTGACGGCATCAGATTCCTAATTCATAGAGAAAGGTCTGGTGGCAAGAAAACCTGGTTCTAGGAGGTTGTCAAGTGTTTTCGCTCGACGATTCCACTCTTGTGTGTTTGGTTTGGCCCTTGTTCCTGTAACTGGAATCCCTGCCCGGTATATCCCATTTTAATTTTACACCATTGTGAACCTTACGCCTTTGTTACTCTCTGATCGAGGTTCTCGGCATTGAAAAATCTTCGTAAACTAAATCACACGTGTATATGTTGACATTTAAGAGATATACAGTCAAGAAAATCAAGGGCAATGGTGATATATATGCGGATTAGACACAAAAAAAATCACTCAACAAATGTCTACAATTTAAGGAATGTGTTTAGTGACGCCATCAGATTCCTAATTGATGGAGAAAGGTCTGGTGGTAAGAAAAGCTGCTTCTAGGAGGTTGTCAAGTGTTTTCGCTCGACGATTCCATTCTTGGGTGGTTGGTTTGGCCCTTGTTCCTGTAACTCGAATCATAGCCCGGTATATCCCATTTTAATTTTACACCATTGTGAACCTTACGCCTTTTTACTCTCTGATCGAGGTTCTCGGCATTGAAATATCTTCGTAAACTAAATCACATATGTATATGTTGACATTTAAGAGATATACATTCAAGAAAATCAAGAGCAATGGTGAGATATAGGCGGATTAGACACCAAAAAAAAATCAACAAATGGCTACAATTTAAGGAATGTGTTATTGACGACATCAGATTCCTAATTGATGGAGAAAGGTCTGGTGGCAAAAAAAGCTGCTTCTAGGATGTTGTCAAGTGTTTTCGCTCGACGATTCCATTCTTGGGTGGTTGATTTGGCCCTTGTTCGTGTAACTCGAATCCTAGCCCGGTATATCCCATTTTAATTTTACACTATTGTGAACCTTACGCCTTTTTTACTCTCTGATCGAGGTTCTCAGCGTTGAAAAATCTTCCTAAACTAAATCACACGTGTATATCTTGATATTTAAGAGATATACAGTCAAGAAAATTAAGGGCAATGGTGATATATATGCGGATTAGACACTAAAAAAAATACTCAACAAATGGCTACAATTTAAGGAATGTGTTTAGTGACGGCATCAGATTCCTAATTGATGGAGAAAGGTCTGGTGGTAAGAAAAGCTGCTTCTAGGAGGTTGTCAAGTGTTTTCGCTCGACGATTCCATTCTTGGGTGGTTGGTTTGGCCCTTGTTCCTGTAACTCGAATCATAGCCCGGTATATCCCATTTTAATTTTACACCATTGTGAACCTTACTCCTTTTTACTCTCTGATCGAGGTTCTCGGCAGTGAAATATCTTCGTATACTAAATCACATGTGTATATGTTGACATTTAAGAGATATACATTCAAGAAAATCAAGGGCAATGGTGAGATATAGGCGGATTAGACACCAAAAAAAAAATCAACAAATGGCTACAATTTAAGGAATGTGTTTAGTGACGGCATCAGATTCCTAATTGATGGAGAAAGGTCTGGTGGTAAGAAAAGCTGCTTCTAGGAGGTTGTCAAGTGTTTTCGCTCGATGATTCCATTGTTGGGTGGTTGGTTTGGCCCTTGTTCCTGTAACTCGAATCATAGCCCGGTATATCCCATTTTAATTTTACACCATTGTGAACCTTGCGCCTTTTTTACTCTCTGATCGAGGTTCTCGACATTGAAAAATCTTCGTAAACTAAATCACACGTGTATATGTTGACATTTAAGAGATATACAGTCAAGAAAATCAAGGGCAATGGTGATATATATACGGATTAGACACCAAAAAAAATCACTCAACAAATGGCTACAATTTAAGGAATGTGTTTAGTGACGGCATCAGATTCCTAATTGATGGAGAAAGGTCTGGTGGTAAGAACAGCTGCTTCTAGGAGGTTGTCAAGTGTTTTCGCTCGACGATTCCATTCTTGGGTGGTTGGTTTGGCCCTTGTTCCTGTAACTTGAATCAAAGATCGGTATATCCCATTTTAATTTTACACCATTGTGAACCTTACGCCTTTTTACTCTCTTATCGAGGTTCTCGGCATTGAAATATCTTCGTAAACTAAATCACACGTGTATATGTTGACATTTAAGAGATATACAGTCAAGAAAATCAAGGGCAATGGTGATATATAGGCGGATTAGACACCAAAAAAAAAACACTCAACAAATGCTACAATTTAAGGAATGTGTTTAGTGACGGCATCAGATTCCTAATAGATGGAGAAAGGTCTGGTGGCAAAAAAAGCTGCTTCTAGGAGGTTGTCAAGTGTTTTAACTTGACGATTCCATTCTTGGGTGGTTGGTTTGGCCCTTGTTCCTGTAAATCGAATCCTAGCCCGGTATATCCCATTTTAATTTTACACCATTGTGAACCTTACGCCTTTTTTACTCTCTGATCGAGGTTCTCGGCATTGAAAAATCTTCGTAAACTAAATCACACGTGTATATGTTGACATTTAAGAGATATACAGTCAAGAAAATCATGGGCAATGGTGATATATATGCGGATTAGACACAAAAAAAAAACACTCAACAAATGGCTACAATTTAAGGAATGTGTTTAGTGACGGCATCAGATTCCTAATTCATAGAGAAAGGTCTGGTGGCAAGAAAACCTGGTTCTAGGAGGTTGTCAAGTGTTTTCGCTCGACGATTCCACTCTTGTGTGTTTGGTTTGGCCCTTGTTCCTGTAACTGGAATCCCTGCCCGGTATATCCCATTTTAATTTTACACCATTGTGAACCTTACGCCTTTGTTACTCTCTGATCGAGGTTCTCGGCATTGAAAAATCTTCGTAAACTAAATCACACGTGTATATGTTGACATTTAAGAGATATACAGTCAAGAAAATCAAGGGCAATGGTGATATATATACGGATTAGACACCAAAAAAAATCACTCAACAAATGGCTACAATTTAAGGAATGTGTTTAGTGACGGCATCAGATTCCTAATTGATGGAGAAAGGTCTGGTGGTAAGAACAGCTGCTTCTAGGAGGTTGTCAAGTGTTTTCGCTCGACGATTCCATTCTTGGGTGGTTGGTTTGGCCCTTGTTCCTGTAACTTGAATCAAAGATCGGTATATCCCATTTTAATTTTACACCATTGTGAACCTTACGCCTTTTTACTCTCTTATCGAGGTTCTCGGCATTGAAATATCTTCGTAAACTAAATCACACGTGTATATGTTGACATTTAAGAGATATACAGTCAAGAAAATCAAGGGCAATGGTGATATATAGGCGGATTAGACACCAAAAAAAAAACACTCAACAAATGCTACAATTTAAGGAATGTGTTTAGTGACGGCATCAGATTCCTAATAGATGGAGAAAGGTCTGGTGGCAAAAAAAGCTGCTTCTAGGAGGTTGTCAAGTGTTTTAACTTGACGATTCCATTCTTGGGTGGTTGGTTTGGCCCTTGTTCCTGTAAATCGAATCCTAGCCCGGTATATCCCATTTTAATTTTACACCATTGTGAACCTTACGCCTTTTTTACTCTCTGATCGAGGTTCTCGGCATTGAAAAATCTTCGTAAACTAAATCACACGTGTATATGTTGACATTTAAGAGATATACAGTCAAGAAAATCATGGGCAATGGTGATATATATGCGGATTAGACACAAAAAAAAACACTCAACAAATGGCTACAATTTAAGGAATGTGTTTAGTGACGGCATCAGATTCCTAATTCATAGAGAAAGGTCTGGTGGCAAGAAAACCTGGTTCTAGGAGGTTGTCAAGTGTTTTCGCTCGACGATTCCACTCTTGTGTGTTTGGTTTGGCCCTTGTTCCTGTAACTGGAATCCCTGCCCGGTATATCCCATTTTAATTTTACACCATTGTGAACCTTACGCCTTTGTTACTCTCTGATCGAGGTTCTCGGCATTGAAAAATCTTCGTAAACTAAATCACACGTGTATATGTTGACATTTAAGAGATATACAGTCAAGAAAATCAAGGGCAATGGTGATATATATGCGGATTAGACACAAAAAAAAATCACTCAACAAATGTCTACAATTTAAGGAATGTGTTTAGTGACGCCATCAGATTCCTAATTGATGGAGAAAGGTCTGGTGGTAAGAAAAGCTGCTTCTAGGAGGTTGTCAAGTGTTTTCGCTCGACGATTCCATTCTTGGGTGGTTGGTTTGGCCCTTGTTCCTGTAACTCGAATCATAGCCCGGTATATCCCATTTTAATTTTACACCATTGTAAACCTTACGCCTTTTTACTCTCTGATCGAGGTTCTCGGCATTGAAATATCTTCGTAAACTAAATCACATATGTATATGTTGACATTTAAGAGATATACATTCAAGAAAATCAAGAGCAATGGTGAGATATAGGCGGATTAGACACCAAAAAAAAATCAACAAATGGCTACAATTTAAGGAATGTGTTATTGACGACATCAGATTCCTAATTGATGGAGAAAGGTCTGGTGGCAAAAAAAGCTGCTTCTAGGATGTTGTCAAGTGTTTTCGCTCGACGATTCCATTCTTGGGTGGTTGATTTGGCCCTTGTTCGTGTAACTCGAATCCTAGCCCGGTATATCCCATTTTAATTTTACACTATTGTGAACCTTACGCCTTTTTTACTCTCTGATCGAGGTTCTCAGCGTTGAAAAATCTTCCTAAACTAAATCACACGTGTATATCTTGATATTTAAGAGATATACAGTCAAGAAAATTAAGGGCAATGGTGATATATATGCGGATTAGACACTAAAAAAAATACTCAACAAATGGCTACAATTTAAGGAATGTGTTTAGTGACGGCATCAGATTCCTAATTGATGGAGAAAGGTCTGGTGGTAAGAAAAGCTGCTTCTAGGAGGTTGTCAAGTGTTTTCGCTCGACGATTCCATTCTTGGGTGGTTGGTTTGGCCCTTGTTCCTGTAACTCGAATCATAGCCCGGTATATCCCATTTTAATTTTACACCATTGTGAACCTTACGCCTTTTTACTCTCTGATCGAGGTTCTCGGCATTGAAATATCTTCGTATACTAAATCACATGTGTATATGTTGACATTTAAGAGATATACATTCAAGAAAATCAAGGGCAATGGTGAGATATAGGCGGATTAGACGCCAAAAAAAAAATCAACAAATGGCTACAATTTAAGGAATGTGTTTAGTGACGGCATCAGATTCCTAATTGATGGAGAAAGGTCTGGTGGTAAGAACAGCTGCTTCTAGGAGGTTGTCAAGTGTTTTCGCTCGACGATTCCATTCTTGGTGGTTGGTTTGGTCCTTGTTCCTGTAACTCGAATCAAAGACCGGTATATCGCATTTTAATTTTACACCATTGTGAGGTTCTCGGCATTGAAATATCTTCGTAAACTAAATCACACGTGTATATGTTGACATTTAAGAGATATACAGTCAAGAAAATCAAGGGCAATGGTGATATATAGGCGGATTAGACACCAAAAAAAAACACTCAACAAATGCTACAATTTAAGGAATGTGTTTAGTGACGGCATCAGATTCCTAATAGATGGAGAAAGGTCTGGTGGCAAAAAAAGCTGCTTCTAGGAGGTTGTCAAGTGTTTTAACTTGACGATTCCATTCTTGGGTGGTTGGTTTGGCCCTTGTTCCTGTAACTCGAATCCTATCCCGGTATATCCCATTTTAATTTTACACCATTGTGAACCTTACGCCTTTGTTACTCTCTGATCGAGGTTCTCGGCATTGAAAAATCTTCGTAAACTAAATCACACGTGTATATATTGACATTTAAGAGATATACAGTCAAGAAAATCAAGGCCAATGGTGATATATATGCGGATTAGACACAAAAAAAATCACTCAACAAATGTCTACAATTTAAGGAATGTGTTTAGTGACGGCATCAGATTCCTAATTGATGGAGAAAGGTCTGGTGGTAAGAAAAATTGCTTCTAGGAGGTTGTCAAGTGTTTTCGCTCGACGATTCCATTCTTGGGTGGTTGGTTTGGCCCTTGTTCCTGTAACTCGAATCATAGCCCGGTATATCCCATTTTAATTTTACACCATTGTGAACCTTACGCCTTTTTACTCTCTGATCGAGGTTCTCGGCATTGAAATATCTTCGTAAACTAAATCACATATGTATATGTTGACATTTAAGAGATATACATTCAAGAAAATCAAGAGCAATGGTGAGATATAGGCGGATTAGACACAAAAAAAAAAAAATCAACAAATGGCTACAATTTAAGGAATGTGTTATTGACGACATCAGATTCCTAATTGATGGACAAAGGTCTGGTGGCAAAAAAAGCTGCTTCTAGGATGTTGTCAAGTGTTTTCGCTCGACGATTCCATTCTTGGGTGGTTGATTTGGCCCTTGTTCGTGTAACTCGAATCCTAGCCCGGTATATCCCATTTTAATTTTACACTGTTGTGAACCTTACGCCTTTTTTACTCTCTGATCGAGGTTCTCAGCGTTGAAAAATCTCCCTAAACTAAATCACACGTGTATATCTTGATATTTAAGAGATATACAGTCAAGAAAATTAAGGGCAATGGTGATATATATGCGGATTAGACACTAAAAAAAATACTCAACAAATGGCTACAATTTAAGGAATGTGTTTAGTGACGGCATCAGATTCCTAATTGATGGAGAAAGGTCTGGTGGTAAGAAAAGCTGCTTCTAGGAGGTTGTCAAGTGTTTTCGCTCGACGATTCCATTCTTGGGTGGTTGGTTTGGCCCTTGTTCCTGTAACTCGAATCATAGCCCGGTATATCCCATTTTAATTTTACACCATTGTGAACCTTACGCCTTTTTACTCTCTGATCGAGGTTCTCGGCATTGAAATATCTTCGTATACTAAATCACATGTGTATATGTTGACATTTAAGAGATATACAGTCAAGAAAATCAAGGGCAATGGTGATATATATGCGGATTAGACACAAAAAAAATCACTCAACAAATGTCTACAATTTAAGGAATGTGTTTAGTGACGGCATCAGATTCCTAATTGATGGAGAAAGGTCTGGTGGTAAGAAAAGCTGCTTCTAGGAGGTTGTCAAGTGTTTTCGCTCGATGATTCCATTCTTGGGTGGTTGGTTTGGCCCTTGTTCCTGTAACTCGAATCATAGCCTGGTATATCCCATTTTAATTTTACACCATTGTGAACCTTGTGCCTTTTTTACTCTCTGATCGAGGTTCTCTACATTGAAAAATCTTCGTAAACTAAATCACACGTGTATATGTTGACATTTAAGAGATATACAGTCAAGAAAATCAAGGGCAATGGTGATATATATACGGATTAGACACCAAAAAAAATCACTCAACAAATGGCACCAATTTAAGGAATGTGTTTAGTGACGGCATCAGATTCCTAATTGATGGAGAAAGGTCTGGTGGTAAGAACAGCTGCTTCTAGGAGGTTGTCAAGTGTTTTCGCTCGACGATTCCATTCTTGGGTGGTTGGTTTGGTCCTTGTTCCTGTAACTCGAATCAAAGACCGGTGTATCCCATTTTAATTTTACACCATTGTGAGGTTCTCGGCATTGAAATATCTTCGTAAACTAAATCACACGTGTATATGTTGACATTTAAGAGATATACAGTCAAGAAAATCAAGGGCAATGGTGATATATAGGCGGATTAGACACCAAAAAAAACACTCAACAAATGCTACAATTTTAAGGAATGTGTTTAGTGATGGCATCAGATTCCTAATAGATGGAGAAAGGTCTGGTGGCAAAAAAAGCTGCTTCTAGGAGGTTGTCAAGTGTTTTAACTTGACGATTCCATTCTTGGGTGGTTGGTTTGGCCCTTGTTCCTGTAACTCGAATCCTATCCCGGTATATCCCATTTTAATTTTACACCATTGTGAACCTTACGCCTTTTTTACTCTCTGATCGAGATTCTCAGCATTGAAAAATCTTCGTTATCTAAATCACACGTGTATATGTTGATATTTAAGAGATATACAGTTAAGAAAATCAAGGGCGATGGTGATATATATGCGGATTAGACACCAAAAAAAACACTCAACAAATGGCTACAATTTAAGGAATGTGTTTAGTGACGGCATAAGATTCCTAATTGATGGAGAAAGGTTTGGTGGTAAGAAAAGCTGCTTCTAGGAGGTTGTCAAGTGTTTTCGCTCGACGATTCCATTCTTGGGTTATTAGTTTGGCCCTTGTTCCTGTAACTCGAATCCTAGCCCGGTATATCCCATTTTAATTTTCCACCATTGTGAACCTTACGCCTTTTTTACTCTCTGATCGAGGTTCTATGCATTGAAAAATCTTCGTAAACTAAATCACACGTGTATATGTTGATATTTAAGAGATATAAAGTCAAGAAAATCAAAGGCAATGGTGATATATATGCGGATTAGACACAAAAAAAAAACACTCAACAAATGGCTACAATTTAAGGAATGTGTTTAGTGACGGCATCATATTCCTAATTGATGGAGAAAGGTCTGGTGGCAAGAAAAACTGCTTCTAGAAGGTTGTCAAGTGTTTTCGCTCGACGATTCCATTCTTGGGTGGTTGGTTTGGCCCTTGTTCCTGTAACTCGAATCCTAGCCCGATATATCCATTTTAATTTTACACCATTGTGAACCATACGCCTTTTTACTCTCTGATTGAGGTTCTCAGTATTGAAAAATCTTCGTAAACTAAATCACACGTGTATATCTTGATATTTAAGAGATATACAGTCAAGAAAATTAAGGGCACTGGTGATATATATGCGGATTAGACACACAAAAAAAAAAAAAAAAAAAAAAAACACTCCACAAATGGCTACAATTTAAGGAATGTGTTTAGTGACGACATCAGATTCCTAATTGATGGAGAAATGTCTGGTGGCAAGAAAAGTTGCTTCTAGGAGGTTGTCAAGTGTTTTCTCTCGACGATTCCATTCTTGGGTGGTTGGTTTGGCCCTTGTTCCTGTAACTTGAATCCTAGCCCGGTATATCCCATTTAATTTTATGCCATTGTGAACCTTACGCCTTTTTTACTCTCCGATCGAGGTTCTCGGCATTGAAAAATCTTCGTAAACTAAATCACACGTGTATATGTTGATATTTTAGAGATATACAGTCAAGAAAATCAAGGGCAATGGTGATATATATGCAGATTAGACACCAAAAAAAACACTCAACCAATAGCTACAATTTAAGGAATGTGTTTAGTGACGGTATCAGATTCCTAATTTATGGAGAAAGGTATGGTGGCAAGAAAAGCTGCTTCTAGGAGGTTGTCAAGTGTTTTCGCTCGACGATTCCATTCTAGGGTGGTTGGTTTGGCCCTTGTTCCTGTAACTCGAATCCTAGCCCGGTATATCCCAATTTAATTTTACACCATTGTTAACCTTACGCCTTTTTTACTCTCTGATCGAGGTTCTCGGCATTGAAAAATCTTCGTAAACTAAATCACACGTGTATATGTTGACATTTAAGAGATATACAGTCAAGAAAATCAAGGGTAATGGTGATATATATGCGGATTAGACACCAAAAAATACAATCAACGAATGGCTACAATTTAAGGAATTTGTTTAGTAACGGCATTAGATTCCTAATTGACGGAGAAAGGTCTGGTGGCAAGAAAAGCTGCTTCTAGGAGGCTGTCAAGTGTTTTCGCTCGACGATTCCATTCTTGGGTGGTTGGTTTGGCCCTTGTTCCTGTAACTCGAATCCTAGCCCGGTATATCCCATTTTTATTTTACACCTTGTGAACCTTACGCCTTTTTTACTCTCTGATCGAGGTTCTCGGCATTGAAAAATCTTCATAAACTAAATCACACGTGTATATGTTGATATTTAAGAGATATATAGTCAAAAAAATTTAGGGCAATGGTGATATTATGATATATATGCGGATTAGACACCAAAAAAACACTCAACAAATGGCTACAATTTAGGAATGTGTTTAGTGACGGTATCAGATTCCTGATTGATGTAGAAAGGTCTGGTGATAAGAAATGCTGCTTCTAGGAGGTTGTCAAGTGTTTTCGCTCGACGGTTCCATTCTAGGGTGGTTGGTTTGGCCCTGGTTCCTGTAACTCGATTCCTAGCCCGGTATATGTCATTTTAATCTTACACCATTGTGAACCTTACGCCTTTTTTACTCTCTGATCGAGGTTCTCGGCTTTGAAAAATCTTCGTAAACTAAATCACACGTGTATATGTTGACATTTAAGAGATATACAGTCAAGAAAATCAAGGGCAATGGTGATATATATGCCGATTAGACACCACAAAAAACACTCAACTAATGGCTACAATTTAAGGAGTGTGTTTAGTGACGGCATCAGATTCCTAATTGATGGAGAAAGGTCTGGTGGCAAGAAAAGCTGCTTCTAGGAGGTTGTCAAGTGTTTTCGCTCGACGATTCCATTCTTGGGTGGTTGGTTTGGCCCTTCTTCCTGTAACTCGAATCCTAGCCCGGTATATCCCATTTTAATTTTACACCATTGTGAACCTTACGCCTTTTTTACTCTCTAATCGAGGTTCTCGGCATTGAAAAATCTTCGTAAACTAAATCACACGTGTATATGTTGATATTTAAGAGATATACAGTCAAGAAAATAAAGGGCAATGGTGATATATATGCGGATTAGACACCAAAAAAACACTCAACAAATGGCTACAATTTAAGGAATGTGTTTAGTGACGGCATCAGATTCCTAATTGATGGGGAAAGGTCTGGTGGAAAGAAAAGCTGCTTCTACGAGGTTGTCAAGTGTTTTCTCTCGACGATTCCATTCTTGGGTGGTTGGTTTAGCCCTTGTTCCTGTAACTCGAATCCTAGCCCGGTATATCCCATTTTAATTTTACACCATTGTGAACCTTACGCCTTTTTTACTCTCTGATCGAGGTTCTCGGCGTTGAAAAATCTTCGTAAACTAATTCACACGTGTATATGTTGATATTTAAGAGATACACAGTCAAGAAAATCAAGGGTAATGGAGATATATATGCGGATTAGACACAAAAAAAACAATCAACAAATGGCTACAATTTAAGGAATGTGTTTAGTGACGGCATCAGATTCCTAATTGATGGAGAAAGGTCTGGTGGCAAGAAAAGCTGCTTCTAGGAGGTTGTCAAGTGTTTTCGCTCGAAGATTCCATTCTTGGGTGGTTGGTTTGGCCCTTGTTCCTGTAACTCGAATCCTAGCCCGGTATATCCCATTTTAATTTTACACCATTGTGAACCTTACGCCTTATTTACTCTCTGATCGAGGTTCTCGGCATTGGAAAATCTTCGTAAACTAAATCACACGTGTATATGTTGATATTTAAGAAATATACAGTCAAGAAAATCAAGGGCAATGGTGATATATAAGCGGTTTAGACACAAAAAAAAAAGCATTCAACGAATGGCTACAATTTAAGGAATGTGTTTAGTTACGGCATCAGATTCCTAATTGATGGAGAAAGGTCTGGTGGCAAGAAAAGCTGCTTCTAGGAGGTTTTCAAGTGTTTTCGCTCGATGATTCCATTCTTGGGTGGTTGGTTTGGCCCTTGTTCCTGTAACTCGAATCCTAGCCCGGTATATCCCATTTTTATTTTACACCATTGTGAACCTTACGCCTTTTTTACTCTCTGATCGAGGTTCTCGACATTAAAAAATCTCCGTAAACTAAATCACACGTCTATATGTTGATATTTAAGAGATATACAGTCAAGAAAATAAAGGGCAATGGTGATATATATGCGGATTAGACACCAAAAAAACACTCAACAAATGGCTACAATTTAAGGAATGTGTTTAGTGACGGCATCAGATTCCTAATTGATGGGGAAAGGTCTGGTGGAAAGAAAAGCTGCTTCTACGAGGTTGTCAAGTGTTTTCTCTCGACGATTCCATTCTTGGGTGGTTGGTTTGGCCCTTGTTCCTGTAACTCGAATCCTAGCCCGGTATATCCCATTTTAATTTTACACCATTGTGAACCTTACGCCTTTTTTACTCTCTGATCGAGGTTCTCGGCGTTGAAAAATCTTCGTAAACTAATTCACACGTGTATATGTTGATATTTAAGAGATACACAGTCAAGAAAATCAAGGGTAATGGAGATATATATGCGGATTAGACACAAAAAAAACAATCAACAAATGGCTACAATTTAAGGAATGTGTTTAGTGACGGCATCAGATTCCTAATTGATGGAGAAAGGTCTGGTGGCAAGAAAAGCTGCTTCTAGGAGGTTGTCAAGTGTTTTCGCTCGAAGATTCCATTCTTGGGTGGTTGGTTTGGCCCTTGTTCCTGTAACTCGAATCCTAGCCCGGTATATCCCATTTTAATTTTACACCATTGTGAACCTTACGCCTTATTTACTCTCTGATCGAGGTTCTCGGCATTGGAAAATCTTCGTAAACTAAATCACACGTGTATATGTTGATATTTAAGAAATATACAGTCAAGAAAATCAAGGGCAATGGTGATATATAAGCGGTTTAGACACAAAAAAAAAAAGCATTCAACGAATGGCTACAATTTAAGGAATGTGTTTAGTTACGGCATCAGATTCCTAATTGATGGAGAAAGGTCTGGTGGCAAGAAAAGCTGCTTCTAGGAGGTTTTCAAGTGTTTTCGCTCGATGATTCCATTCTTGGGTGGTTGGTTTGGCCCTTGTTCCTGTAACTCGAATCCTAGCCCGGTATATCCCATTTTAATTTTACACCATTGTGAACCTTACGCCTTTTTTACTCTCTGATCGAGGTTCTCGACATTAAAAAATCTCCGTAAACTAAATCACACGTCTATATGTTGATATTTAAGAGATGTATTGTCAAGAAAATCAAGGGAAATGGTGATATATATGCGGATTAGACACCAAAAAAAACACTCAACAAATGGCTACAATTTAAGGAATGTGTTTAGTGACGGCATCAGATTCCTAATTGATGGAGAAATGTCTGGTGGTAAGAAAAGTTGCTTCTAGGAGGTTGGCAAGTGTTTTCGCTCGACGATTCCATTCTTGGGTGGTTGGTTTGGCCCTTGTTCCTGTAACTCGATTCCTAGCCCGATATATCCCATTTTAATCTTACACCATTGTGAACCTTACTCCTTTTTTACTCTCTGATCGAGGTTCTCTGCATTGAAAAATCTTCATAAACTAAATCACACGTGTATATGTTGACATTTAAGAGATATACAGTCAAGAACATTAAGGGCAATGGTGATATATATGTGGATTAGACACCAAAAAAGAAAAAACACTCAACAAATGGCTACAATTTAAGGAATGTGTTTAGTGGCGGCATCAGATTCCTAATTGATGTAGAAAGGTCTGTTGGCTGGAAAAGCTGCTTCTAGGAGGTTGTCAAGTGTTTTCGCTCGACGATTCCATTCTTGGGTGGTTGGTTTGGCCCTTGTTCCTGTAACTCGAATCCTATCCCGGTATATCCCAATTTAGTTTTACACCATTGTGAACCTTACGCCTTTTTTACTCTCTGATCGACGTTCTCGGCATTGAAAAATCTTCGTAAACTAAATCACACGTGTATATGTTGATATTTAAGAGATATATAGTCAAGAAAATCAAGGGCAACGGTGATATATTTGCGGATTAGACCCCAAAAAAAAACACTCAACAAATGGCTACAATTTAAGGAATGTGTTTAGTGACGGCATCAGATTCTAAATTGATGGAGAAAGGTCTGGTGGTAAGAAAAGCTGCTTCTAGGAGGTTGTCATGTGTTTTCGCTCGACGATTCCATTCTTGGGTGGTTGGTTTGGCCCTTATTTCTGTAACTTGAATCCTTGCCAGGTATATCCCATTTTAATTTTACACCATTGTGAACCTTACACCTTTTTTTACTCTCTGATCGAGGTTCTCGGCATTGAAAAATCTTCATAAACTAAGTCACACGTGTATATGTTGATATTTAAGATATATATAGTCAAGAAAATTAAGGGCAATGGTGATATATATGCGGATTAGACACCAAAAAAAAAACATTCAACAAATGGCTACAATTTAAGGAATGTGTTTAGTGACGGCATCAGATTCCTAAATGATGGAGAAAGGTCTGGTGGTAAGAAAAGCTGCTTCTAGGATGTTATCAAGTGTTTTCGCTCGACGATTCCATTCTTTGGTGGTTGGTTTGGCCCTTGTTCCTGTAACTCAATTCCTAGCCCGGTATATCTCATTTTAATCATACACCATTGTGAACCTTACGCCTTTTTTACTCTCTGATCGAGGTTCTCGGCATTGAAAAATCTTCGTAAACTAATTCACACGTGTATATGTTGATATTTAAGAGATATACAGTCAAGAAAATCAAGGGTAATGGTGATATATATGTGGATTAGACACCAAAAAAAACAATCAACAAATGGCTACAATTTAAGGAATGTGTTTAGTGACGGCATCAGATTCCTAATTAATGGAGAAATGTCTGGTGGCAAGAAAAGCTGCTTCTAGGAGGTTGTCCAGTGTTTTCGCTCGACGATTCCATTCTTGGGTGGTTGGTTTGGCCCTTTTTCTAGTAACTCGAATCCTAGCCCGGTATATCCCATTTTAATCTTACACCATTGTGAACCTTACGCCTTTTTTACTCTCTGATCGAGGTTCTCAGCATTGAAAAATCTTCGTAAACTTAATCACACGTGTATATGTTGACATTTAAGAGATATACAGTCAAGAAAATCAAGGGCAATGGTGATATATATGCGGATTAGACACCAAAAAAAATCACTCAACAAATGGCTACAATTTAAGGAATGTGTTTAGGTACGGCATCAGATTCCTAGTTGATGTAGAAAGGTCTGCTGGCAAGAAAAGCTGCTTCTAGGAGGTTGTCAAGTGTTTTCGCTCGACGATTCCATTCTTGGGTGGTTGGTTTGGCCCTTGTTCCTGTAACTCGAATCCTAGATCGGTATATCCCATTTTAATTTTACTCCATTGTGAACCTTACACCTTTTTTACTCACTAATCGAGGTTCTCGGCATTGAAAAATCTTCGTAAAATAAATCACACTTGTATATGTTGACATTTAAGAGATATACAGTCAAGAAAATCAAGGGAAATGGTTATATATATGCGGATTAGACACAAAAAAAACACTCAACAAATGGCTACAATTTAAGGAATGTGTTTAGTGACGGCATTAGATTCCTAATTGATGGAGAAAGGTCTGGTGGTAAGAAAAGCTGCTTCTAGGAGGTTGTCAAATGTGTTTTCGCTCGACGATTCCATTCTTGGGTGGTTGGTTTTGCCCGTGTTCCCGTAACTCGAATCCTAGCCCGGTATATCCCATTTTATTTTTACACCATCGTGAACCTTACGCCTTTTTTACTCACTAATCGAGGTTCTCGGCATTGAAAAATCTACGTAAACTAAATCACACGTGTATATGTTGACATTTAAGAGATATACAGTCAAGAAAATCAAGGGCAATGGTGATATATATGCGGATTAGACACCAAAAAAAATCACTCAACAAAGGGCTACAATTTAAGGAATGTGTTTAGTGACGGCATCAGATTCCTAATTGATGTAGAAAGGTCAGTTGGCAAGAAAAGCCGCTTCTAGGAGGTTGTCAAGTGTTTTCGCTCGAGGATTCCATTCTTGGGTGGTTGGTTTGGCCCTTTTTCCTGTAACTCGAATCCTAGACCGGTATATCCCATTTTAATTTTACTCCATTGTCAACCTTACGCCTTTTTTACTCACTAATCAAGGTTCTCGGCATTGAAAAATTTTCGTAAACTAAATCACACGTGTATATGTTGACATTTAAGAGATATACAGTCAAGAAAATCAAGGGAAATGGTGATATATATGCGGATTAGACACAAAAAATAAAAACACTCAACAAATGGCTACAATTTAAGGAACGTGTTTAGTGACGGCATCAGATTCCAAATTGATGGAGAAATGTCTGGTGGTAAGAAAAGCTGCTTCTAGGAAGTTGTCAAGTGTTTTCGCTCGACGATTCCATTCTTCGGTGGTTGGTTTGGCCCTTGTTTCTGTAACTCGAATCCTAGCCCGGTATATCCCATTTTAATTTTACCCCATTGTGAACCTTACGCCTTTTTTACTCTCTGATCGAGGTTCTCGGCATTGAAAAATCTTCAAAAACTAAGTCACACGTGTATATGTTGATATTTAAGAGATATATAGTCAAGAAAATTAAGGGCAATGGTGATATATATGCAGATTAGACACCAAAAAAAAAAAACACTCAACAAATGGCTACAATTTAACGAATGTGTTTAGTGACGGCATCAGATTCCTAATTGATGGAGAAAGGTCTGGTGGTAAGAAAAGCTGCTTCTCGGAGGTTGTCAAGTGTTTTCGCTCGACGATTCCATTCTTCGGTGGTTGGTTTGGCCCTTGTTCTTGTAACTCGATTCCTAGCCCGGTATATCTCATTTTAATCTTACACCATTGTGAACCTTACACCTTTTTTACTCTCTGATCGAGGTTCTCGGCATTGAAAAATCTTCGTAAACTAATTCACACGGGTATATGTTGATATTTAAGAGATATACAATCAAGAAAATCAAGGGTAATGGTGATATATATGCGGATTAGACACCAAAAAAAACAATCAACAAATGGCTACAATTTAAGGAATGTGTTTAGTGATGGCATCAGATTCCTAATTGATAGAGAAAGGTCTGGTGGCAAGAAAAGCTGCTTCTAGGAGGTTGTCAAGTGTTTTCGCTCGACGATTCCATTCTTGGGTGGTTGGTTTGGCACTTTTTCCAGTAACTCGAATCCTAGCCCGGTATATCCCATTTTAATATAACACCATTGTGAACCTTATGCCTTTTTTACTCTCTGATCGAGGTTCTCGGCATTGAAAAATCTTCGTAAACTTAATCACACGTGTATATGTTGACATTTAAGAGATATACAGTCAAGAAAATCAAGGGCAATAGTGATATATATGCGGATTAGACACCAAAAAAAATCACTCAACAAATGGCTACAATTTAAGGAATGTGTTTTGTGACGGCATCAGATTCCTAATTGATGTAGAAAGGTCTGTTGGCAAGAAAAGCTGCTTCTAGGAGGTTGTCAAGTGTTTTCGCTCGACGATTCCATTTTTGGGTGGTTGGTTTGGCCCTTGTTCCTGTAACTCGAATCCTAGACCGGTATATCCCATTTTAATTTTACCCCATTGTGAACCTTACGCCTTTTTTACTCACTAATCGAGGTTCTCGGCATTGAAAAATCTTCGTAAACTAAATCACACGTGTATATGTTGACATTTAAGAGATATACAGTCAAGAAAATCAAGGGAAATGGTGATATATATGCGGATTAGACACAAAAAAAAAACCCTCAAAAAATGGCTACAATTTAAGGAATGTGTTTAGTGACGGCATCAGATTCCTAATTGATGGAGAAAGGTCTGGTGGCAAGAAAAGCTGCTTCTAGGAGGTTGTTAAGTGTTTTCGCTCGACGATTCCATTTTTGGGTGGTAGGTTTGGCCCTTGTTTCTGTAACTCGAATCCTAGCCCGGTATATCCCATTTTAATTTTACACCATTGTGAACCTTACGCCTTTTTTACTCTCTGATCGAGGTTCTCGGCATTGAAAAATCTTCATAAACTAAGTCACACGTGTATATGTTGATATTTAAGAGATATATAGTCAAGAAAATTAAGGGCAATGGTGATATATATGCGGATTAGACACAAAAAAAAATCACTCAACAAATGGCTACAATTTAAGGAATGTGTTTATTGACGGCATCAGATTCCTAATTGATGTAGAAAGGTGTGTTGGCAAGAAAAGCAGCTTCTAGGAGGTTGTCAAGTGTTTTGGCTCGACGATTCCATTCTTGGGTGGTTGGTTTGGCCCTTGTTCCTGTAACTCGAATCCTAGACCGGTATATCCCATTTTAATTTTACTCCATTGTGAACCATACGCCTTTTTTACTCACTAATCAAGGTTCTCGGCATTGAAAAATCATCGTAAACTAAATCACACGTGTATATGTTGACATTTAAGAGATATACAGTCAAGAAAATCAAGGGAAATGGTGATATATATGCGGATTAGACACAAAAAATAAAAACACTCAACAAATGGCTACAATTTAAGGAATGTGTTTAGTGACGGCATCAGATTCCACATTGATGGAGAAAGGTCTGGTGGTAAGAAAAGCTCCTTCTAGGAGGTTGTCAAGTGTTTTCGCTCGACGATTCCATTCTTGGGTGGTTGGTTTGGCCCTTGTTTCTGTAACTCGAATCCTAGGCCGGTATATCCCATTTTAATTTTACACCATTGTGAACCTTACGCCTATTTTACTCTCTGATCGAGGTTCTCGGCATTGAAAAATCTTCATAAACTAAGTTACACGTGTATATGTTGATATTTAAGAGATATATAGTCAAGAAAATTAAGGGCAATGGTGATATATATGCGGATTAGACACCAAAAAAAAAAACACTCAACAAATGGCTACAATTTAAGGAATGTGTTTAGCGACGACATCAGATTCCTAATTGATGGAGAAAGGTCTGGTGGTAAGAAAAGCTGCTTCTAGGAGGTTGTCAAGTGTTTTCGCTCGATGATTCCATTCTTCGGTGGTTGGTTTGGCCCTTGTTCCTATAACTCGATTCCTAGCCCGGTATATCTCATTTTAATCTTACACCATTGTGAACCTTACGCCTTTTTTACTCTCTGATCGAGGTTCTCGGCATTGAAAAATTTTCGTAAACTAATTCACCCGGGTATATGTTGATATTTAAGAGATATACAGTCAAGAAAATCAAGGGTAATGGTGATATATATGCGGATTAGACACCAAAAAAACAATCAACAAATGGCTACAATTTAAGGAATGTGTTTAGTGACGGCATTAGATTCCTAATTGAAGGAGAAAGGTCTGGTGGCAAGAAAAGCTGCTTCTAGGAGGTTGTCAAGTGTTTTCGCTTAACGATTCCATTCTTGGGTGGTTGGTTTGGCCCTTTTCCAATAACTCGAATCCTAGCCCGGTATATCCCATTTTAATCTTACACCATTGTGAACCTTACGCCTTTTTTACTCTCTGATCGAGGTTCTCGGCATTGAAAAATCTTCCTAAACTTAATCACACGTGTATATGTTGACATTTAAGAGATATACAGTCAAGAAAATCAAGGGCAATGGTGATATATATGCGGATTAGACACCAAAAAAAATCACTTAACAAATGGCTACAATTTAAGGAATGTGTTTAGTGGCGGCATCAGATTCCTAATTGATGTAGAAAGTTCTGTTGGCAAGAAAAGCTGCTTCTAGGAGGTTGTCAAGTGTTTTCGCTCGACGATTCCATTCTTGGGTGGTTGGTTTGGCCCTCTTTCCTGTAACTCGAATCCTAGACCGGTATATCCCATTTTAATTTTACTCCATTGTGAACCTTACGCCTTTTTTACTCACTAATCGAGGTTCTCGGCATTGAAAAATCTTCTTAAACTAAATCACACGTGTATATGTTGACATTTAAGAGATATACAGTCAAGAAAATCCAGGGAAATGGTGATATATATGCAGATTAGACAAAAAAAAAACACTCAACAAATGGCTACAATTTAAGGAATGTGTTTAGTGACGGCATCAGATTCCTAATTGATGGAGAAATGTCTGATGGTAAGAAAAGCTGCTTCTAGGAGGTTGTCAAATGTGTTTTCGCTCGACGATTCCATTCTTGGGTGGTTGGTTTTGCCCTTGTTCCTGTAACTCGAATCCTAGCCCGGTATACCCCATTTTAATTTTACACCATTGTGAACCTTACGCCTTTTTTACTCACTAATCGAGGTTCTCGGCATTGAAAAATCTTCGTAAACTAAATCACACGTGTGTATGTTGACATTTAAGAGATATACAGTCAAGAAAATCATGGGCAATGGTGATATATATTCGGATTAGACACAAAAAAAAACACTCAACAAAGGCCTACAATTTAAGGAATTTGTTTAGTGACGGCATCAGATTCCTAATTGATGTAGAAAGGTCTGTTGGCAAGAAAAGCTGCTTCTAGGAGGTTGTCAAGTGTTTTCGCTCGACGATTCCATTCTAGGGTTGTTGGTTTGGCCCTTGTTCCTGTAACTCGAATCCTATACCGGTATATCCCATTTTAATTTTACACCATTGTGAACCTTACGCCTTTTTTACTCACTAATCGTGGTTCTCGGCATTGAAAAATCTTCGTAAACTAAATCACACGTGTATATGTTGACATTTAATAGATATACAGTCAAGAAAATCAAGGGAAATGGTGATATATATGCGGATTAGACACCAAAACAAACACTCAACAAATGGCTACAATTTAAGGAATGTGTTTAGTGACGGCATCAGATTCCTAATTGATGGAGAAATGTCTGGTGGCAAGAAAAGTTGCTTCTAGGAGGTTTTCAAGTGTTTTCGCTCGACGATTCCATTCTAGGGTGGTTGGTTTGGCCTTTGTTCCTGTAACTCGAATCCTAGCCCGGTATATCCCATTTTAATTTTACACCATTGTGAACCTTACGCCTTTTTTACTCTCTGATCGAGGTTCTCGGCATTGAAAAATCTTCGTAAACTAAATCACACGTGTATATGTTGATATTTAAGAGATATACAGTCAAGAAAATCAAGGGCAATGGTGATATATATGCGGATTAGACACCAAAAAAAAAAAACACTCAACAAATGGCTACAATTTAAGGAATGTGTTTAGTGACGGCATCAGATTCCTAATTGATGGAGAAAGGTCTGGTGGTAAGAAAAGCTGCTTCTAGGAGGTTGTCAAATGTGTTTTCGCTCGACGATTCCATTCTTGGGTGGTTGGTTTGGCCCTTGTTCCTGTAACTCGAATCCTAGCCCGGTATATCCCATTTTAATTTTACACCATTGTGAACCTTACACCTTTTTTATTCTCTGATCTAGGTTCTCGCCATTGAAAAATCTTCGTAAACTAAATCAAACGTGTATATGTTGACATTTAAGAGATATACAGTCAAGAAAATCAAGGGCAATGGTGATATATATGCGGATTAGACACAAAAAAAAAACACTCAACAAATGGCTACAATTTATGGAATTTGTTTAGTGACGGCATCAGATTCCTAATTGATGGAGAAAGTTCTGGTGGCAAGAAAAGCTGCTTCTAGGAGGTTGTCAAGTGTTTTCGCTCGACGATTCCATTCCTGGATGGTTGGTTTGGCCCTTTCTCCTGTAACTCGAATCCTAGCCCGGTATATCCCATTTTAATCTTACACCATTGTGAACCTTACGCCTTTTTTACTCTCTGATCGAGGTTCTCGGCATTGAAAAATCTTCATAAACTAAATCACACGTGTATATGTTGACATTTAAGAGATATACAGTCAAGAAAATCAAGGGCAATGGTGATATATATGCGGATTAGACACCAAAAAAAATCACTCAACAAATGGCTACAATTTAAGGAATGTGTTTAGTGACGGCATCAGATTCCTAATTGATGTAGAAAGGTCTGTTGGCAACAAAAGCTGCTTCTAGGAGGTTGTCAAGTGTTTTCGCTCGACGATTCCATTCTTGGGTGGTTGGTTTGGCCCTTGTTCCTGTAACTCGAATCTTAGACCGGTATATCCCATTTTAATTTTACTCCATTGTGAACCTTACGCCTTTTTTACTCACTAATCCAGGTTCTCGGCATTGAAAAATCTACGTAAACTAAATCACACGTGTATATGTTGACATTTAAGAGATATACAGTCAAGAAAATCAAGGGAAATCGTGATATATATGGGGATTAGACACAAAAAAAAGACTCAACAAATGGCTACAATTTAAGGAATGTGTTTAGTGACGGCATCAGATTCCTAATTGATGGAGAAAGGTCTGGTGGTATGAAAAGCTGCTTCTAGGAGGTTGTCAAATGTGTTTTCGCTCGACGATTCCATTCTTGGGTGGTTGGTTTGGCCCTTGTTCCTGTAACTCGAATCCTAGCCCGGTATATCCCATTTTAATTTTACACAATTGTGAACCTTATGCCTTTTTTACTCACTAATCGAGGTTCTCGGCATTGAAAAATCTTCGTAAACTAAATCACACGTGTATATGTTGACATTTAAGAGATATACAGTCAAGAAAATCAAGGGCAATGGTGATATATATGCGGATTAGACACAAAAAAAAAACACTCAACAAATGGCTACAATTTAAGGAATTTGTTTAGTGACGGCATCAGATTCCTAATTGATGGAGAAAGTTATAGTGGCAAGAGAAGCTGCTTCTAGGAGGTTGTCAAGTGTTTTCGCTCGACGATTCCATTCTTGGGTGGTTGGTTTGGCCCTTTTTCCTGTAACTCGAATCCTAGCCCGGTATATCACATTTTAATCTTACACCAATGTGAACCTTACGCCTTTTTTACTCTCTGATCGAGGTTCTCGGCATTGAAAAATCTTCATAAACTAAATCACACGTGTATATGTTGACATTTAAGAGATATACAGTCAAGAAAATCAAGGGCAATGGTGATATATATGCGGATTAGACACCAAAAAAATCACTCCACAAATGGCTACAATTTAAGGAATGTGTTTAGTGACGGTATCAGATTCCTAATTGATGTAGAAAGGTCTGTTGGCAAGAAAAGCTGCTTCTAGGAGGTTGTCAAGTGTTTTCGCTCGACGATTCCATTCTTGGGTGGTTGGTTTGGGCCTTGTTCCTGTAACTCGAATCTTAAACCGGTATATCCCATTTTAATTTTACTCCATTGTGAACCTTACGCCTTTTTTACACACTAATCGAGGTTCTCGGCGTTGAAAAATCTTCGTAAACTAAATCACACGTGTATATGTTGACATTTAAGAGATATACAGTCAAGAAAATCAAGGGAAATCGTGATATATATGGGGATTAGACACAAAAAAAAACACTCAACAAATGGCTACAATTTAAGGAATGTGTTTAGTGACGGCATCAGATTCCTAATTGATATAGAAAGGTCTGGTGGTAAGAAAAGCTGCTTCTAGGAGGTTGTCAAATGTGTTTTCGCTCGACGATTCCATTCTTGGGTGGTTGGTTTGGCCCTTGTTCCTGTAACTCGAATCCTAGCCCGGTATATCCCATTTTAATTTTACACCATTGTGAACCTTATGCCTTTTTTACTCACTAATCGAGGTTCTCGGCATTGAAAAATCTTCGTAAACTAAATCACACGTGTATATGTTGACATTTAAGAGATATACAGTCAAGAAACTCAAGGGCAATGGTGATATATATGCGGATTAGACACCAAAAAAAACACTCAACAAATGGCTACAATTTAAGGAATGTGTTTAGTGACAGCATCAGATTCCTAATTGATGGAGAAAGGTCTGGTGGCAAGAAAAGCTGCTTCTAGGAGGTTGTCAAGTGTTTTCGCTCGACGAATCCATTCTTGGGTGGTCGGTTTGGCCCTTGTTCCTGTAACTCGAATCCTAGCCCGGTATATCCCATTTTAATTTTACACCATTGTGAACCTTACACCTTTTTTACTCTCTGATCTAGGTTCTCGGCATTGAAAAATCTTCGTAAACTATATCAGACGTGTATATGTTGACATTTAAGAGATATACAGTCAAGAAAATCAAGGGCAATGGTGATTTATATGCGGATTAGACACAAAAAAAAACACTCAACGAATGGCTACATTTTAAGGAATTTGGTTAGTGACGGCATTAGATTCCTAATTGATGGAGAAAGTTCTGGTGACAAGAAAAGCTGCTTCTAGGAGGTTGTCAAGTGTTTTCGCTCGACGATTTCATTCTTGGGTGGTTGGTTTGGCCCTTTTTCCTGTAACTCGAATCCTAGCCCGGTATATCCCATTTTAATCTTACACCATTGTGAAACTTACGCCTTTTTTACTCTCTGATCGAGGTTCTCAGCATTGAAAAATCTTCGTAAACTAAATCACACGTGTATATGTTGACATTTAAGAGATATACAGTCAAAAAAATCAAGGGCAATGGTGATATATATGCAGATTAGACACCAAAAAAATCACTCAACAAATGGCTACAATTTAAGGATTGTGTTTAGTGACGGCATCAGATTCCTAATTGATGTGAAAGGTCTGTTGGCAAGAAAAGCTGCTTCTAGGAGGTTGTCAAGTGTTTTCGCTCGACGATTCCATTCTTGGGTGGTTGGTTTGGCCCTTGTTCCTGTAACTCGAATCCTAGACCGGTATATCCCATATTAATTTTACTCCATTGTGAAACTTACGCCTTTTTTACTCACTAATCGAGGTTCTCGGCATTGAAAAATCTTCGTAAACTAAATCACACGTGTATATGTTGACATTTAAGAGATATACAGTCAAGAAAATCAAGGGAAATGGTCATATATATGGGGATTAGACACAAATAAAAAACACTCAACAAATGGCTACAATTTAAGGAATGTGTTTAGTGACGGCATCAGATTCCTAATTGATGGAGAAAGGTCTGGTGGTAAGAAAAACTGCTTCTAGGAGGTTGTCAAATGTGTTTTCGCTCGACGATTCCATTTTGGGTGGTTGGTTTGGCCCTTGTTCCTATAACTCGAATCCTAGCGCGGTATATCCCATTTTAATTTTACACCATTGTGAACCTTACGCCTTTTTTACTCACTAATCGAGATTCTCGGCATTAAAAAATCTTCGTAAACTAAATCATACGTGTATATGTTGACATTTAAGAGATATACAGTCAAGAAAATCAAGGGCAATGGTGATATATATGCGGATTAGACACCAAAAAAAAACACTCAACAAATGGCTACAATTTAAGGAATGTGTTTAGTGACGGCATCAGATTCCTAATTGATGGAGAAAGGTCTGGTGGCAAGAAAAGCTGCTTATAGGAGGTTGTCAAGTGTTTTCACTCGACGATTCCATTCTTGGGTGGTGGGTTTGGCCCTTGTTCCTGTAACTCGATTCCTAGCCCGGTATATCCCATTTTAATCTTACACCATTGTGAACCTTACGCCTTTTTTACTCTCTGATCAAGGTTCTCGGCATTGAAAAATCTTCGTAAACTAAATCACACGTGTATATGTTGACATTTAAGAGATATACAGTCAAGAAAATGAAGGGCAATGGTGATATATATGCGGATTAGACACCAAAAAAATCACTCAACAAATGGCTACAATTTAAGGAATGTGTTTAGTGACGGCATCAGATTCCTAATTAATGTAGAAAGGTCTGTTGGCAAAAAAAGCTGCTTCTAGGAGGTTGTCAAGTGTTTTCGCTCGACGATTCCATTCTTGGGTGGTTGGTTTGGCACTTGTTCCTGTAACTCGAATCCTAAACCGGTATATCCCATTTTAATTTTACGCCATTGTGAACCTTACGCCTTTTTTACTCACTAATCGAGGTTCTCGGCATTGAAAAACCTTCGTAAACTAAATCACACGTGTATATGTTGACATTTAAGAGATATACAGTCAAGAAAATTAAGGGAAATGGTGATATATATGGGGATTAGACACCAAAAAAAAACACTCAACAAATGGCTACAATTTAAGGAATGTGTTTAGTGACGGCATCAGATTCCTAATTGATGGAGAAAGGTCTGGTGGTAAGAAAAACTGCTTCTAGGAGGTTGTCAAATGTGTTTTCGCTCGACGATTCCATTTTTGGGTGGTTGGTTTGGCCCTTGTTTCTGTAACTCGAATCCTAGCGCGGTATATCCCATTTTAATTTTACACCATTGTGAACCTTACGCCTTTTTTACTCACTAATCGAGATTCTCGGCATTAAAAAATCTTCGTAAACTAAATCATACGTGTATATGTTGACATTTAAGAGATATACAGTCAAGAAAATCAAGGGCAATGGTGATATATATGCGGATTAGACACCAAAAAAAAACACTCAACAAATGGCTACAATTTAAGGAATGTGTTTAGTGACGGCATCAGATTCCTAATTGATGGAGAAAGGTCTGGTGGCAAGAAAAGCTGCTTCTAGGAGGTTGTCAGGTGTTTTCACTCGACGATTCCATTCTTGGGTGGTGGGTTTGGCCCTTGTTCCTGTAACTCGATTCCTAGCCCGGTATATCCCATTTTAATCTTACACCATTGTGAACCTTACGCCTTTTTTACTCTCTGATCAAGGTTCTCGGGATTGAAAAATCTTCGTAAACTAAATCACACGTGTATATGTTGACATTTAAGAGATATACAGTCAAGAAAATCAAGGGCAATGGTGATATATATGCGGATTAGACACCAAAAAAATCACTCAACAAATGGCTACAATTTAAGGAATGTGTTTAGTGACGGCATCAGATTCCTAATTAATGTAGAAAGGTCTGTTGGCAAGAAAAGCTGCTTCTAGGAGGTTGTCAAGTGTTTTCGCTCGACGATTCCATTCTTGGGTGGTTGGTTTGGCACTTGTTCCTGTAACTCGAATCCTAAACCGGTATATCCCATTTTAATTTTACGCCATTGTGAACCTTACGCCTTTTTTACTCACTAATCGAGGTTCTCGGCATTGAAAAACCTTCGTAAACTAAATCACACGTGTATATGTTGACATTTAACAGATATACAGTCAAGAAAATCAAGGGAAATGGTGATATATATGGGGATTAGACACCAAAAAAAAACACTCAACAAATGGCTACAATTTAAGGAATGTGTTTAGTGACGGCATCAGATTCCTAATTGATGGAGAAAGGTCTGGTGGTAAGAAAAACTGCTTCTAGGAGGTTGTCAAATGTGTTTTCGCTCGACGATTCCATTTTTGGGTGGTTGGTTTGGCCCTTGTTTCTGTAACTCGAATCCTAGCGCGGTATATCCCATTTTAATTTTACACCATTGTGAACCTTACGCCTTTTTTACTCACTAATCGAGATTCTTGGCATTAAAAAATCTTCGTAAACTAAATCATACGTGTATATGTTGACATTTAAGAGATATACAGTCAAGAAAATCAAGGGCAATGGTGATATATATGCGGATTAGACACCAAAAAAAAACACTCAACAAATGGCTACAATTTAAGGAATGTGTTTAGTGACGGCATCAGATTCCTAATTGATGGAGAAAGGTCTGGTGGCCAGAAAAGCTGCTTCTAGGAGGTTGTCAAGTGTTTTCGCTCGACGATTCCATTCTTGGGTGGTGGGTTTGGCCCTTTTTCCTGTAACTCGATTCCTAGCCCGGTATATCCCATTTTAATCTTACACCATTGTGAACCTTACACCTTTTTTACTCTCTGATCGAGGTTCTCGGCCTTGAAAAATCTTCGTAAACTAAATCACACGTGTATATGTTGACATTTAAGAGATATACAGTCAAGAAAATCAAGGGCAATGGTGATATATATGCGGATTAGACACCATAAAAATCACTCAACAAATGGCTACAATTTAAGGAATGTGTTTAGTGACGGCATCTGATTCCTAATTAATGTAGAAAGGTCTGTTGGCAAGAAAAGCTGCTTCTAGGAGGTTGTCAAGTGTTTTCGCTCGACGATTCCATTCTTGGGTGGTGGGTTTGGCCCTTGTTCCTGTAACTCGAATCCTAGCCCAGTATATCCCATTTTAATCTTACACCATTGTGAACCTGACGCCTTTTTTACTCTCTGATGGAGGTTCTCGGCATTGAAAAATCTTCGTAAACTAAATCACACGTGTATATGTTGACATTTAAGAGATATACAGTCAAGAAAATCAATGGCAATAGTGATATATATGCGGATTAGACAACAAAAAAAATCACTCAACAAATGGCTACAATTTAAGGAATGTGTTTAGTGACGTCATCAGATTCCTAATTGATGGAGAAAGGTCTGGTGGCAAGAAAAGCTGCTTCTAGGAGGTTGTCAAGTGTTTTCGCTCGACGATTCCATTTTTAGGTGGTTGGTTTGGCCCTTGTTCCTGTAACTCGAATCCTAGCCCGGTATATCTCATTTTAATTTTACACCATTGTGAACTTTACGCCTTTTTTACTCTCTGATCGAGGTTCTCGGCATTGAAAAATCTTCGTAAACTAAATCACATGTGTATATGTTGACATTTAAGAGATATACTGTCAAGAAAATCAAGGGCAATGATGATATATATGCGGATTAGACACAAAAAAAACACTCAACAAATGGCTACAATTTAAGGAATGTGTTTAGTGACGGCATCAGATTCTTAATTGATGGAGAAAGGTCTGGTGGCAAGAAAAGCTGCTTCTAGGAGGTTGTCAAGTGTTTTCTCTCGACGATTCCATTCTTGGGTGGTTGGTTTGGCCCTTGTTCCTGTAACTCGAATCCTAGCCCGGTATATCCCATTTTAATTTAACATCATTTTGAACCTTACGCCTTTTCTACTCTCTGATCGAGGTTCTCGGCGTTGAAAAATTTTCATAAACTAAATCACACGTGTATATATATTGAGATTTAAAAGATATACAGTCAAGAAAATGAAGGGCAATGGTGATATATATGCGGATTAGACACCAAAAAAAAACTCTCAACAAATGGCTACAATTTAAGGAATGTGTTTAGTGACGGCATCAGATTCCTAATAGATGGAGACATGTCTGGTGGTAAGAAAAGCTGCTTCTAGGAGGTTGTTAAGTGTTTTCGCTCGACGATTCCATTCTTGGGTGGTTTGTTTGGCCTTTTTTCCTGTAACTCGAATCCTAGCCCGGTATATCCCATTTTAATCTTACACCATTGTGAACCTTACGCCTTTTTTACTCTCTGAACGAGGTTCTCGGCAATGAAAAATCTTCGTAAACTAAATCACACGGGTATATGTTGACATTTAAGAGATATACAGTCAAGAAAACCAATGGAAATGGTGATATATATGCGGATTAGACACCAAAAAAAATCACTCAACAAATGGCTACAATTTAAGGAATCTGTTTAGTGACGGCATCAGATTCCTAATTGATGGAGAAAGGTATGGTGGCAAGAAAAGCTACTTCTAGGAGGTTGTCAAGTGTTTTCGCTTGACGATTCCATTCTTGGGTGGTTGGTTTGGCCCTTGTTCCTGTAACTCGAATCCTAGCCCGGTATATTCCATTTTAATTTTACACCATTGTGAACCTAACGCCTTTTTTACTCTCTGATCGAGGTTCTCGGCATTGAAAAATCTTCGTAAACTAAATCACACGTGTATATGTTGACATTTAAGAGATATACAGTCAAGAAAAACAAGGGCAATGGTGATATACATGCGGATTACACAGAAAAAAAAACACTTAACAAATGGCTACAATTTAAGGAATGTGTTTAGTGACGACATCAGATTCCTAATTGATGGAGAAAGGTCTGGTGGCAAGAAAAGCTGCTTCTAGGAGGTTGTTAAGTGTTTTCGATCGACGATTCCATTCTTGAATGGTTGGTTTGGCCCTTGTTCGTGTAACTCGAATCCTAGCCCGGTATATCCCATTTTAATCTTACACCATTATGAACCTTACGCCTTTTTTTCTCTCTGATCGAGGTTCTCGGCATTGAAAAATCTTCGTAATCTAAAACACACGTGTATATGTTGATATTTAAGAGATATACAATCAAGAAAATCAAGGGCAATGGTGATATATATGCGGATTAGACACCAAAAAAAACACTTAACAAATGGCTTCATTTTAAGGAATGTGTTTAGTGACGGTATCAGATTCCTAATTGATGGAGAAAGGTCTGGTGGTAAGAAAAGCTGCTTCTAAGAGGTTGTCAAGTGTTTTCGCTCGACAATTCCATTGTTGGGTGGTTGGTTTGGCCCTTGTTCCTGTAACTCAAATCCTAGCCGGGTATATCCCATTTTAATCTAACACCATTGTGAACCTTACGCCTTTTTTACTCTCTGATAAAGGTTCTCAGCATTGAAAAATCTTCGTAAACTAAATCACATATGTATATGTTGATATTTAAGAGATATACAGTCAAGAAAATCAAGGGCAATGGTGATATATATGCGGATTAGACACCAAAAAAAAGTCACTCAACAAATGGCTACTATTTAAGGAATGTGTTTAGTGACGGGATCAGATTCCTAATTGATGGAGAAAGGTCTGGTGGCAAGAAAAGCTGCTTCCAGGAGGTTGTTAAATGTTTTAGCTCGATGATTCCATTCTTGGGTGGTTGGTTTGGCCCTTGTTCCTGTAACTCGAATCCTAGCCCGGTATGTCCCATTTTAGTTTTACACCATTGTGAACCTTACGCCTTTTTTACTCTCTGATCGAGGTTCTCGGCATTGAAAAATCTTCGTAAAGTAGTTCACACGTGTATATGTTGACATTTAAGAGATATACAATCAGGAAAATCAAGGGCAATGGTGATATATATGCGGATTTCACACAAAAAAAAAACACTCAACAAATGGCTACAATTTAAGGATTGTGTTTAGTGACGGCATCAGATTCCTAATTGATGGAGAAAGGTCTGGTGGCAAGAAAAGCTGCTTCTTGGAGGTTGCCAAGTGTTTTCGCTCGACGATTCCATTCTTGGGTGGTTGGTTTGGCCCTTGTTCCTGTAACTCGAATCCTAGCCCGGTATATCTCATTTTAATCGTACACCATTGTGAACCTTACGCCTTTTTACTCTCTGATCGAAGTTCTCGGCATTGAAAAATCTTCGTAAACTAAATCACACGTGTATATGTTGATATTTAAGAGATATACAGTCAAGAAAATCAAGGGCAATGGTGATATATATGCGGATTAGACACCAAAAAAAAAACACGCAACAAATGGCTACAATTTAAGGAATGTGTTTAGTGACGGTATCAGGTTCCTAATTGATGGAGAAAGGTCTGGTGGCAAGAAAAGCTACTTCTAGGAGGTTGTCAAGTGTTTTCGCTCGACGATTCCATTCTTGGGTGGTTGGTTTGGGCCATGTTCCTGTAACTCGAATCCTAACCCGGTATATCATATTTTAATTTTACACCATTGTGAACCTTACGCCTTTTTTACTCTCTGATTGAGGTTCTTGGCATTGAAAAATCTTCGTAAACTAGATCACACGTGTATATGTTGACATTTAAGAGATATACAGTCAAGAAAATCAAGGGCAATGGTGATATATATGCGGATTAGACACCAAAAAAAAAACTCAACAAATGGCTACAATTTAAGGAATGTGTTAATTGACGGTATTAGATTCCTAATTGATAGAGAAAGGTCTGGTGGCAAGAAAAGATGCTTCTAGGAGGTTGTCAAGTGTTTTCGCTCGACGATTCCATTCTTGGGTGGTTGGTTTGGCCCTTGTTCCTGTAACTCGAATCCTAGCCAGGTATATCCCATTTTAGTTTTACACCATTGTGAACCTTACGCCTTTTTTACTCTCTGATCGAGGTTCTCGGCATCGAAAAATCTTCGTAAAGTAAATCACACGTGTGTAGGTTGATATTTAAGAGATATACAGTCAAGAAAATCAAGGTCAATGGTGATATATATGCGGATTAGACACCAAAAAAAACACATAACAAATGGCTACAATTTAAGTAATGTCTTTAGTGACGGTATCAGATTCCTAATTGATGGAGAAAGGTCTGGTGGCAAGAAAAGCTGCTTCTAGGAGGTTGTCAAGTGTTTTCGCTTGACGATTCCATTCTTGGGTGGTTGGTTTGGCCCATGTTCCAGTAACTCGAATCCTAGCCCGGTATATCCCATTTTAATTTTACACCAATGTGAATCTTACGCCTTTTTTACTCTCTGATTGAGGTTCTCGACATTGAAAAATCTTCGTAAACTAGTTCACACGTGTATATGTTGACATTTAAGAGATATACACTCAAGAAAATCAAGGGCAATGGTGATATATATGTGGATTTGACACCAAAAAAAAAAAACTCTCAACAAATGGCTACAATTTAAAGAATGTGTTTAGTGACGGCATCAGATTCCTAATTGATGGAGAAAGGTCTGGTGGTAAGAAAAGCTGCTTCTAGGAGGTTGTCAAGTGTTTTCGCTCGACGATTCCATTCTTGGGTGGTTGGTTTGGCCCTTGTTCCTGTAACTCGAATCCTAGCCCGGTATATCCCATTTTAATTTTACACCATTGTGAACCTTACGCCTTTTTTACTCTCTGATCGAGGTTCTCGGCATTGAAAAATCTTCGTAAACTAAATCACACGTGTATATGTTGACATTTAAGAGATATACAGTCAAGAAAATCAAGGGCAATGGTGATATACATGCGGATTACACAGCAAAAAAAAAACACTTAACAAATGGCTACAATTTAAGGAATGTGTTTAGTGACGACATCAGATTCCTAATTGATGGAGAAAGGTCTGGGGGCAAGAAAAGCTGCTTCTAGGAGGTTGTTAAGTGTTTTCGCTCGACGATTCCATTCTTGAGTGGTTGGTTTGGCCCTTGTTCGTGTAACTCGAATCCTAGCCCGGTATGTCCCATTTTAGTTTTACACCATTGTGAACATTACGCCTTTTTTACTCTCTGATCGAGGTTCTCGGCATTGAAAAATCTTCGTAAACTAGTTCACACGTGTATATGTTGACATTTAAGAGATATACAGTCAAGAAAATCAAGGGCAATGGTGATATACATGCGGATTACACAGCAAAAAAAAAACACTCAACAAATGGCTACAATTTAAGGAATGTGTTTAGTGACGACATCAGATTCCTAATTGATGGAGAAAGGTCTGGGGGCAAGAAAAGCTGCTTCTAGGAGGTTGTTAAGTGTTTTCGCTCGACGATTCCATTCTTGAGTGGTTGGTTTGGCCCTTGTTCGTGTAACTCGAATCCTAGCCCGGTATGTCCCATTTTAGTTTTACACCATTGTGAACATTACGCCTTTTTTACTCTCTGATTGTGGTTCTTGGCATTGAAAAATCTCTGTAAACTAGATCACACGTGTATATGTTGACATTTAAGAGATATACAGTCAAGAAAATCAAGGGCAATGGTGATATATATGCGGATTAGACACCAAAAAAAAAAAAACTCAACAAATGGCTACAATTTAAGGAATGTGTTTAGTGACGGCATCGGATTCCTAATTGATAGAGAAAGGTCTGGTGGCAAGAAAAGCTGCTTCTAGGAGGTTGTCAAGTGTTTTCGCTCGACGATTCCATTCTTGGGTGGTTGGTTTGGCCCTTGTTATTGTAACTCGAATCCTAGCCAGGTATATCCCATTTTAGTTTTACACCTTTGTGAACCTTACGCCTTTTTTACTCTCTGATCGAGGGTCTCGGCATCGAAAAATCTTCGTAAAGTAAATCACACGAGTGTAGGTTGATATTTAAGAGATATACAGTCAAGAAAATCAAGGGCAATGGTGATATATATGCGGATTAGACACCAAAAAAAAAAACACGCAACAAATGGCTACAATTTAAGGAATGTGTTTAGTGACGGTATCAGGTTCCTAATTGATGGAGAAAGGTCTGGTGGCAAGAAAAGCTACTTCTAGGAGGTTGTCAAGTGTTTTCGCTCGACGATTCCATTCTTGGGTGGTTGGTTTGGGCCATGTTCCTGTAACTCGAATCCTAGCCCGGTATATCATATTTTAATTTTACACCATTGTGAACCTTACGCCTTTTTTACTCTCTGATTGAGGTTCTTGGCATTGAAAAATCTTCGTAAACTAGATCACACGTGTATATGTTGACATTTAAGAGATATACAGTCAAGAAAATCAAGGGCAATGGTGATATATATGCGGATTAGACACCAAAAAAAAAAACTCAACAAATGGCTACAATTTAAGGAATGTGTTAATTGACGGTATTAGATTCCTAATTGATAGAGAAAGGTCTGGTGGCAAGAAAAGCTGCTTCTAGGAGGTTGTCAAGTGTTTTCGCTCGACGATTCCATTCTTGGGTGGTTGGTTTGGCCCTTGTTCCTGTAACTCGAATCCTAGCCAGGTATATCCCATTTTAGTTTTACACCATTGTGAACCTTACGCCTTTTTTACTCTCTGATCGAGGTTCTCGGCATCGAAAAATCTTCGTAAAGTAAATCACACGTGTGTAGGTTGATATTTAAGAGATATACAGTCAAGAAAATCAAGGTCAATGGTGATATATATGCGGATTAGACACCAAAAAAAACACATAACAAATGGCTACAATTTAAGTAATGTCTTTAGTGACGGTATCAGATTCCTAATTGATGGAGAAAGGTCTGGTGGCAAGAAAAGCTGCTTCTAGGAGGATGTCAAGTGTTTTCGCTTGACGATTCCATTCTTGGGTGGTTGGTTTGGCCCATGTTCGAGTAACTCGAATCCTAGCCCGGTATATCCCATTTTAATTTTACACCAATGTGAATCTTACGCCTTTTTTACTCTCTGATTGAGGTTCTCGACATTGAAAAATCTTCGTAAACTAGTTCACACGTGTATATGTTGACATTTAAGAGATATACACTCAAGAAAATCAAGGGCAATGGTGATATATATGTGGATTTGACACCAAAAAAAAAAAACTCTCAACAAATGGCTACAATTTAAAGAATGTGTTTAGTGACGGCATCAGATTCCTAATTGATGGAGAAAGGTCTGGTGGTAAGAAAAGCTGCTTCTAGGAGGTTGTCAAGTGTTTTCGCTCGACGATTCCATTCTTGGGTGGTTGGTTTGGCCCTTGTTCCTGTAACTCGAATCCTAGCCCGGTATATCCCATTTTAATTTTACACCATTGTGAACCTTACGCCTTTTTTACTCTCTGATCGAGGTTCTCGGCATTGAAAAATCTTCGTAAACTAAATCACACGTGTATATGTTGACATTTAAGAGATATACAGTCAAGAAAATCAAGGGCAATGGTGATATACATGCGGATTACACAGCAAAAAAAAAACACTTAACAAATGGCTACAATTTAAGGAATGTGTTTAGTGACGACATCAGATTCCTAATTGATGGAGAAAGGTCTGGGGGCAAGAAAAGCTGCTTCTAGGAGGTTGTTAAGTGTTTTCGCTCGACGATTTCATTCTTGAGTGGTTGGTTTGGCCCTTGTTCGTGTAACTCGAATCCTAGCCCGGTATGTCCCATTTTAGTTTTACACCATTGTGAACATTACGCCTTTTTTACTCTCTGATCGAGGTTCTCGGCATTGAAAAATCTTCGTAAACTAGTTCACACGTGTATATGTTGACATTTAAGAGATATACAGTCAGGAAAATCAATGGCAATTGTGATATATATGCGGATTTCACACAAAAAAAAAACACTCAACAAATGGCTACAATTTAAGGATTGTGTTTAGTGACGGCATCAGATTCCTAATTGATGGAGAAAGGTCTGGTGGCAAGAAAAGCTGCTTCTTGGAGGTTGCCAAGTGTTTTCGCTCGACGATTCCATTCTTGGGTGGTTGGTTTGGCCCTTTTTCCTGTAACTCGAATCCTAGCCCGGTATATCATATTTTAATTTTACACCATTGTGAATCTTACGCCTTTTTTTACTCTCTGATTGAGGTTCTTGGCATTGAAAAATCTCTGTAAACTAGATCACACGTGTATATGTTGACATTTACGAGATATACAGTCAAGAAAATCAAGGGCAATGGTGATATATATGCGGATTAGACACCAAAAAAAAAAAAACTCAACAAATGGCTACAATTTAAGGAATGTGTTTAGTGACGGCATCGGATTCCTAATTGATAGAGAAAGGTCTGGTGGCAAGAAAAGCTGCTTCTAGGAGGTTGTCAAGTGTTTTCGCTCGACGATTCCATTCTTGGGTGGTTGGTTTGGCCCTTGTTATTGTAACTCGAATCCTAGCCAGGTATATCCCATTTTAGTTTTACACCTTTGTGAACCTTACGCCTTTTTTACTCTCTGATCGAGGGTCTCGGCATCGAAAAATCTTCGTAAAGTAAATCACACGAGTGTAGGTTGATATTTAAGAGATATACAGTCAAGAAAATCAAGGTCAATGGTGATATATATGCGGATTAGACACAAAAAAACACACAACAAATGGCTACAATTTAAGGAATGTCTTTAGTGACGGTATCAGATTCCTAATTGATGGAGAAAGCTCTGGTGGCAAGAAAAGCTGCTTCTAGGAGGTTGTCAAGTGTTTTCGCTCGACGATTCCATTCTTGGGTGGTTGGTTTGGCCCATGTTCCTGTAACTCGAATCCTAGCCCGGTATATCCCATTTTAATTTTACACCATTGTGAATCTTACGCCTTTTTTACTCTCTGATCGAGGTTCTCAACATTGAAAAATCTTCGTAAACTACTTCACACGTGTATATGTTGACATTTAAGAGATATACAGTCAAGAAAATCAAGGGCAATGGTGATATATATGCGGATTTGACACCAAAATAAAAAACACTCAACAAATGGCTACAATTTAAAGAATGTGTTTAGTGACGGCATCAGATTCGTAATTGATGGAGAAAGGTCTGGTGGTAAGAAAAGCTGCTTCTAGGAGGTTGTCAAGTGTTTTCGCTCGACGATTCCATTCTTGGGTGGTTGGTTTGGCCCTTGTTCCTGTAACTCGAATCCTAGCCCGGTATATCACATTTTAATCTTACACCATTGTGAACCTTACGCCTTTTTTACTCTCTGATTGAGGTTCTCGGCATTGAAAAATCTTCGTAAACTAGTTCACACGTGTATATGTTGACATTTAAGAGATATACAGTCAGGAAAATCAAGGGCAATGGTGATATATATGCGGATTTCACACAAAAAAAAACACTCAACAAATGGCTACAATTTAAGAATGTGTTTAGTGACGGCATCAGATTCCTGACTGACGGAGAAAGGTCTGGTGGCAAGAAAAGCTGCTTCTAGGAGGTTGTCAAGTGTTTTCGCTCGACGATTCCATTCTTGGGTGGTTGGTTTGGCCCTTGTTCCTGTAACTCCAATCCTAGCCCGGTATATCCCATTTTAATTTAACACTATTGTGAACCTTACGCCTTTTCTACTCTCTGATCGAGGTTCTCGGCGTTGAAAAATCTTCGTAAACTAGTTCACACGTGTATATGTTGACATTTAAGAGATATACAGTCAGGAAAATCAAGGGCAATGGTGATATATATGCGGATTTCACAAAAAAAAAAAAAAACACTCAACAAATGGCTACAATTTAAGGAACGTGTTTAGTGACGGCATCAGATTCCTAATTGATGGAGAAAGGTCTGGTGGCAAGAAAAGCTGCTTCTAGGAGGTTGTCAAGTGTTTTAGCTCGACGATTCCATTCTTGGGTGGTTGGTTTGGCCCTTGTTCCTGTAACTCGAATCCTAGCCCGGTATATCCCATTTTAATTTTACACCATTGTGAATCTTACGCCTTTTTTACTCTCTGATCGAGGTTCTCGACATTGAAAAATCTTCGTAAACTAGTGCACACGTGTATATGTTGACATTTAAGAGATATACAGTCAAGAAAATCAAGGGCAATGGTGATATATATGCGGATTTGACACCAAAAAAAAAACACTCAACAAATGGCTACAATTTAAAGAATGTGTTTAGTGACGGCATCAGATTCCTAATTGATGGAGAAAGGTCTGGTGGCAAGAAAAGCTACTTCTAGGAGGTTGTTAAATGTTTTAGCTCGACGATTCCACTCTTGGGTGGTTGGTTTGGCCCTTGTTCCTGTAACTCGAATCCTAGCCCGGTATGTCCCATTTTAGTTTTACACCATTGTGAACCTTACGCCTTTTTTACTCTCTGATCGAGGTTCTCGGCATTGAAAAATCTTTGTAAACTAGTTCACACGTGTATATGTTGACATTTAAGAGATATACAGTCAGGAAAATCAAGGGCAATGGTGATATATATGCGGATTTCACACAAAAAAAAAAAAACACTCAACAAATGGCTACAATTTAAGGAATGTGTTTAGTGACGGCATCAGATTCCTAATTGATGGAGAAAGGTCTGGTGGCAAGAAAAGCTGCTTCTAGGAGGTTGTCAAGTGTTTTCGCTCGACGATTCCATTCTTGAGTTGTTGGTTTGGCCCTTGTTCGTGTAATTCGAATCCTAGCCCGGTATATCCCATTTTAATCTTACACCATTATGAACCTTACGCCTTTTTTACTCTCTGATCGAGGTTCTCGGCATTGAAAAATCTTCGTAAACTAAATCACACATGTATATGTCGATATTTAAGAGATAAATAGTCAAGAAAATCAAGGGCAATGGTGATATATATGCGGATTAGACACAAAAAAAAATCACTCAACAAATGGCTACTATTTAAGGAATGTGTTTAGTGACGGCATCAGATTCCTAATTGATGGAGAAAGGTCTGGTGGCAAGAAAAGCTGCTTCTAGGAGGTTGTTAAATGTTTTAGCTCGACGATTCCATTCTTGGGTGGTTGGTTTGGCCCTTGTTCCTGTAACTCGAATCCTAGCCCGGTATGTCCCATTTTAGTTTTACACCATTGTGAACCTTACGCCTTTTTTACTCTCTGATCGAGGTTCTCGGCATTGAAAAATCTTCGTAAACTAGTTCACACGTGTATATGTTGACATTTAAGACATATACAGTCAAGAAAATCAAGGGCAATGGTGATATATATGCGGATTTGACACCAAAAAAGAAAAAACTCTCAACAAATGGCTACAATTTAAAGAATGTGTTTAGTGACGGCATCAGATTCCTAATTGATGGAGAAAGGTCTGGTGGTAAGAAAAGCTGCTTCTAGGAGGTTGTCAAGTGTTTTCGCTCGACGATTCCATTCTTGGGTGGTTGGTTTGGCCCTTGTTCCTGTAACTCGAATCCTAGCCCGGTATATCCCATTTTAATTTTACACCATTGTGAACCTTACGCCTTTTTTACTCTCTGATCGAGGTTCTCGGCATTGAAAAATCTTCGTAAACTAAATCACACGTGTATATGTTGACATTTAAGAGATATACAGTCAAGAAAATCAAGGGAAATGGTGATATACAAGCGGATTACAAAGCAAAAAAAACACTTAACAAATGGCTACAATTTAAGGAATGTGTTTAGTGACGACATCAGATTCCTAATTGATGGAGAAAGGTCTGGGGGCAAGAAAAGCTGTTTCTAGGAGGTTGTTAAGTGTTTTCGCTCGACGATTCCATTCTTGAGAGGTTGGTTTGGCCCTTGTTCGTGTAACTCGAATCCTAGCCTGGTATATCCCATTTTAATCTTACACCATTATGAACCTTACTCCTTTTTTACTCTCTGATCGAGGTTCTCGGCATTGAAAAATCTCCGTAAACTAAATCACACGTGTATATGTTGATATTTAAGAGATATACAATCAAGAAAATCAAGGGCAATGGTGATATATATGCGGATTAGACACCAAAAAAAAACACTTAACAAATGGCTACAATTTAAGGAATGTGTTTAGTGACGGCATCAGATTCCTAATTGATGGAGAAAGGTCTGGTGGTAAGAAAAGCTGCTTCTAGGAGGTTGTCAAGTGTTTTCGCTCGATGATTCCATTCTTGGGTGGTTGGTTTGGCCCTTGTTCCTGTAACTCGAATCCTAGCCGGGTATATCCCATTTTAATCTAACACCATTGTGAACCTTACGCCTTTTTTACTCTCTGATCAAGGTTCTCAGCATTGAAAAATCTTCGTAAACTAAATCACACATGTATATGTCGATATTTAAGAGATATATAGTCAAGAAAATCAAGGGCAATGGTGATATATATGCGGATTAGACACAAAAAAAAATCACTCAACAAATGGCTACTATTTAAGGAATGTGTTTAGCGACGGCATCAGATTCCTAATTGATGGAGAAAGGTCTGGTGGCAAGAAAAGCTGCTTCTAGGAGGTTGTTAAATGTTTTAGCTCGACGATTCCATTCTTGGGTGGTTGGTTTGGCCCTTGTTCCTGTAACTCGAATCCTAGCCCGGTATGTCCCATTTTAGTTTTACACCATTGTGAACCTTACGCCTTTTTTACTCTCTGATCGAGGTTCTCGGCATTGAAAAATCTTCGTAAACTAGTTCACACGTGTATATGTTGACATTTAAGACATATACAGTCAAGAAAATCAAGGGCAATGGTGATATATATGCGGATTTGACACCAAAAAAGAAAAAACTCTCAACAAATGGCTACAATTTAAAGAATGTGTTTAGTGACGGCATCAGATTCCTAATTGATGGAGAAAGGTCTGGTGGTAAGAAAAGCTGCTTCTAGGAGGTTGTCAAGTGTTTTCGCTCGACGATTCCATTCTTGGGTGGTTGGTTTGGCCCTTGTTCCTGTAACTCGAATCCTAGCCCGGTATATCCCATTTTAATTTTACACCATTGTGAACCTTACGCCTTTTTTACTCTCTGATCGAGGTTCTCGGCATTGAAAAATCTTCGTAAACTAAATCACACGTGTATATGTTGACATTTAAGAGATATACAGTCAAGAAAATCAAGGGAAATGGTGATATACAAGCGGATTACAAAGCAAAAAAAACACTTAACAAATGGCTACAATTTAAGGAATGTGTTTAGTGACGACATCAGATTCCTAATTGATGGAGAAAGGTCTGGGGGCAAGAAAAGCTGTTTCTAGGAGGTTGTTAAGTGTTTTCGCTCGACGATTCCATTCTTGAGAGGTTGGTTTGGCCCTTGTTCGTGTAACTCGAATCCTAGCCTGGTATATCCCATTTTAATCTTACACCATTATGAACCTTACTCCTTTTTTACTCTCTGATCGAGGTTCTCGGCATTGAAAAATCTCCGTAAACTAAATCACACGTGTATATGTTGATATTTAAGAGATATACAATCAAGAAAATCAAGGGCAATGGTGATATATATGCGGATTAGACACCAAAAAAAACACTTAACAAATGGCTACAATTTAAGGAATGTGTTTAGTGACGACATCAAATTCCTAATTGATGGAGAAAGGTCTGGTGGCAAGAAAAGCTGCTTCTTGGAGGTTGCCAAGTGTTTTCGCTCGACGATTCCATTCTTGGGTGGTTGGTTTGGCCCTTGTTCCTGTAACTCGAATCCTAGCCCGGTATATCTCATTTTAATCGTACACCATTGTGAACCTTACGCCTTTTTACTCTCTGATCGAGGTTCTCGGCATTGAAAAATCTTCGTAAACTAAATCACACGTGTATATGTTTATATTTAAGAGATATACAGTCAAGAAAATCAAGCGCAATGGTGATATATATGCGGATTAGACACCAAAAAAAAAACACGCAACAAATGGCTACAATTTAAGGAATGTGTTTAGTGACGGTATCAGATTCCTAATTGATAGAGAAAGGTCTGGTGGTAAGAAAAGCTGCTTCTAGGAGGTTGTCAAGTGTTTTCGCTCGACGATTCCATTCTTGGGTGGTTGGTTTGGCCTTTGTTCCTGTAACTCGAATCCTAGCCAGGTATATCCCATTTTAGTTTTACACCATTGTGAACCTTACGACTTTTTTACTCTCTGATCGAGGTTCTCGGCATCGAAAAATCTTCGTAAAGTAAATCACACGTGTGTAGGTTGATATTTAAGAGATATACAGTCAAGAAAATCAAGGTCAATGGTGATATATATGCGGATTAGACACCAAAAAAAACACATAACAAATGGCTACAATTTAAGGAATGTCTTTAGTGACGGTATCAGATTCCTAATTGATGGAGAAAGGTCTGGTGGCAAGAAAAGCTGCTTCTAGGAGGTTGTCAAGTGTTTTCGCTCGACGATTCCATTCTTGGGTGGTTGGTTTGGCCCATGTTCCAGTAACTCGAATCCTAGCCCGGTATATCCCATTTTAATTTTACACCAATGTGAATCTTACGCCTTTTTTACTCTCTGATCGAGGTTCTGGACATTGAAAAATCTTCGTAAACTAGTTCACACGTGTATATGTTGACATTTAAGAGATATACAGTCAAGAAAATCAAGGGCAATGGTGATATATATGCGGATTTGACACCAAAAAAAAAAAACTCTCAACAAATGGCTACAATTTAAAGAATGTGTTTAGTGACGGCATCAGATTCCTAATTGATGGAGAAAGGTCTGGTGGTAAGAAAAGCTGCTTCTAGGAGGTTGTCAAGTGTTTTCGCTCGACGATTCCATTCTTGGGTGGTTGGTTTGGCCCTTGTTCCTGTAACTCGAATCCTAGCCCGGTATATCCCATTTTAATTTTACACCATTGTGAACCTTACGCCTTTTTTACTCTCTGATCGAGGTTCTCTGCATTGAAAAATCTTCGTAAACTAAATCACACGTGTATAAGTTGACATTTAAGAGATATACAGTCAAGAAAATCAAGGGCAATGGTGATATACATGCGGATTACACAGCAAAAAAAAACACTTAACAAATGGCTACAATTTAAGGAATGTGTTTAGGGACGACATTAGATTCCTAATTGATGGAGAAAGGTCTGGTGGCAAGAAAAGCTGCTTCTTGGAGGTTGTCAAGTGTTTTCGCTCGACGATTCCATTCTTGGGTGGTTGGTTTGGCCCTTGTTCCTGTAACTCGAATCCTAGCCCGGTATATCTCATTTTAATCGTACACCATTGTGAACCTTACGCCTTTTTACTCTCTGATCGAGGTTCTCGGCATTGAAAAATCTTCGTAAACTAAATCACACGTGTATATGTTGATATTTAAGAGATATACAGTCAAGAAAATCAAGCGCAATGGTGATATATATGCGGATTAGACACCAAAAAAAAACACGCAACAAATGGCTACAATTTAAGGAATGTGTTTAGTGACGGTATCAGATTCCTAATTGATGGAGAAAGGTCTGGTGGCAAGAAAAGCTACTTCTAGGAGGTTGTCAAGTGTTTTCGCTCGACGATTCCATTCTTGGGTGGTTGGTTTGGGCCATGTTCCTGTAACTCGAATCCTAGCCCGGTATATCATATTTTAATTTTACACCATTGTGAACCTTACGCCTTTTTTACTCTCTGATTGAGGTTCTTGGCATTGAAAAATCTTCGTAAACTAGATCACACGTGTATATGTTGACATTTAAGAGATATACAGTCAAGAAAATCAAGGGCAATGGTGATATACATGCGGATTACACAGCAAAAAAAAAAACACTTAACAAATGGCTACAATTTAAGGAATGTGTTAATTGACGGTATCAGATTCCTAATTGATAGAGAAAGGTCTGGTGGCAAGAAAAGCTGCTTCTAGGAGGTTGTCAAGTGTTTTCGCTCGACGATTCCATTCTTGGGTGGTTGGTTTGGCCTTTGTTCCTGTAACTCGAATCCTAGCCAGGTATATCCCATTTTAGTTTTACACCGTTGTGAACCTTACGACTTTTTTACTCTCTGATCGAGGTTCTCGGCATCGAAAAATCTTCGTAAAGTAAATCACACGTGTGTAGGTTGATATTTAAGAGATATACAGTCAAGAAAATCAAGGTCAATGTTGATATATATGCGGATTAGACACCAAAAAAAACACATAACAAATGGCTACAATTTAAGGAATGTCTTTAGTGACGGTATCAGATTCCTAATTGATGGAGAAAGGTCTGGTGGCAAGAAAAGCTGCTTCGAGGAGGTTGTCAAGTGTTTTCGCTCGACGATTCCATTCTTGGGTGGTTGGTTTGGCCCATGTTCCAGTAACTCGAATCCTAGCCCGGTATATCCCATTTTAATTTTACACCAATGTGAATCTTACGCCTTTTTTACTCTCTGATCGAGGTTCTCGACATTGAAAAATCTTCGTAAACTAGTTCACACGTGTATATGTTGACATTTAAGAGATATACAGTCAAGAAAATCAAGGGCAATGGTGATATATATGCGGATTTGACACCAAAAAAAAAAACTCTCAACAAATGGCTACAATTTAAAGAATGTGTTTAGTGACGGCATCAGATTCCTAATTGATGGAGAAAGGTCTGGTGGTAAGAAAAGCTGCTTCTAGGAGGTTGTCAAGTGTTTTCGCTCGACGATTCCATTCTTGGGTGGTTGGTTTGGCCCTTGTTCCTGTAACTCGAATCCTAGCCCGGTATATCCCATTTTAATTTTACACCATTGTGAACCTTACGCCTTTTTTACTCTCTGATCGAGGTTCTCTGCATTGAAAAATCTTCGTAAACTAAATCACACGTGTATAAGTTGACATTTAAGAGATATACAGTCAAGAAAATCAAGGGCAATGGTGATATACATGCGGATTACACAGCAAAAAAAAAACACTTAACAAATGGCTACAATTTAAGGAATGTGTTTAGGGACGACATTAGATTCCTAATTGATGGAGAAAGGTCTGGTGGCAAGAAAAGCTGCTTCTTGGAGGTTGTCAAGTGTTTTTGCTCGACGATTCCATTCTTGGGTGGTTGGTTTGGCCCTTGTTCCTGTAACTCGAATCCTAGCCCGGTATATCTCATTTTAATCGTACACCATTGTGAACCTTACGCCTTTTTACTCTCTGATCGAGGTTCTCGGCATTGAAAAATCTTCGTAAACTAAATCACACGTGTATATGTTGATATTTAAGAGATATACAGTCAAGAAAATCAAGCGCAATGGTGATATATATGCGGATTAGACACCAAAAAAAAAACACGCAACAAATGGCTACAATTTAAGGAATGTGTTTAGTGACGGTATCAGATTCCTAATTGATGGAGAAAGGTCTGGTGGCAAGAAAAGCTACTTCTAGGAGGTTGTCAAGTGTTTTCGCTCGACGATTCCATTCTTGGGTGGTTGGTTTGGGCCATGTTCCTGTAACTCGAATCCTAGCCCGGTATATCATATTTTAATTTTACACCATTGTGAACCTTACGCCTTTTTTACTCTCTGATTGAGGTTCTTGGCATTGAAAAATCTTCGTAAACTAGATCACACGTGTATATGTTGACATTTAAGAGATATACAGTCAAGAAAATCAAGGGCAATGGTGATATACATGCGGATTACACAGCAAAAAAAAAACACTTAACAAATGGCTACAATTTAAGGAATGTGTTAATTGACGGTATCAGATTCCTAATTGATAGAGAAAGGTCTGGTGGCAAGAAAAGTTGCTTCTAGGAAGTTGTCAAGTGTTTTCGCTCGACGATTCCATTCTTGGGTGGTTGGTTTGGCCTTTGTTCCTGTAACTCGAATCCTAGCCAGGTATATCCCATTTTAGTTTTACACCATTGTGAACCTTACGCCTTTTTTACTCTCCGATCGAGGTTCTCGGCATCGAAAAATCTTCGTAAAGTAAATCACACGTGTGTAGGTTGATATTTAAGAGATATACAGTCAAGAAAATCAAGGTCAATGGTGATATATATGCGGATTAGACACCAAAAAAAACACATAACAAATGGCTACAATTTAAGGAATGTCTTTAGTGACGGTATCAGATTCCTAATTGATGGAGAAAGGTCTGGTGGCAAGAAAAGCTGCTTCTAGGAGGTTGTCAAGTGTTTTCGCTCGACGATTCCATTCTTGGGTGGTTGGTTTGGCCCATGTTCCAATAACTCGAATCCTAGCCCGGTATATCCCATTTTAATTTTACACCAATGTGAATCTTACGCCTTTTTTACTCTCTGATCGAGGTTCTCGACATTGAAAAATCTTCGTAAACTAGTTCACACGTGTATATGTTGACATTTAAGAGATATACAGTCAAGAAAATCAAGGGCAATGGTGATATATATGCGGATTTGACACCAAAAAAAAAAAAACTCTCAACAAATGGCTACAATTTAAAGAATGTGTTTAGTGACGGCATCAGATTCCTAATTGATGGAGAAAGGTCTGGTGGTAAGAAAAGCTGCTTCTAGGAGGTTGTCAAGTGTTTTCGCTCGACGATTCCATTCTTGGGTGGTTGGTTTGGCCCTTGTTCCTGTAACTCGAATCCTAGCCCGGTATATCCCATTTTAATTTTACACCATTGTGAACCTTACGCCTTTTTTACTCTCTGATCGAGGTTCTCGGCATTGAAAAATCTTCGTAAACTAAATCACACGTGTATATGTTGACATTTAAGAGATATACAGTCAAGAAAATCAAGGGCAATGGTGAAATATATGCGGATTAGACACCAAAAAAAAACACTTAACAAATGGCTACAATTTAAGGAATGTGTTTAGTGACGGCATCAGATTCCTAATTGATGGAGAAAGGTCTGGTGGTAAGAAAAGCTGCTTCTAGGAGGTTGTCAAGTGTTTTCGCTCGACGATTCCATTCTTGGGAGGTTAGTTTGGTCCTTGTTCCTGTAACTCAAATCCTAGCCGGGTATATCCCATTTTAATCTAACACCATTGTGAACCTTACGCCTTTTTTACTCTCTGATAAAGGTTCTCAGCATTGAAAAATCTTCGTAAACTAAATCACATGTGTATATGTTGATATTTAAGAGATATACAGTCAAGAAAATCAAGGGCAATGGTGATATATATGCGGATTAGACACCAAAAAAAAATCACTCAACAAATGGCTACTATTTAAGGAATGTGTTTAGTGACGGCATCAGATTCCTAATTGATGGAGAAAGGTCTGTTGGCAAGAAAAGCTACTTCTAGGAGGTTGTTAAATGTTTTAGCTCGACGATTCCATTCTTGGGTGGTTGGTTTGGCCCTTGTTCCTGTAACTCGAATCCTAGCCCGGTATGTCCCATTTTAGTTTTACACCATTGTGAACATTACGCCTTTTTTACTCTCTGATCGAGGTTCTCGGCATTGAAAAATCTTCGTAAACTAGTTCACACGTGTATATGTTGACATTTAAGAGACATACAGTCAGGAAAATCAAGGGCAATTGTGATATATATGCGGATTTCACACAAAAAAAAAAAAAAAAAAAAAACACTCAACAAATGGCTACAACTTAAGGATTGTGTTTAGTGACGGCATCAGATTCCTAATTGATGGAGAAAGGTCTGGTGGCAAGAAAAGCTGCTTCTTGGAGGTTGCCAAGTGTTTTCGCTCGACGATTCCATTCTTGGGTGGTTGGTTTGGCCCTTGTTCCTGTAACTCGAATCCTAGCCCGGTATATCATATTTTAATTTTACACCATTGTGAATCTTACGCCTTTTTTTACTCTCTGATTGAGGTTCTTGGCATTGAAAAATCTTCGTAAACTAGATCACACGTGCATATGTTGACATTTAAGAGATATACAGTCAAGAAAATCATGGGCAATGGTGATATATATGCGGATTAGACACCAAAAAAAAAACTCAACAAATGGCTACAATTTAAGGAATGTGTTTAGTGACGGCATCAGATTCCTAATTGATAGAGAAAGGTCTGGTGGCAAGAAAAGCTGCTTCTAGGAGGTTGTCAAGTGTTTTCGCTCGACGATTCCATTCTTGGGTGGTTGGTTTGGCCCTTGTTCTTGTAACTCGAATCCTAGCCAGGTATATCCCACTTTAGTTTTACACCATTGTGAACCTTACGTGTTTTTTACTCTCTGATCGAGGTTCTCGGCATCGAAAAATCTTCGTAAAGTAAATCACACGTGTATATGTTGACATTTAAGAGATATATAGTCAAGAAAATCAAGGTCAATGGTGATATATATGCGGATTAGACACAAAAAAAAACACACAACAAATGGCTACAATTCAAGGAATGTCTTTAGTGACGGTATCAGATTCCTAATTGATGGAGAAAGGTCTGGTGGCAAGAAAAGCTGCTTCTAGGAGGTTGTCAAGTGTTTTCGCTCGACGATTCCATTCTTGGGTGGTTGGTTTGGCCCATGTTCCTGTAACTCGAATCCTAGCCCGGTATATCCCATTTTAATTTTACACCATTGTGAATCTTACGCCTTTTTTACTCTCTGATCGAGGTTCTCGACATTGAAAAATCTTCGTAAACTAGTTCACACGTGTATATGTTGACATTTAAGAGATATACAGTCAAGAAAAATCAAGGGCAATGGTGATATATATGCGGATTTGACACCAAAAAAAAAAAACACTCAACAAATGGCTACAATTTAAAGAATGTGTTTAGTGACGGCATCAGATTCCTAATTGATGGAGAAAGGTCTGGTGGTAAGAAAAGCTGCTTCTAGGAGGTTGTCAAGTGTTTTCGCTCGACGATTCCATTCTTGGGTGGTTGGTTTGGCCCTTGTTCCTGTAACTCGAATTCTAGCCCGGTATATCACATTTTAATCTTACACCATTGTGAACCTTACGCCTTTTTTACTCTCTGATTGAGGTTCTCGGCATTGAAAAATCTTCGTAAACTAGTTCACACGTGTATATGTTGACATTTAAGAGATATACAGTCAGGAAAATCAAGGGCAATGGTGATATATATGCGGATTTCACACAAAAATAAAAACACTCAACAAATGGCTACAATTTAAGGAATGTGTTTAGTGACGGCATCAGATTCCTAACTGATGGAGAATGGTCTGGTGGCAAGAAAAGCTGCTTCTAGGAGGTTGTCAAGTGTTTTCACTCGACGATTCCATTCTTGGGTGGTTGGTTTGGCCCTTGTTCCTGTAACTCGAATCCTAGCCCGGTATATCCCATTTTAATTTAACACCATTGTGAACCTTACGCCTTTTCTACTCTCTGATCGAGGTTCTCGGCGTTGAAAAATCTTCGTAAACTAGTTCACACGTGTATATGTTGACATTTAAGAGATATACAGTCAGGAAAAATCAAGGGCAATGGTGATATATATGCGGATTTCACACACAAAAAAAAAAAAAAAAAAAAAAAAAAACACTCAACAAATGGCTACAATTTAAGGAATGTGTTTAGTGACGGCATCAGATTCCTAATTGATGGAGAAAGGTCTGGTGACAAGAAAAGCTGCTTTTAGGAGGTTGTCAAGTGTTTTCGCTCGACGATTCCATTCTTGGGTGGTTGGTTTGGCCCTTGTTCCTGTAACTCGAATCCTAGCCCGGTATATCCCATTTTAATTTTACACCATTGTGAATCTTACGCCTTTTTTACTCTCTGATCGAGGTTCTCGACATTGAAAAATCTTCGTAAACTAGTTCACACGTGTATATGTTGACATTTAAGAGATATACAGTCAAGAAAATCAAGGGCAATGGTGATATATATGCGGATTTGACACCAAAAAAAAACACTAAACAAATGGCTACAATTTAAAGAATGTGTTTAGTGACGGCATCAGATTCCTAATTGATGGAGAAAGGTCTGGTGGCAAGAAAAGCTACTTCTAGGAGGTTGTTAAATGTTTTAGCTCGACGATTCCATTCTTGGGTGGTTGGTTTGGCCCTTGTTCCTGTAACTCGAATCCTAGCCCGGTATGTCCCATTTTAGTTTTACACCATTGTGAACCTTATGCCTTTTTTACTCTCTAATCGAGGTTCTCGGCATTGAAAAATCTTCGTAAACTAGTTCACACGTGCATATGTTGACATTTAAGAGATATACAGTCAGGAAAATCAAGGGCAATGGTGATATATATGCGGATTTCACACACAAAAAAAAAACACTCAACAAATGGCTACAATTTAAGGAATGTGTTTAGTAACGGCATCAGATTCCTAATTGATGGAGAAAGGTCTGGTGGCAAGAAAAGCTGCTTCTAGGAGGTTGTCAAGTGTTTTCGCTCGACGATTCCATTCTTGAGTGGTTGGTTTGGCCCTTGTTCGTGTAATTCGAATCCTAGCCCGGTATATCCCATTTTAATCTTACACCATTATGAACCTTACGCCTTTTTTACTCTCTGATCGAGGTTCTCGGCATTGAAAAATCTTCGTAAACTAAATCACACGTGTATATGTTGATATTTAAGAGATATACAGTCAAGAAAATCAAGGGCAATGGTGATATATATGCGGATTAGACACAAAAAAAAACACTTAACAAATGGCTACAATTTAAGGAATGTGTTTAGTGACGGCATGTCACACCCCGACCACGTAAAACAACAAAGCGTGGCGGAAACATCGGGGAGTGTTGTAACAGAATCATTGTTTCATAAAACATGGAAATTTCAAATATTGTTGTATTAAGTACACGAGTTACAATGTCTTGACAATCAAAGAAACATAACATAAATAACTAGTCTTGCATCTTTTATTGTCACTAAGGCCCAAGTCCGCCTAAGTGTATCTTGATCAATCCTATGCTTCATTTCCTGAAACACATGTGAAAATAGGTACGTCAGCATAAAAATGCCGGCGAGTACATAGGTTTTGTGAAAATAAGATTCATGACTTCTGTTTAAGAAAATGTTTAGTCATGAACCTTGTAATTTGCTTTGTCTTTGTAAATCATTTGAAAAACAATAAGTTCAGAGGATACGTATAAATAAGAGAATAATGCAAGGTTAAATGAATAACCATGTAAAATGAGTTTGTATAAGTTAAGTTGTTTGTAAAACAATGTATTGTGGAAAGTATGTTATTTGTATAAAATGTTATATGTCTAAATTGAAATGATTTCAAATAACGCAACGATATGTAATACCATACAATCACTTATATATAGGAAGTACCAGCGGCGTATCCACCACGCTTGTATCATATTACACACGCCTCGTTAATTAAATCACTTACTCAAACCAAACCAATCAATGTAAGATGTCTATGTTTAAACCAACTTCCAAATGTATTGAAATAGTATGTTAAAATGTTTATGTTAATATGTAAATCATGTAATGTATAACCAATGTCAAAAGTGTTTATGTGTCAAATGTAAACCATGTAATGTGTAATCAAAAATGACATGTATGGCTAGTGAAATGCATCAACTAAACCATATGCACAAGAACATAGTATTGAAGTAAAAATTGGTTTAAATCAAAGTTATGTCCTGTGAAAATGCAAGCTATACTGATATAAACATTTATGCGGTATTGTGAAAATTCATACATCCAAGCCTTGCGATAGTCGGATAACTATGCAATAATGAGTTATCAAAAAAATACGTATTCGGATTCGGTCATTCCTTACGTCCAAACAAACCCGAGATTTCAGGAATGGGATTTGTCAAGTCCTATGGTACCACTACCTACTACCGAGCGGCGTGATCGGTGTTAATGAATGTACATTGTCCCATTTAAACAAACCAAATGTCATACCAAAATGTAAGCATGTGATGAATAACAAATGTACTAAGTACGCACACAATGGGCATACATAGCATAAAATGTAATGTAAAACAATGTACTAAGTACGCACACAATGGGACAACATAGCATAAAATGTAATGTAAAACATGTACTATATATGTACTAATGAACATAGCAAGTATATGATGTGAAAACAGGAAAGCATGAAAGTAACAAGTAGGCACATGTGTTCCACCCCAAAACAGTTTGGAAAATAGTAAAAGAGGGGTCTATGTACTCACTTGAGATTGCTCAGAAGTCCTAAGATAACCACCAAGCAATGCTAGAGATCACGGAATCAAACGACACCTAATATAGGTAACTACATTAATAAACCGGACCTAATTCGGAAGATCGGATAGAATGAGGGTTCGTAAACCAAACGAGTATGGGAACTCGTGTAATATGGTCTAACAAAGCCTACATACTAAATGAAACCTAACATAAGTGCTTACGACCCATTACGACCCATTTAGGTAGCTTATGCTACTTTAACGCGTCGTTCGCGTAAAACGCGTTCGGAATGCCTAACTAGTCTTAGGACAAGTAACATATGCCATAACATGTCTAATATTGTTGTCAAATCAGTTTAGATGTCAAAAGTCATGTTACATATGCTTAAAATGAATTTTGGCGTCAAAAGGGCATTTTGGTAATTTACCTAAGGCATATAAACCACCTATCATACAACTACTTAAACGAAGCGACCATAAGGTATAACCTCGGAAGGTTATTCCCTATATACTATGGTCACCTAATGTGTTTGGTTGGATCCTAATGATCGACCAAATGGGTCGGGTTCGAAGGTATAAGCGATTTATTAGATCGCTTACCCTTACGACCCTAGATAAGCACTAAACTAAAAGTGACGAGCTAAGCATGCTAAAACATGCTTAACCAAGTTTAGAAAACAGGTTTGGTATCAAAACAAACGGTTTTGATACCCATAAGTAGTTTGGTTACAAAATACGCAAGAATACGTATTCTGACCGAAACTACGGCTCGTCACTGAGCCTAGGTAACGTGGTAATCAGTAGGTATAGTCACTAGGGACTATAACCATCGTGATCACGCTCATGTTATGAAGTTCAAACGAACTTCGCTTCGACCATAAACTGGTCAATGCAGAAAGTCAAACAAAGTTTGACTTTCGGACTCGAAAAGCAATAAAAGAACGAAGGAACACTTACGAAGGGTCCCCGAATGCTAATCTTGATCAAAATAGCTCAGGTATGAAACAAAGGTTTCAACTTAGAGCACAAATGATCAGATTCTTGTGAGAAATGAAGTGAAATGTGATGGGTATTTATAGATTTCGGTTCACCGTTAGGATCGTTTCTTGGAGAAGAGGGAATGATCACATCCCTACACTTGTTGAAATGTTGTGGTTACTGATTTTGGCCACCATAAGAGTTTAACATGTGGCACTTGACCTTTGGGGGATGCTAGGGGATGTTAATCTTGTGTTTAAATGACCTTTCCTGATCAGAAGGGGCCTAGCGTGACGCTAGGGGGGCTAGGCCTCGCGCTAGGGGTCCCTTGATCAGCAAACAATTTCAAATGTCCACCTTTCAGTCCCCATCGTGTATTAAGGCCATTTCCGACATGTTTAGGGCTCGTTAAATCATTTTCAAGGCTCCACAAGGATGCCTAAACATTGTGGGCATGAAACATGCTCAAAAATATGCCGGATGTCAGTTCGTTTGGTCGTACGCACGCGATGTTCGGTTAATTACGACGGAATGCGCATAAGCGCGAAAAACGATCTAAATTGCGTGACAAATGGATTTTTCTTATGCCAAACACTAAAATAAAATATTTTAGTGCTTACATAAATTTTTGGATGTCCGAATGTATTCAGAACGTAAGATATGCGCGAAAATGCAAACTTGTGCACTTTTTGACCCTTTTAGTCCCTGAATGACCCAAAAGTTTATTTTAGCACACCGAACCTCTCAAGGCCTATTTATAAGCTATATAAAGGATATTTAAGGTGTGTTTAACTTATGGTCATGTTTCGGAATGTTCATTACAGTTCAAATTGGCATACTTTCGTAGTTTGTCAAGTTTAGTCCCTGTAAGCGAATTAACTTGTTTTTGCCATACCAAAGCCTTCAAAACTTATTTCTAAGTTATGTAAAGGTTATTTAAGGTATTTTAAGTATATGTTGATGTTCTGGAGTATTTGTCGCATTAAACTGGTTATATTTACGCATTGGTGCGCGTATAACCTTCCAGAAAGCGATTTAGAGTTTGGAATTGAACAAAAATTGATATGTGCAAATGATACACATATTTTTACAAATCCCAAGTATGAAATATAATATTTCATTGGTTCGGTATTTGTTTGATGGCCGTGGAGGCACAGGTGTTACAGTCTCCCCTACTTTAGGAAATTTCGTCCCGAAATTTATTTAAAGGAAACTTGTGAGAGTTTAAAACATGAAGTTGAAAAGATCGAACAACATTTGTTAGGGTTCTGAACTTCTAGTAACTTTAATAACATCATGTTTGCAATGTAAGAGGGATACTTATATACAAGTATATGAAGCGTCATTGGTGCGTCCACCGTACCTCCATTACATCGTTCTCATTTTGTTATTGTTGTCACTATCGGTTCTTACACATAATAAATCTTACTGGGTTTCTGTGCACTAAATTTCATAATTATGTACGCGTCCATAATTAGACAATTCCTTGCACAGTTCACACAGTCTATTTTATAATGTGTAGTGTAAAACCAAATGAACAAACCTGTGATGAGTGTGACTACACCGCCATGGAGTCCTTTTAATTAAATCAATAAATGATCTAAATAGACTATCAAGGAGTTTGTTCAGCTATATCACTAGATGTCGTTCTTTAACCAAATTGTGAATCAATCTTTTTGACTAGACCACTAAAGGGTCTCTTATGAATCATGGAGTGGTACTATAAAATCCAAGGGTCTTAACTATTACATAGAAGCCCATTAAGGTTAAGGTAGTACCTTTTTTTGAATATCCTACTACGAACCCATCATATGAAGATATGAAAGATTCTATGAGGATTTGGATAACGAATATCCAGAGTATACAAAAACACAAAATGCATAAAAGAAAACATAAGATGAATAAACACATAGTTACACAAGCACAAAATTGTTTAACCAGAAGTTTGTTCTGCTAACAGAGCACTTGTATTTAAAGTACAATAGGAATCCATCTCGTGGATTTCATTTGGCACTTTAAACATTTACAAGAATCTAACTATAAAGATAGAAAGATTTTTGAAGAGAAAATTCGATTTCGATTATAAGGAACCGAAATGTTCGAATTCAGGTACATAAGGAATCCAATTAAGGACTCTGATTGAATGATAATCATCCACAAGGATCTAAATGTGAAGATAAAAAGATCCCATATGGATTTTTAGAAGTTGAAGATGTTTGAAATCTTGCACTGGATGTGCTTATGTCAAAACATGAAGTAAGAATGCTTATGAAGTTGAGATGCTTGATATGTCAAGGCGACATATGAAGCGAAATTTGAAAGTTAAGTCAAGGTATAAGGAAAAAAAATATTTTTGAAAACTATGCATGGGGTTCTTTTAAGAAAAATGTGTTTAACGTTTTTGAAACCTTATATATAATACTTTTGAAATCATAAAGTAGGTGTATTAGATAGATATATTTACAAAAATGTTTTAAAATCATGCGAGATGAATTTTGAAATTATGTATAAGGTTTTTTTTTTTTTTTTTTTTGGAAGACATGAATGATGCTTTTCGAAATCATGCACTTGATAAGAAAATGTACTGTGTTAATATTGCCTTCAGACTATATGAAATATTTTGAAATTAGGAAGGTTGGTTTTGATAACATGGCCAATGTTTTTGAAATAACATAGACAGTGCATTTAGAAAAATTGTTCTCAAACTATATGAAATGTTTTGAGATCATGAAGATTGTTTTGAAATACTTGTACTGTGTATGTTGAAAAAAAATCAGAACGTAATGGGTATGAGATTTGGAAATACCCTTAGTTACTTAACCAAGGATTCAAAGGCACAGATGTGCAAAAGCATGATTACTCATAATGTCACTTTATTTTCTGTACTTTGTTTCCTAGAGTGAAACGAGTACTTAAAATTTTCGAGGGAATTATGAGTGATCATTTGAAAGAGAGAAATCACAAAAGTAGTTTGCAAAGTACATAGTTTCTTGATGTAGGTATCATAGGAAAAGTCATACACACATGTAACTACACTTGCATATCCGAATTGTGAACAACAATTTATTTATGAACAAGACATATTGTTTCACAATACACAAAAACAAAAGAAACAAAGGCATAAGACCGCAACATCCTTTGTTCAGCCAATTGCTCATCCACGGGTTGGATTTGCACTGACAATCTTCGGGCAGTTGTTCCTGTAATGGCTCGTCTCGCCACAGTTGTAGCAAGTACCACGCGGAAAACGAGCTTGAGTAGGGTTGACTTGGGGTTGATTTAGACCACCTTGGTTTGGGTTACATCGACAAGTACTTGTCAGGTGACCAACTCGTCCACATGATACACACCGACGACACTGTAAGTGAGCTAGGTGATGCCCTTTACATTTGTTGCATAATGGTGCCGTTCCCTTGTATTGCTTCTTAGCAGGTGGTGTTGCCACCCGGATGGGTCCTGTTAAATTTGGTACTGCTGTAGTTGGGCAAACCCTTGCCGTATGACCTATAAGTCCACAAGTTTGGCATTTGCGGCACTTCACACTAGCCTGATGATGAAGGCTACATTGGTTGCACAAGGGTGCAGTTCCGTTGTATGGCTTCCTAGCAGGGGGATGAGCTGGTTGGTTGGGGAAGGCTTTACCATTGTGAGCGACCACGGTGAAGTTCTGAGAAGTCTTTCGCTTCTTTGACTTCTTAGGGGGTTCAGCCTGTTCATCCATGGTCTTTGATTCCTCGGTTGGTTTCTTGGCTGGTGGTGCTGTCATTTGGCTAGGTCTTGTCTGTTTTGGTGCCACCGCTGCGGGTTTCCTTGAAGCCTTACGTTTCTTTGGTTTAGGTGAAGGCTTGGCTTCTGCTTCCTTTGGTGGCTCCTGAGTGGCTTCATTGTGGAGACGAGACATGGCAATTCCCAATTCCACAGTCTTCAGAATCACTTCGCCTATTTGCTGGGCAAATTTGGCTGTTTGCTCGGACATTTGAACGTTGCTGAGAGGAAGAGACATTCTAGAAGAAAATGAAAGACATAGGAAGAAACAAGTGAAACGTCATCGGATAAACAATACTGAATGGTAACGAATGAAAATTGTGATCATTTATTTGTTACCTAAAGCAACAAATGAGATGGTGACAAATCAAAGTAAATGGGTCAAAAATAATGTATCGCGAAGACATGCTCGCCTATAAGTGAACACTCATCCCAAGAATTCCCAGGTAAGCACAACTGGTCTCGCGTCTGATGAGATGTATACGAAGTGCTTGCCTAGACAGAAAACCCAGAATACAGGCATTCACCCTTCCAGTTTGCACGTGTTCACATTATTTAAAACCCAAAACCTTGACGAGTGTTTTGAAAACTCAAAGGGGTTCAAAACCATATAATAGAGAGTTCAAAACCTTACAATAGAGGGTTCAAAACCTAGTAATCAATCATCCTAGAACAGATGATTAGTTTTCAAAGCGGTTTTGAAATTTGTGTTCTTGTTGAGGTCGTCGCCTAAGGATAGGTGACAGTATTGTTTTATGACTAAACGCAAGTAAACTCGCGTTAGGGTCCTAGAAAGGTTATAGACTAGGTCAAAGCATTACTAATAAACTAATTCCCTATAACCATGAGCTCTGATACCAACTTTTCTGTCACACCCCGACCACGTAAAACAACAAAGCGTGGCGGAAACATCGGGGAGTGTTGTAACAGAATCATTGTTTCATAAGACATGGAAATTTCAAATATTGTTTTATTAAGTACACGAGTTACAATGTCTTGACAATCAAAGAAACATAACATAATTAACTAGTCTTGCATCTTTTATTGTCACTAAGGCCCATGTCCGCCTAAGTGTATCTTGATCAATCCTATGCTTCATTTCCTGAAACACATGTGAAAATAGGTACGTCAGCATAAAAATGCCGGCGAGTACATAGGTTTTGTGAAAATAAGATTCATGACTTCTGTTTAAGAAAATGTTTAGTCATGAACCTTGTAATTTGCTTTGTCTTTGTAAATCATTTGAAAAAAAATAAGTTCAGATGATACGTATAAATAAGAGAATAATGCAAGGTTAAATGAATAACCATGTAAAATGAGTTTGTATAAGTTAAGTTGTTTGTAAAACAATGTATTGTGGAAAGTATGTTATTTGTATAAAATGTTATATGTCTAAATTGAAATGATTTCAAATAACGCAACGATATGTAATACCATACAATCACTTATATATAGGAAGTACCAGCGGCGTATCCACCATGCTTGTATCATATTACACACGCCTCGTTAATTAAATCACTTACTCAAACCAAACCAATCAATGTAAGATGTCTATGTTTAAACCAACTTCCAAATGTATTGAAATAATATGTTAAAATGTTTATGTTAATATGTAAATCATGTAATGTATAACCAATGTCAAAAGTGTTTATGTGTCAAATGTAAACCATGTAATGTGTAACCAAAAATGACATGTATGGCTAGTGAAATGCATCAACTAAACCATATGCACAAGAACATAGTATTGAAGTAAAACTTAGTTTAAATCAAAGTTATGTCCTGTGAAAATGCATGCTATACTGATATAAACATTTATGCGGTATTGTGAAAATTCATACATCCAAGCCTTGCGACAGTCGGATAACTATGTAATAATGAGTTATCAAAAGAATATGTATTCGGATTCGGTCATTCCTTACGTCCAAACAAACCTGAGATTTCAGGAATGAGATTTGTCAAGTCCTATGGTACCACTACCTACTACCGAGCGGCGTGATCGGTGTTAATGAATGTACATTGTCCCATTTAAACAAACCAAATGTCATACCAAAATGTAAGCATGTGATGAATAACAAATGTACTAAGTACGCACACAATGGGCATACATAGCATAAAATGTAATGTAAAACAATGTACTAAGTACACACACAATGGGCATACATAGCATAAAATGTAATGTAAAACATGTACTATATATGTACTAATGAACATAGCAAGTATATGATGTGAAAACAGGAAAGCATGAAAGTAACAAGTAGGCACATGTGTTCCACCCCAAAACAGTTTGGAAAACAGTAAAAGAGGGGTCTATGTACTCACTTGAGATTGCTCAGAAGTCCTAAGATATCCACCAAGCAATGCTAGAGATCACGGAATCAAACGGCACCTAATATAGGTAACTACATTAATAAACCGGACCTAATTCGGAAGATCGGATAGAATGAGGGTTCGTAAACCAAACGAGTATGGGAACTCGTGTAATATGGTCTAACAAAGCCTACATACTAAATGAAACCTAACATAAGTGCTTACGACCCATTACGACCCATTTAGGTAGCTTATGCTACTTTAACGCGTCGTTCGCGTAAAACGCGTTCGGAATGCCTAACTAGTCTTATGACAAGTAACATATGCCTTAACATGTCTAATATTGTTGTCAAATCAGTTTAGATGTCAAAAGTCATGTTACATATGCTTAAAATGAATTTTGGCGTCAAAAGGGCATTTTGGTAATTTACCTAAGGCATATAAACCACCTATCATACAACTACTTAAACGAAGCGACCATAAGGTATAACCTCGAAAGGTTATTCCCTATATACTATGGTCACCTAATGTGTTTGGTCAGATCCTAATGATCGACCAAATGGGTCGGGTTCGAAGGTATAAGCGATTTATTAGATCGCTTACCCTTACGACCCTAGATAAGCACTAAACTAAAAGTGACGAGCTAAGCATGCTAAAACATGCTTAACCAAGTTTAGAAAACAGGTTTGGTATCAAAACAAACGGTTTTGATACCCATAAGTAGTTTGGTTACAAAATACGCAAGAATACATATTCTGACCGAAACTACGGCTCGTCACTGAGCCTAGGTAACGTGGTAATCAGTAGGTATAGTCACTAGGGACTATAACCATCGTGATCACGCTCACATTATGAAGTTCAAACGAACTTCGCTTCGACCATAAACTGGTCAATGCAGAAAGTCAAACAAAGTTTGACTTTCGGACTCGAAAAGCAATAAAAGAACGAAGGAACACTTACGAAGGGTCCCCGAATGCTAATCTTGATCAAAATAGCTCAGGTATGAAACAAAGGTTTCAACTTAGAGCACAAATGATCAGATTCTTGTGAGAAATGAAGTGAAATGTGATGGGTATTTATAGATTTCGGTTCACCGTTAGGATCGTTTCTTGGAGAAGAGGGAATGATCACATCCCTACACTTGTTGAAATGTTGTGGTTACTGATTTTGGCCACCATAAGAGTTTAACATGTGGCACTTGACCTTTGGGGGATGCTAGGGGATGTTAATCTTGTGTTTAAATGACCTTTCCTAATCAGAAGGGGCCTAGCGTGACGCTAGGGGGGCTAGGCGTCGCGCTAGGGGTCCCCTGATCAGCAAACAATTTCAAATGTCCACCTTTCAGTCCCCATCGCGTATTAAGGCCATTTCCGACATGTTTAAGGCTTGTTAAATCATTTTCAAGGCTCCAAAAGGATGCCTAAACATTGTGGGCATGAAACATGCTCAAAAATATGCCGGATGTCAGTTTGTTTGGTCGTACGAACGCGATGTTCGGTTAATTACGACGGAATGCGCATAAGTGCGAAAAACGATCTAAATTGCGTGACGAATGGATTTTTCTTATGCCAAACACTAAAATAAAATATTTTAGTGCTTACATAAATTTTTGGATGTCCGAATGTATTCAGAACGTAAGATATGCGCGAAAATGCGAACTTGTGCACTTTTTGACACTTTTAGTCCCTGAATGACCCAAAAGTTTATTTTAGCACACCGAACCTCTCAAGGCCTATTTCTAAGCTATATAAAGGATATTTAAGGTGTGTTTAACTTATGGTCATGTTCCGGAATGTTCGTTACAGTTCAAATTGGCATACTTTCGTAGTTTGTCAAGTTTAGTCCCTGTAAGCGAATTAACTTGTTTTTGCCATACCAAAGCCTTCAAAATTTATTTCTAAGTTATGTAAAGGTTATTTAAGGTATGTTAAGTATATGTTGATGTTCCGGAGTATTTTTCGCATTAAACTGGTTATATTTACGCATTGGTGCGCGTATAACCTTTCAGAAAGCGATTTAGAGTTTGGAATTGAACAAAAATTGATATGTGCAAATGATACACATATTTTTACAAATCCCAAATATGAAATATAATATTTCATTGGTTCGGTATTTTTTTGATGGCCGTGGAGGCACAGGTGTTACACGGCATCAGATTCCTAATTGATGGAGAAAGGTCTGGTGGCAAGAAAAGCTGCTTCTAGGAGGTTGTCAAGTGTTTTCGCTCGATGATTCCATTCTTGGGTGGTTGGTTTGGCCCTTGTTCCTGTAACTCGAATCCTAGCCGGGTATATCCCATTTTAATCTAACACCATTGTGAACCTTACGCCTTTTTTACTCTCTAATCAAGGTTCTCAGCATTGAAAAATCTTCGTAAACTAAATCACACATGTATATGTTGATATTTAAGAGATATATAGTCAAGAAAATCAAGGGCAATGGTGATATATATGCGGATTTCACACAAAAAAAAAAACACACAACAAAAGGCTACAATTAAAGGAATGTGTTTAGTGATGGCATCAGATTCCTAATTGATGGAGAAAGGTCTGGTGGCAAGAAAAGCTGCTTCTAGGAGGTTGTCAAGTGTTTTCGCTCGAAGATTCCATTCTTGGGTGGTTGGTTTGGCCCTTGTTCCTGTAACTCGAATCCTAGCCAGGTATATCCCATTTTATTTTTACATCATTGTGAATCTTGCGCCTTTTTTATTCTCTGATCGAGGTTCTCGACATTGAAAAATCTTCGTAAACTAGTTCACACGTGTATATGTTGACATTTAAGAGATACACAGTCAAGAAAATCAAGGGCAATGGTGATATATATGCGGATTTGACAAAAAAAAAAAACACTCAACAAATGGCTACAATTTAAAGATTGTGTTTAGTGACGGCATCAGATTCCTAATTGATGGAGAAAGGTCTGGTGGTAAGAAAAGCTGCTTCTAGGAGGTTGTCAAGTGTTTTCGCTCGACGATTCTATTCTTGGGTGGTTGGTTTGGCCCTTGTTCCTGTAACTCGAATCCTAGCCCGGTATATCCCATTTTAATTTTACACCATTGTGAACCATACGCCTTTTTTACTCTCTGATCGAGGTTCTCGACATCGAAAAATCTTCGTAAACTAAATCACACGTGTATATGTTGACATTTAAGAGATATACAGTCAAGAAAATCAAGGTCAATGGTGATATATATGCGGATTAGACACCAAAAAAAAAACACACAACAAATGGCTACAATTTAAGGAATGTCTTTAGTGACGGTATCAGATTCCTTATTGATGGAGAAAGGTCTGGTGGCAAGAAAAGCTGCTTCTAGGAGGTTGTCAAGTATTTTCGCTCGACGATTCCATTCTTGGGTGGTTGGTATGGCCCATGCTCCTGTAACTCGAATCCTAGCCCGGTATATCCCATTTTAATTTTACATCATTGTGAATCTTACGCCTTTTTTATTCTCTGATCGAGGTTCTCGACATTGAAAAATCTTCGTAAACTAGTTCACACGTGTATATGTTGACATTTAAGAGATACACAGTCAAGAAAATCAAGGGCAATGGTGATATATATGCGGATTTGACACCAAAAAAAATACACTCAACAAATGTCTACAATTTAAAGAATGTGTATAGTGACGGCATCAGATTCCTAATTGATGGAGAAAGGTCTGGTGGTAAGAAAAGCTGCTTCTAGGAGGTTGTCAAGTGTTTTCGCTCGACGATTCTATTCTTGGGTGGTTGGTTTGGCCCTTGTTCCTGTAACTCGAATCCTAGCCCGGTATATCCCATTTTAATTTTACACCATTGTGAACCATACGCCTTTTTTACTCTCTGATCGAGGTTCTCGACATCAAAAAATCTTCGTAAACTAAATCACACGTGTATATGTTGACATTTAAGAGATATACAGTCAAGAAAATCAAGGTCAATGGTGATATATATGCGGATTAGACACCAAAAAAAACACACAACAAATGGCTACAATTTAAGGAATGTCTTTAGTGACGGTATCAGATTCCTAATTGATGGAGAAAGGTCTGGTGGCAAGAAAAGCTGCTTCTAGGAGGTTGTCAAGTATTTTCGCTCGACGATTCCATTCTTGGGTGGTTGGTATGGCCCATGCTCCTGTAACTCGAATCCTAGCCCGGTATATCCCATTTTAATTTTACATCATTGTGAATCTTACGCCTTTTTTATTCTCTGATCGAGGTTCTCGACATTGAAAAATCTTCGTAAACTAGTTCACACGTGTATATGTTGACATTTAAGAGATACACAGTCAAGAAAATCAAGGGCAATGGTGATATATATGCGGATTTGACACCAAAAAAAATACACTCAACAAATGGCTACAATTTAAAGAATGTGTTTAGTGACGGCATCAGATTCCTAATTGATGGAGAAAGGTCTGGTGGTAAGAAAAGCTGCTTCTAGGAGGTTGTCATGTGTTTTCGCTCGACGATTCCATTCTTGGGTGGTTGTTTGGCCCTTGTTCCTGTAACTCGAATCCTAGCCCGGTATATCCAATTTTAATTTTACACCATTGTGAACCATACGCCTTTTTTACTCTCTGATCGAGGTTCTCGACATTGAAAAATCTTCGTAAACTAAATCACACGTGTATCTGTTGACATTTAAGAGATATACAGTCAAGAAAATCAAGGGCAACGGTGATATATATGCGGATTAGACACCAAAAAAAAAAACACTCAACAAATGGCTACAATTTGAGTAATGTGTTTAGTGACGGGATCAGATTCCTAATTAATGGAGAAAGGTCTGGTGGCAAGAAAAGCTGCTTCTAGGTGGTTGTCAAATGTTTTCGCTCGACGATTCCATTCTTGGTTGGTTGGTTTGGCCCTTGTTCCTGTAACTCGAATCCTTGCCCGGTATATCCCATTTTAATCTTACACCATTGTGAACCTTACGCTTTTTTTACTCTCTGATCGAGGTTCTCGGCATTGAAAAATCTTCGTAAACTAGATCACACGTGTATACGTTGACATTTAAGAGATATACAGTAAAAAAAATCAAGGGCAATGGTGATATATATGTGGATTAGACACAAAAAAAAATCACTCAACAAATGGCTACAATTTAAGGAATGTGTTTAGTGACGGCATCAGATTCCTAATTGATGGAGAAAGGTCTGTTGGCATGAAAAGTTGCTCCTAGGATGTTGTAAAGTGTTTTCGCTTGATGATTTCATTCTTGGGTGGTTGGTTTGGCCCTTGTTCCTGTAACTCGAATCCTAGCCCGGTATATCCCATTTTAATTTTACACCATTGTGAACCATACGCCTTTTTTACTCTCTGATCGAGGTTCTCAGCATTGAAAAATCTTCGTAAACTAAATCACATGTGTATATGTTGATATTTAAGAGATATACAGTCAAGAAAATCAAGGGAAATGGTGATATATATGCGGATTAGACACAAAAAAAAAAAACACTCAACAAATGGCTACAATTTAAGGAATGTGTTTAGTGACGGCATCAGATTCCTAATTGATGGAGAAAGGTCTGGTGGTAAGAAAAGCTGCTTCTAGGAGGTTGTCAAGTGTTTTCGCTCGACGATTCCATTCTTGGGTGGTTGGTTTGGCGCATGTTCCTGTAACTCGAATCCCAGCCCAGTATATCCCATTTTAATTTTACACCATTGTAAACTTTACGCCTTTTTTACTGTCTGATCGAGATTCTTGGCATTGAAAAATCTTCGTAAACTAAATGACACGTGTATATGTTGATATTTAAGAGATATACAGTCAAGAAAATCAAGGGCAATGGTGATATATATGCGGATTAGACACAAAAAAAAAACACTCAACAAATGGCTACAATTTAAAGAATGTGTTTAGCGACGGCATCAGATTCCTAATTGATGGAGAAAGGTCTGGTGGCAAGAAAAGCTGCTTCTAGGAGGTTATCAAGTGTTCTCGCTCGACGATTCCATTCTTGGGTGGTTGGTTTGGCCCTTGTTCCTGTAACTCGAATCCTAGCCCGGTATATCCCATTTTAATCTTACACCATTGTGAACCTTACGCCTTTTTTACTCTCTGATCAAGGTTCTCAGCATTTAAAAATCTTCGTAAACTAAATCACACGTGTATATGTTGATATTTAAGAGATATTCAGTCAAGAAAATCCAGGGCAATGGTGATATATATATGCGGATTAGACACCAAAAAAAAACACTCAACAAATGGCGAAAATTTAAGGAATGTGTTTAGTGACGGCATCAGGTTCCTAATTGATGGAGAAAGGTCTGGTGGCAAGAAAAGCTGCTTCTAGGAGGTTGTTAAATGTTTTCGCTCGACGATTCCATTATTGGGTGGTTGGTTTGGCCCTTGTTCCTGTAACTCGAATCCTAGCCAGGTATATCCCATTTTAATTTTACACCATTTTGAACCTTACGCCTTTTTTACTCTCTAATCGAGGTTCTCGGCATTGAAAAATCTTCATAAACTAAATCACACGTGTATATGTTGATATTTAAGAGATATACAGTCAAGAAAATCAAGGGCAATGGTGATATATATGCGGATTAGACACCAAAAAAAACACTCAACAAATGGCTACAATTTAAGGAATGTGTTTAGTTACGGCATCAGATTCCTAATTGATGGAGAAAGGTCTGGTGGTAAGTAAAGCTGCTTCTAGGAGGTTGTCAAGTGTTTTCGATCGACGATTCCATTCTTGGGTGGTTGGTTTGGCCCTTGTTCCTGTAACTCGAATCCTAGCCTGGTATATCCCATTTTAATTTTACACCATTGTGAACCTTACGCCTTTTTTACTCTCTGATCGAGGTTCTCGGCATTGAAAAATCTTCGTAAACTAAATCACACGTGTATATGTTGATATTTAAGAGATATACAGTCAAGAAAATCAAGGGCAATGGTGATATATATGCGAATTAGACACCACAAAAGAAAAACACTCAACAAATGTCTACAATCTAAGGAATGTGTTTAGTGACGGCATCAGATTCCTAATTGATGGAGAAGGGTCTGGTGGTAGGAAAAGCAGCTTCTAGGAGGTTGTCAAGTGTTTTCGCTCGACGATTCCATTCTTGGGTGGTTGGTTTGGCCCTTGTTCCTGTAACTCGAATCCCGGCCCGGTATATCCCATTTTAATTTTACACCATTATAAACGTTACGCCTTTTTTACTGTCTGATCGAGATTCTCGGCATTGAAAAATCTTCGTAAACTAAATCACACGTGTATATGTTGATATTTAAGAGATATACAGTCAAGAAAATCAAGGGCAATGGTGATATATATGCGGATAAGACACCAAAAAAAAAACACTCAACAAATGGCTACAATTTAAGGAATGTGTTTAGTGACGGCATCAAATTCCTAATGGATGGAGAAAGGTCTAGTGGTAAGAAAAGCTGCTTCTAGGAGGTTGTTGAATGTTTTCGCTCGACGATTCCATTATTGGGTGGTTGGTTTGGCTCTTGTTCCTGTAACTCGAATCCTAGCCCGGTATATCCCATTTTAATTTTACACCATTGTGAACCTTACGCGTTTTTACTCTCTGATCGAGGTTCTCGGTATTGAAAAATCTTCATAATCTAAATCACACGTGTATATGTTGATATTTAAGAGATATACAGTCAAGAAAATCAAGGGCAATGGTGATATATATGCGGATTAGACACCAAAAAAAAAACACTCAACAAATGGCTACAATTTAAGAAATGTGTTTAGTGACGGCATCAGATTCCTAATTGATGGAGAAAGGTCTGGTGGCAAGAAAAGCTGCTTCTAGAAGGTTGTCAGGTGTTTTCGCTCGACGATTCCATTCTTGAGTGGTTGGTTTGGCCCTTCTTCCTGTAACTCAAATCCTAGCCCGGTATATACCATTTCAATTTTACACCATTATGAACCTTACGCCTTTTTTACTCTCTGATCGAGGTTCTTGGCATTGAAAAATTTTCGTAAACTAAATCACACGTGTATATGTTGATATTTAAGAGATATACAGTCAAGAAAATCAAGGGCTATGGTGAAATATATGCGAATTAGACACAAAAAAAAAACACTCAACAAATGGCTACAATTTAAAGAATGTGTTTAGTGACGGCATCAGATTCCTAATTGATGGAGAAAGGTCTGGTGGCAAGAAAAGCTGCTTCTAGGAGGTTGTCAAATGTTTTCGCTACACGATTCCATTCTTGGGTGGTTGGTTTGGCCCTTGTTCCTGTAACTCGAATCCTAGCCCGGTATATCCCATTTTAATTTTACACAATTGTGAACCTTACGCCTTTTTTACTCTCTGATCGAGGTTCTCGGCATTGAAAAATCTTCGTAAACAAAATCACATGTGTATATGTTGATATTTAAGAGATATACATTCAAGAAAATCAAGAGAAATGGTGATATATATGCAGATTAGACACCAAAAAAAAAAAACACTCAACAAATGGCTACAATTTAAGAGATGTGTTTAGTGACGGCATTCTTGGGTGGTTGGTTTGGCCCCCGTTCCTGTAACTCGAATCCTAGCCCGGTATATCCCATTTTAATTTTACACCATTGTTAACCTTAGGCCTTTTTTACTCTCTGGTCGAGGTTCTCGGCATTGAAAAATCTTCGTAAACTAAATCACACGTGTATATGTTGATATTTAAGAGATATACAGTCAAGAAAAGCTGCTTCTAGGAGGTGGTCAAGTGTTTTCGCTCGACGATTCCATTCTTGGGTGGTTGGTATGGCCCTTGTTCTTGTAACTCGAATCCTAGCCCGGTATATCCCCTTTTAATCTTACACCATTGTGAACCTTACGCCTTTTTTACTCTCTGATCGAGGTTCTCGGCATTGAAAAATCTTCGTAAACTAAATCACACGTGTATATGTTGACATTTAAGATATATACAGTCAAGAAAATCAAGGGCAATGGTGATATATATGCGGATTAGACACCAAAAAAAAAAAAACACTCAACAAATGGCTACAATTTAAGGAATGTGTTTAGTGACGGCATCAGATTCCGAATTGATGGAGAAAGGTCTGGTTGCAAGAAAAAATGCTTCTGGGAGGTTGTCAAGTCTTTTCGCTCGACGATTCCATTCTTGGTTGGTTGGTTTGGCCCTTGTTCCTGTAACTGGAATCCTAGCCCGATATATCCCATTAGAATTTTACACCATTGTGAACCTTACGCCTTTTTTAATCTCTGATCGAGGTTCTCGGAATTGAAAAATCTTCGTAAACTAAATCACACGTGTATATGTTGACATTTAAGAGATATACAATCTAGAAAATCAAGGGAAATGATGATATATATGCGGATTAGACACCAAAAAAAACACTCAACAAACGGCTACAATTTAAGGAATATGTTTAGTGACGGCATCAGATTCCTAATTGATGGAGAAATGTCTGGTGGCAAGAAAAGCTGCCTCTAGGAGGTTGTCAAGTCTTTTCGCTCGACGATTCCATTCTTGGGTGGTTGGTTTGGCCCTTCTTATTGTAACTCGAATCCCAGCCCGGTATATCCCATTTCAATTTTACACCATTCTGAACCTTACGCGTTTTTTACTCTCTGATCGAGGTTCTCGGCATTGAAAAATCTTCGTAAACTAAATCACACGTGTATATGTTGTTATTTAAGAGATATACAGTCAAGAAAATCAAGGGCAATGGTGAAATATATGCGGGATAGACCCAAAAAAAAACACTCAACAAATGGCTACAATTTAAAGAATGTGTTTAGTGACGGCATCAGATTCCGAATTGATGGAGAAAGGTCTGGTGCCAAGAAAAGCTGCTTTTAGGAGGTCGTCAAATGTTTTCACTCGACGATTCCATTCTTGGATGGTTGGTTTGGCCCTTGTTCCTGTAACTCGAATCCTAGCCCGGTATATCACATTTTAATTTTACTCCATTGTGAACCTTACGCCTTTTTTACTCTCTGATCGAGGTTCTCTGCATTGAAAAATCTTCGTAAGCTAAATCACATGTGTATATGTTGATATTTAAGAGATATACTGTCAAGAAAATCAAGGGCAATGGGGATATATATGCAGATTAGCCACCAAAAAAAAAACACTGAACAAATGGCTACAATTTAAGGGATGTGTTTAGCGACGGCATTCTTGGGTGGTTGGTTTGGCCCTTGTACGTGTAACTCGAATCCTAGCCCAGTATATCCCATTTTAATTTTACACCATTGTTAACCTTTGTTTTTGCTCGACGAGAACCTCGATCAGAGAGTAAAAAAGGCGTAAGGTTCACAATGGTGTAAAATTAAATGGGATATACCGGGCTAGGATTCTAGTTACAGGAACAAGGGCCAAACCAAACACCCAAGGATGGAATCATTGAGCGAAAACAATTGACAACCTCCTAGAAGCATCTTTTCTTGCCACCAGGCCATTCTCCATCAATTAGGAATCTGATGCTGCCACTAAACACATTTCTTAAATTGTAGCCATTTGTTGAGTGTTTTTTTTTGGTGTCTAATTCGCATATATTTCACCATTGCCCTTGATTTTCTTTACTGTATATCTCTTAAATGTCAACATATACACGTGTGATTTAGTTTACGAAGATTTTTCAATGCCGAGAACCTCTATCAGAGAGTAAAAAAGGTGTAAGATTCACAATGGTGTAAAATTGAAATGGGATATACCGGGCTAGGATTCGAGTTACAGGAACAAGGGCCAAACCAACCACCCAAGAATGGAATCGTCGAGCGAAAACACTTGACAACCTCCTAGAAGCAGCCTTTCTTGCCACCTGACCTTTCTCCATGAATTAGGAATCTGATGTCGTCACTAAACACATTCCTTAAATTGTCGCCATTTGTTAAGTGTTTTTTTTTTGTGTCTAATCCGCATATATATCACCATTGCCCTTGATTTTCTTGACTGTATATCTCTTAAATATCAACAGATACACGTATGATTTAGTTTACGAAGATTTTTCGATGCCGAGAACCTCGATCAGAGAGTAAAAAAGGCGTAAGGTTCACAATGGTGTAAGATTAAAATAGGATATACCGGGCTAGGATTCGAGTTACAGGAACAAGGGCCAAACCAATCACCCAAGAATGGAATCGTCGAGCGAAAACACTTGACAACCTCCTAGAAGTAGCTTTTCTTACCACCAGACCTTTCTCCATCAATTAGGAATCTGATGCCGTCACTAAACACATTCCTTAAATTGTAGCCATTTGTTGAGTGTTTTTTTTTGGGGTCTAATCCACATATATATCACCATTGCCCTTGATTTTCTTGACTGTATATCTCTTAAATATCAACAGATACACGTATGATTTAGTTTACGAAGATTTTTCAATGCCGAGAACCTCGATCAGAGAGTAAAAAAGGCGTAAGGTTCACAATGGTGTAAAATTAAATTGGGATATACCGGGCTAGGATTCGAGTTACAGGAACAAGGGGCAAACCAACCACCCAAGAAAGGAATCATCGAGCGAAAACACTTGACAACCTCCTAGAAGCACCTTTTCTTACCACCAGACCTTTCTCCATCAATTAGGAATCTAATGCCGTCACTAAACACATTCCTTAAATTGTAGCCATTTGTTGAGTGATTTTTTTTGGCGTCTAATCCACATATATATCACCATTTCCCTTGATTTTCTTGACTGTATATCTCTTAAATATCAACAGATACACGTGTGATTTAGTTTACGAAGATTTTTCAATGCCGAGAACCTCGATAAGAGAGTAAAAAAGGCGTAAGGTTCACAATGGTTTAAAATTAAAATGGGATATACCGGGCTAGGATTCGAGTTACAGGAACAAGGGGCAAACTAACCACCCAAGAATGGAATCGTCGAGCGAAAACACTTGACAACCTCCTAGAAGCACCTTTTCTTACCACCGGACCTTTCTCCATCAATTAGGAATCTGATGCCATCACTAAACACATTCCTTAAATTGTAGCCATTTGTTGAGTGTTTTTTTTGGTGTCTAATCCGCATATATATCCCCATTGCCCTTGATTTTCTTGACTGTATATCTCTTAAATGTCAACATATACACGTGTGATTTAGTTTACGAAGATTTTTCAATGCCGAGAACCTCGATCAGACAGTAAAAAAGGCGTAAGGTTCACAATGGTGTAAAATTGAAATGAGATATACCGGGCTTGGATTCGAGTTACAGGAACAAGGGCCAAACCAACCACCCAAGAATGGAATCGTCGAGCGAAAACACTTGACAACCTCCTAGAAGCAGCTTTTCTTGCCACCTGACCTTTCTCCATCAATTAGGAATCTGATGTCGTCACTAAACACATTCCTTAAATTGTAGCCATTTGTTGAGTGTTTTTTTTGGTGTCTAATCCGCATATATATCACCATTGCCCTTGATTTTCTTGACTGTATATCTCTTAAATATCAACATATACACGTGTGATTTAGTTTACGAAGATTTTTCAATGCCGAGAACCTCGATCAGAGAGTAAAAAAGGCGTAAGGTTCACAATGGTGTAAGATTAAAATGAGATATACCGAGCTAAGATTCGAGTTACAGGAACAAGGGCCAAACCAACCACCCAAGAATGGAATCGTCGAGCGAAAACACTTGACAACCTCCTAGAAGCAGCTTTTCTTACCACCAGACCTTTCTCCATCAATTAGGAATCTGATGCCGTCATGAAACACATTCCTTAAATTGTATCAATTTGTTGAGTGTTTTTTTTTTGGTGTCTATTCCACATATATATCACCATTGCCCTTGACTTTCTTGACTGTATATCTGTTAAATATCAACATATACACGTGTGATTTAGTTTACGAAGATTTTTCAATGCCGAGAACCTCGATCAGAGAGTAAAAAATGCGTAAGGTTCGCAATGGTGTAAGAATAAAATAGGATATACCGGGCTAGGATTCGAGTTACAGGAACAAGGGCCAAACCAATCACCCAAGAATGGAATCGTCGAGCGAAAACACTTGACAACCTCCTAGAAGTAGCTTTTCTTACCACCAGAACTTTCTCCATCAATTAGGAATCTGATGCCGTCACTAAACACATTCCTTAAATTGTAGCCATTTGTTGAGTGTTTTTTTTGGGGTCTAATCCACATATATATCACCATTGCCCTTGATTTTCTTGACTGTATATCTCTTAAATATCAACAGATACACGTGTGATTTAGTTTACGAAGATTTTTCAATGCCGAGAACCTCGATCAGAGAGTAAAAAAGGCGTAAGGTTCACAATGGTTTAAAATTAAAATGGGATATACCGGGCTAGTATTCTAGTTACAGGAACAAGGGGCAAACCAACTACCCAAGAATGGAATCGTCGAGCGAAAACACTTGACAAACTCCTAGAAGGACCTTTTCTTAACACCAGACCTTTCTCCATCAATTAGGAATCTGATGCCGTCACTAAACACATTCCTTAAGTTGTAGCCATTTGTTGAGTTTTTTTTTTTTTTGGTGTCTAATCCACATATATATCACCATTGCCCTTGATTTTCTTGACTGTATATCTCTTAAATATCAACAGATACACGTGTGATTTAGTTTACGAAGATTTTTCAATGACGAGAACCTCGATCAGAGAGTAAAAAAGGCGTAAGGTTCACAATGGTTTAAAATTAATATGGGATATACCGGACTAGGATTCGAGTTACAGGAACAAGGGGCAAACCAACCACCCAAGAATGGAATCGTCGAGTGAAAACACTTGACAACCTCCTAGAAGCATCTTTTCTTACCACCAGACCTTTCTCCATCAATTAGGAATCTGATGTCGTCACCAAACACATTCCTTAAATTGTAGCCATTTGTTGAGTGTTTTTTTTGGTGTCTAATCCGCATATATATCACCATTGCCCTTGATTTTCTTGACTGTATATCTCTTAAATGTCAACATTTACACGTGTGTGATTTAGTTTACGAAGATTTTTCAATGCCGAGAACCTCGATCAGAGAGTAAAAAAGGCGTAAGGTTCACAATGGTGTAAAATTAAATGGGATATACTGGGCTAGGATTCTAGTTACAGGAACAAGGGCCAAACCAACCACCCACGGATGGAATCGTCGAGCGAAAACAATTGACAACCTCCTAGAAGCAGCTTTTCTTACCCCCAGGCCATTCTCCATCAATTAGGAATCTGATGCCGTCACTAAACACATTTCTTAAATTGTAGCCATTTGTTGAGTGTTTTTTTTTTTGGTGTCTAATCCGCAAATATATCACCATTGCCCTTGATTTTCTTGACTGTATATCTCTTAAATATCAACATATACACGTGTGATTTAGTTTACGAAGATTTTTCAATGCCGAGAACCTCGATCAAAGAGTAAAAAAGGTGTAAGGTTCACAATGGTGTAAGATTAAAATGGGATATACCGGGCTAGGATTCGAGTTACAGGAACAAGGGCCAAACCAACCACCCAAGAATGGAATCGTCGAGCGAAAACACTTGACAACCTCCTAGAAGCAGCTTTTCTTACCACAAGACCTTTCTCCATCAATTACGAATCTGATGCCGTCACGAAACACATTCCTTAAATTGTTTCCATTTGTTGAGTGTTTTTTTTTGGGTGTCTATTCCACATATATATCGCCCTTGCCCTTGACTTTCTTGACTGTACATCTGTTAAATATCAACATATAAACGTGTGATTTAGTTTACGAAGATTTTTCAATGCCGAGAACCTCGATCAGAGAGTAAAAAAGGCGTAAGGTTCACAATGGTGTAAAATTAAATGGGGTATACTGAGCTAGGATTCTAGTTACAGGAACAAGGGCCAAACCAACCACCCAAGGATGGAATCGTCAAGCGAAAACAATTGACAACCTCCTAGAAGCAGCTTTTCTTGCCCCCAGGCCATTCTCCATCAATTAGGAATCTGATGCCGTCACTAAACACATTTCTTAAATTGTAGCCATTTGTTGAGTGTTTTTTTTTTGTGTCTAATCCGTAAATATATCACCATTGCCCTTGATTTTCTTGACTGTATATCTCTTAAATGTCAACATATACACGTGTGATTTAGTTTACGAAGATTTTTCAATGCCGAGAACCTCTATCAGAGAGTAAAAAAGGCGTAAGGTTCACAATGGTGTAAAATTAAAATGGGATATACCGGGATAGGATTCGAGTTACAGGAACAAGGGGCAAACCAACCACCCAAGAATGGAATCGTCGAGCGAAAACACTTGACAAACTCCTAGAAGCACCTTTTCTTACCACAAGACCTTTCTCCATCAATTAGGAATCTGATGACGTCACTAAACACATTCCTTAAATTGTAGCCATTTGTTGAGTGTTTTTTTTTGGTGTCTAATCCACATATATATCACCATTGCCCTTGATTTTCTTGACTGTATATCTCTTAAATATCAACAGATACACGTGTGATTTAGTTTACGAAGATTTTTCAATGCCGAGAACCTCGATCAGAGAGTAAAAAAGGCGTAAGGTTCACAATGGTTTAAAATTAATATGGGATATACCGGGCTAGGATTCGAGTTATAGGAACAAGGGGCAAACCAACCACCCAAGAATGGAATCGTCGAGCGAAAACACTTAACAACCTCCTAGAAGCATATTTTCTTACCACCAGACCTTTCTCCATCAATTAGGAATCTGATGCCATCACTAAACACATTCCTTAAATTGTAGCCATTTGTTGAGTGTTTTTTTTGGTGTCTAATCCACATATATATCACCATTGCCCTTGATTTTCTTGACTGTATATCTCTTAAATGTCAACATATACACGTGTGATTTAGTTTACGAAGATTTTTCAATGCCGAGAACCTCGATCAGAGAGTAAAAAAGGCGTAAGGTTCACAATGGTGTAAAATTGAAATGGGATATACCGGGCTAGGATTCGAGTTACAGGAACAAGGGCCAAACCAACCACCCAAGGATGGAATCGTCGAGCGAAAACAATTGACAACCTCCTAGAAGCAGCTTTTCTTGCCCCCAGGCTATTCTCCATCAATTAGGAATCTGATGCCGTCACTAAACACATTTCTTAAATTGTAGCCATTTGTTGAGTGTTTTTTTTTTTGGTGTCTAATCCGCAAATATATCACCATTGCCATTGATTTTCTTGACTGTATATCTCTTAAATATCAACATATACACGTGTGATTTAGTTTACGAAGATTTTTCAATGCCGAGAACCTCGATCGGAGAGTAAAAAAGGCGTAAGGTTCACAATGGTGTAAGATTAAAATGGGATACACCGGGCTAGGATTCGAGTTATAGGAACAAGTGCCAAACCAACCACCCAAGAAAGGAATCGTCGAGCGAAAACACTTGACAACCTCCTAGAAGCAGCTTTTCTTACCACCAGACCTTTCTCCATCAATTAGGAATCTGATGCCGTCACGAAACACATTCCTTAAATTGTATCCATTTGTTGAGTGTTTTTTTGGGTGTCTATTCCACATATATATCACAATTGCCCTTGACTTTCTTGACTGTATATCTGTTAAATATCAACATATACACGTGTGATTTAGTTTACGAAGATTTTTCAATGCCGAGAACCTCGATCAGAGAGTAAAAAAGGCGTAAGGTTCACAATGGTGTAAAATTAAATGGGATAGACAGGGCTAGGATTCTAGTTACAGGAACAAGGGCCAAACCAACCACCCAAGGATGGAATCGTCGAGCGAAAACAATTGACAACCTCCTAGAAGCAGCTTTTCTTGCCCCCAGGCCATTCTCCATCAATTAGGAATCTGATGCCGTCACTAAACACATTTCTTAAATTGTAGCCATTTGTTGAGTGTTTTTTTTTGGTGTCTAATCCGCATATATATCACCGTTGCCCTTGATTTTCTTGATGTATATCTCTTAAATGTCAACATATACACGTGTGATTTAGTTTACGAAGATTTTTCAATGCCAAGAACCTCTATCAGAGAGTAAAAAAGGTGTAAGTTTCACAATGGTGTAAAATTGAAATGGGATATACCGGGCTAGGATTCGAGTTACAGGAACAAGGGCCAAACCAACCACCCAAGAATGGAATCGTCGAGCGAAAACACTTGACAACCTCCTAGAAGCAGCTTTTCTTGCCACCTGACCTTTCTCCATCAATTAGGAATCTGATGTCGTCACCAAACACATTCCTTAAATTGTAGCCATTTGTTGAGTTTTTTTTTTTTGGTGTCTAATCCGCATATATATCACCATTGCCCTTGATTTTCTTGACTGTATATCTCTTAAATATCAACATATACACGTGTGATTTAGTTTACTAAGATTTTTCAATGCCGAGAACCTCGATCAGAGAGTAAAAAAGGCGTAAGGTTCACAATGGTGTAAGATTAAAATGGGATATACCGAGCTAGGATTCGAGTTACAGGAACAAGGGCCAAACCAACCACCCAAGAATGGAATCGTCGAGCGAAAACACTTGACAACCTCCTAGAAGCAGCTTTTCTTACCACCAGACCTTTCTCCATCAATTAGGAATCTGATGCCGTCACGAAACACATTCCTTAAATTGTATCCATTTGTTGAGTGTTTTTTTTTTTTTTGTGTCTATTCCACATACATATATCACCATTGCCTTTGACCTTCTTGACTGTATATCTGTTAAATATCAACATATACACCTGTGATTTAGTTTACGAAGATTTTTCAATGCCGAGAACCTCGATCAGAGAGTAAAAAAGGCGTAAGGTTCACAATGGTGTAAAATTAAATGGGATATACCGGGCTAGGATTCTAGTTACAGGAACAAGGGCCAAACCAACCACCCACGGATGGAATCGTCGAGCGAAAACAATTGACAACCTCCTATAAGCAGCTTTTCTTGCCCCCAGGCCATTCTCCATCAATTAGGAATCTGATGCCGTCACTAAACACATTTCTTAAATTGTAGCCATTTGTTGAGTGTTTTTTTTTGGTGTCTAATCCGCATATATATCACCATTGCCCTTGATTTTCTTGACTGTATATCTCTTAAATGTCAACATATACACGTGTGATTTAGTTTACAAAGATTTTTCAATGACGAGAACCTCTATTAGAGAGTAAAAAAGGTGTAAGGTTCCCAATGGTGTAAAATTGAAATGGGATATACCGGGCTAGGATTCGAGTTACAGGAACAAGGGCCAAACCAACCACCCAAGAATGGAATCGTCGAGCGAAAACACTTGACAACCTCCTAGAAGCAGCTTTTCTTGCCACCTGACCTTTCTCCATCAATTAGGAATCTGATGTCGTCACTAAACACATTCCTTAAATTGTATCCATTTGTTAAATGTTTTTTTTTTTGGGTCTAATCCGCATATGTATCACCATTGCCCTTGATTTCCTTGACTGTATATCTCTTAAATATCAACATATACACGTGTGATTTAGTTTACGAAGATTTTTCAATGCCGAGAACCTCGATCAGATTGTAAAAAAGGCGTAAGGTTCACAATGGTGTAAGATTAAAATAGGATATACCGGGCTAGGATTCGAGTTACACGAACAAGGGCCAAACCAATCACCCAAGAATGGAATCGTCGAGCGAAAACACTTGACAACCTCCTAGTAGCAGCTTTTCTTACCACCAGACCTTTCTCCATCAATTAGGAATCTGATGCCGTCACTAAACACATTCCTTAAATTGTAGCCATTTGTTGAGTGTTTTTTTTTTGGTGTCTAATCCACATATATATCAACATTGCCCTTGATTTTCTTGACTGTATATCTCCTAAATATCAACAGATACACGTGTGATTTAGTTTACGAAGATTTTTCAATGCCGAGAACCTCGATCAGAGAGTAAAAAAGGCGAAAGTTTCACAATGGTGTAAAATTAAAATGGGATATACCGGGCTAGGATTCAAGTTACAGGAACAAGGGGCAAACCAACCACCCAAGAATGGAATCGTCAAGCGAAAACACTTGACAACCTCCTAGAAGCACCTTTTCTTACCACCAGACCTTTCTCCATCAATTAGGAATCTGATGCCGTCACTAAACACATTCCTTAAATTGTAGCCATTTGTTGAGTGTTTTTTTTTGTGTCTAATCCACATATATATCACCATTTCCCTTGATTTTCTTGACTGTATATCTCTTAAATATCAACAGATACACGTGTGATTTAGTTTACGAAGATTTTTCAATGCCGAGAACCTCGATCAGAGAGTAAAAAAGGAGTAAGGTTCACAATGGTGTAAGATTAAAATGGGATATACCGTGCTAGGATTCGAGTTACAGGAACAAGGGGCAAACCAACCACCGAAGAATGGAATCGTCGAGCGAAAACACTTGACAACCTCCTAGAAGCACCTTTTCTTACCACCAGACCTTTCTCCATCAATTAGGAATCTGATGCCGTCACTAAACACATTCCTTAAATTGTAGCCATTTGTTGAGTGTTTTTTTTGGTGTCTAATCCGCATATATATCACCATTGCCCTTGATTTTCTTGACTGTATATCTCTTAAATGTCAACATATACACGTGTGATTTAGTTTACGAAGATTTTTCAATGCCGAGAACCTCGATCAGAGAGTAAAAAAGGCGTAAGGTTCACAATGGAGTAAAATTGAAAAGGGATATACCGGGCTAGGATTCGAGTTAAAGGAACAAGGGCCAAACCAATCACCCAAGAATGGAATCGTCGAGCGAAAACACTTGACAACCTCCTAGAAGCAGCTTTTCTTGCCACCTGACCTTTCTCCATCAATTAGGAATCTGATGTCGTCACTAAACACATTCCTTAAATTGTAGCCATTTGTTGAGTGTTTTTTTTGGTGTCTAATCCGCATATATATCACCATTGCCCTTGATTTTCTTGACTGTATATCTCTTAAATATCAACATATACACGTGTGATTTAGTTTACGAAGATTTTTCAATGCCGAGAACCACGATCAGAGAGTAAAAAAGGCGTAAGGTTCACAATGGTGTAAGATTAAAATGGGATATGCCGGGCTAGGATTCGAGTTACAGGAACAAGGGCAAAACCAACCACCCAAGAATGGAATTGTCGAGCGAAAACACTTGACAACCTCCTAGAAGTAGCTTTTCTTACCACCAGACCTTTCTCCATCAATTAGGAATCTGATGCCGTCACGAAACACATTCCTTAAATTGTATCCATTTGTTGAGTGTTTTTTTTGGTGTCTATTCCACATATATATCACCATTGCCCTTGACTTTCTTGACTGTATATCTGTTAAATATCAACAGATACACGTGTGATTTAGTTTACGAAGATTTTTAAATGCCGAGAACCTCGATTAGAGAGTAAAAAAGGCGTAAGGTTAACAATTGTGTAAAATTAAAATGGGATATACCGGGCTAGGATTCGAGTTACAAGAACAAGGGGCAAACCAACCACCCAAGAATGGAATCGTCGAGTGAAAACACTTGACAACCTCCTTGAAGCAGCTTTTCTTATCATCAGACCTTTCTCCATCAATTAGGAATCTGATGCCGTCACTAAACACATTCCTTAAATTGTAGCCATTTGTTGAGTGTTTTTTTTTTTGGTGTCTAATCCGCATATATATCACCATTGCCCTTGATTTTCGTGACTGTATATCTCTTAAATGTCAACATATACACGTGTGATTTAGTTTACGAAGAATTTTCAATGCCGAGAACCTCGATCAGAGAGTAAAAAAGGCATAAGGTTCACAATGGTGTAAAATTAAAATGGGATATACCGGGCTAGGATTCGAGTTACAAGAACAAGGGCCAAACCAACCACCCAAGAATGGAATCGTCGAGCGAAAACATTTGACAACTTCCAAGAAGCTGCTTTTCTTGCCACCAGACCTTTCTCTATCAATTAGGAATCTGATGCCGTCACTAACCACATTCCGTAAATTGTAGCCATTTGTTGAGTGTTTTTTTTTTGGTGTCTAATCCGCAAATATATCACCATTGCCCTGGATTTTCTTGACTGTATATCTCGTAAATGTCAACATATACACGTGTGAATTAGTTTACGAAGATTTTTCAATGCCGAGAACCTCGATCAGAGAGTAAAAAAGGCGAAAGGTTCACAATGATGTAAAATGAAAATGGGATATACCGGGCTAGGATTCGAGTTACCGGAACAAGGGCCAAACCAACCACCCAAGAATGGAATCGTCGAGTGAAAACACTTGACAACCTCCTAGAAGCAGCTTTTCTTATCATCAGACCTTTCTCCATCAATTAGGAATCTGATGCCGTCACTAAACACATTCCTTAAATTGTAGCCATTTGTTGAGTGTTTTTTTTTTTGGTGTCTAATCCGCATATATATCACCATTGCCCTGGATTTTCTTGACTGTATATCTCTTAAATGTCAACATATATACGTGTGATTTAGTTTACGAAGATTTTTCAATGCCGAGAACCTCGATCAGAGAGTAAAAAAGGCGTAAGGTTCACAATGGTGTAAGATTAAAATGGGATATACCGGGCTAGGATTCGAGTTACAGGAACAAGGGCCAAACCAACCTCCTAGAAGCAGCTTTTTTTGCCACCAGACCTTTCTCCATCAATTAGGAATCCGATGCCGTCACTAAACACATTCCTTAAATTGGAGCCATTTGTTGAGTGTTTTTTTTTTGTCTCTAATCCACATATATATCACCATTGCCCTTGATTTTTTTGAATGTATATTTCTTAAATGTCAACATATACACGTGTGATTTAGTTGACGAAGAATTTTCAATGCCGAGAACCTCGATCAGTGAGTAAAAAAGGCGTAAGGTTCACAATGGTGTAAAATTAAAATGGGATATACCGGGCTAGGATTCGAGTTACAAGAACAAGGGCCAAACCAACCACCCAAGAATGGAATCGTCGAGCGAAAACATTTGACAGCCTCCAAGAAGCAGCTTTTCTTGCCACCCGACCTTTCTCCATCAATTAGGAATCTAATGCCGTCACTAAACACATTCCTTAAATTGTAGCCATTTGTTGAGTGTTTTTTTTATTGTCTAATCCGGATATATATCACCATTGCCCTTGATTTTCTTGACTGTATATCTCTTAAATGTCAACATATACACGTGTGATTTAGTTTACGAAGATTTTTCAATGCCGAGAACCTCGACCAGAGAGTAAAAAAGGCGTAAGGTTCACAATGGTGTAAATTTAAAATGCGATATACCGGGCTAGGATTCGAGTTAAAGGAACAAGGGCCAAACCAACCACCCAAGAATGGAATCGTTGAGCGAAAACACTTGACAACCTCCTAGAAGCAGCTTTTCTTACCACCAGACCTTTCTCCATCAATTAGGAATCTGATGCCATCACTAAACACATTCCTTAAATTGTAGCCATTTGTTGAGAGTTTTTTTTGGTGTCTAATCCGCATATATATATCACCATTGCCCTTGATTTTCTTGACTGTATATCTCTTAAATATCAACATATACACGTGTGATTTAGTTTACTAAGATTTTTCAATGCCGAGAACCTCGATCAGAGAGTAAAAAAGTCGTAAAGTTCATAATGATGTAAAATTAAAATGGGATATACCGGGATAGTATTTGAGTTACAGGAAAAAGTGCAAAACCAACCACCCAAGAATGGAATCGTCGAGCGAAAACACCTGACAACCTCCTAGAAGCAGCTTTTCTTGCCACCAGACCTTTCTCGATCAATTTGGAATCTGATGCCGTCACTAAACACATTCCTTAAATTGTAGCCATTTGTTGAGTGATTTTTTTTGGTGTCTAATCCGCATATATATCACCATTGCCCTGGATTTTCTTGACTGTATATCTCTTAAATGTCAACATATACACGTGTGATTTAGTTTACGAAGATTTTTCAATGCCGAGAACCTCGATTAGAGAGTAAAAAAGGCGTAGGGTTCACAATGGTGTAAAATAAAAATGGGATATACCGGGCTAGGATTCGAGTTACAGGAACAAGGGCCAAACCAACCACCCAAGAATGGAATCGTCGAGCGAAATTACTTGACAACCTCCTAGAAGCAGCTTTTCTTGCCACCAGACCTTTCTCGATCAATTTGGAATCTGATGCCGTCACTAAACACATTCCTTAAATTGTAGACATTTGTTGAGTGATTTTTTTTGGTGTCTAATCCGCATATATATCACCATTGCCCTAGATATTCTTGACTGTATATCTCTTAAATGTCAACATATACACGTGTGATTTAGTTTACGAAGATTGTTCAATGCCGAGAACCTCGATCAGAGAGTAAAAAAGGCGTAAGGTTCACAATGATGTAAAATGAAAATGGGATATACCGGGCTAGGATTCGAGTTACAAGAACAAGGGCCAAACCAACCACCCAAGAATGGAATCGTCGAGCGAAAACATTTGACAACCTCCAAGAAGCAGCTTTTCTTGCCACACGACCTTTCTCCATCAATTAGGAATCTAATGCCGTCACTAAACACATTCCTTAAATTGTAGCCATTTGTTGAGTGACTTTTTTTTGGTGTCTAATCCGCATATATATCACCATTGCCCTGGATTTTCTTGACTGTATATCTCTTAAATGTCAACATATACACGTGTGATTTAGTTTACGAAGATTTTTCAATGCCGAGAACCTCGACCAGAGAGTAAAAAAGGCGTAAGGTTCACAATGGTGTAAGATTAAAATGGGATATACCGGGCTAGGATTCGAGTTACAGGAACAAGGGCCAAACCAACCACCCAAGAATGGAATCGTCGAGCGAAAACACTTGACAACCTCCTAGAAGCAGCTTTTGTTGCCATCAGACCTTTCTCCATCAATTAGGAATCTGATGCCGTCACTAAACACATTCCTTAAATTGTAGCCATTTGTTGAGTGTTTTTTTTTTTGGTCTCTAATCCACATATATATCACCATTGCCCTTGATTTTTTTGACTGTATATCTCTTAAATATCAATATATACACGTGTGATTTAGTTTACGAAGAATTTTCAATGCTGAGAACCTCGATCAGAGAGTAAAAAAGGCGTAAGTTTCACAATGGTGAAAAATTAAAATGGGATATACCGGGCTAGGATTCGAGTTACAAGAACAAGGGCCAAACCAACCACCCAAGAATGGAATCGTCGAGCGAAAACATTTGACAACCTCCAAGAAGCATCTTTTCTTGCCACCAGACCTTTCTCTATCAATTAGGAATCTGATGCCGTCACTAACCATATTCCGTAAATTGTAGCCATTTGTTGAGTGATTTTTTTTTTGGTTTCTAATCCGCAAATATATCACTATTGCCCTGGATTTTCTTGACTGTATATCTCGTAAATGTCAACATATACACGTGTGAATTAGTTTACGAAGATTTTTCAATGCCGAGAACCTCGATCAGAGAGTAAAAAAGGCGTAAGGTTCACAATGATGTAAAATGAAAATGGGATATACCGGGCTAGGATTCGAGTTACCGGAACAAGGGCCAAACCAACCACCCAAGAATGGAATCGTCGAGCGAAAACACTTGACAACCTCCTAGAAGCAGCTTTTCTTGCCACCAGACCTTTCTCCGTCAATTAGGAATCTGATGCCGTCTCTAAACACATTCCTTAAATTGTACCCATTTGTTGAGTGACTTTTTTTTGGTGTCTAATCCGCATATATATCACCATTGCCCTGGATTTTCTTGACTGTATATCTCTTAAATGTCAACATATACACGTGTGATTTAGTTTACGAAGATTTTTCAATGCCGGGAACCTCGATCAGAGAGTAAAAAAGGCGTAAGGTTCAGAATGGTGTAAGATTAAAATGGGATATACCGGGCTAGGATTCGAGTTACAGGATCAAGGGATAAACCAACCACCCAAGAATGGAATCATCGAGCGAAAACACCTGACAACCTCCTAGAAGCAGCTTTTGTTGCCACCAGACCTTTCTCCATCAATTAGGAATTTGATGCCGTCACTAAACACATTCCTTAAATTGTAGCCATTTGATGAGTGTTTTTTTTTTTTTGGGTCTCTATTCCGCATATATATCACCATTGCCCTTGATTTTTTTGACTGTATATCTCTTAAATGTCAACATATACACGTGTGATTTAGTTTACGAAGAGTTTTCAATGCCGGGAACCTCGATCAGAGAGTAAAAAAGGCGTAAGGTTCAGAATGGTGTAAGATTAAAATGGGATATACCGGGCTAGGATTCGAGTTACAAGAACAAGGGCCAAACCAACCACCCAAGAATGGAATCGTCGAGCGAAAACATTTGACAACATCCAAGAAGCAGCTTTTCTTGCCGCCCGACCTTTCTCTATCAATTTGGAATCTAATGCCGTCACTAAACACATTCCTTAAATTGTAGCCATTTGTTGAGTGTTTTTTTTTTGGTGTCTAATCTGCATATATATCACCATTGCCCTGGATGTTCTTGACTGTATATCTCTTAAATGTCAACATATACACGTGTGAATTAGTTTACGAAGATTTTTCAATGTCGAGAACCTTGATCAGAGAGTAAAAAAGGCGTAAGGTTCACAATGATGTAAAATTAAAATGGGATATGCCGGGCTAGGATTCGAGTTACAGGAACAAGGACCAAACCAACCACCCAAGAATGGAATCGTCGAGCGAAAACACTTGACAACCACCTAGAAGTAGCTTTTCTTACCACCAGAACTTTCTACATCAATTAGGAATCTGATGCCGTCACTAAACACATTCCTTAAATTGTAGCCATTTGTTGAGTGTTTTTTTTTTGGTGTCTAATCCGCATATATATCACCATTGCCCTTGATTTTCTTGACTGTATATCTCTTAAATATCAACATATACACGTGTAATTTAGTTTACGAAGATTTTTCAATGCCGAGAACCTCGTTCAGAGAGTAAAAAAGGTGTACGGTTCACAATGGTGTAAGATTAAAATGGGATATACCGGGCTAGGATTCGAGTTACAGGAACAAGGGCCAAACCAACCACCCAAGAATGAAATCGTCGAGCGAAAGCACTTGACAACCTCCTAGAAGCAGCTTTTCTTGCCACCAAACCTTTCTCCATCAATTAGGAATCTGATGCCCTCACTAAACACATTCCTTAAATTGTAGCCATTTGATGAGTGTTTTTTTTTTTGTGTCAAATCCGCATATATATCACCATTGCCTTTGATTTTCTTGACTGTATATCTCTTAAATATCAACATATACACGTGTGATTTAGTTTACGAAGATTTTTCAATGTCGAGAACCTCGATCAGAGAGTAGAAAAGGCGTAAGGTTCATAATGGTGTAAAATTAAAATGGGATATACCGGGCTAGGATTCGAGTTACAGGAACAAGGGCCAAACGAACCACCCAAGAATGGAATCGTCGAGCGAAAACACTTGACAACCTCCTAGAAGCAGCTTTTCTTGCCACCAAACCATTCTCCATCAATTAGGAATCTGATGCCGTCAATAAACACATTCCTTAAATTGTAGCCTTTTGTTTAGTGTTTTTTTTTGTGTCTAATCCGCATATATATCACCATTGCCCTTGATTTTCTTGATTGTATATCTCTTAAATGTCTATATATACACGTGTGATTTAGTTTACGAAGATTTTTCAATGCCGAGAACCTCGATCAGAGAGTAAAAAAGGTGTAAGGTTCACAATGGTGTATGGGATATACCGGGCTAGGATTCGAGTTACTTCAACAAGGGCTAAACCAACCACCCAAGAATGGAATCGTCGAGCGAAAACACTTGACAACCGCCTAGATGTAGCTTTTCTTACCACCAGACCTTTCTCCATCAATTAGGAATCTAATGCCGTCACTAAACACATTCCTTAAATTGTAGCCATTTGTTGAGTGTTTTTTTTGGTGTCTAATCCGCATATATATCACCATTGCCCTTGATTTTCTTAACTCTATATCTCTTAAATATTAACATATACACGTGTGATTTAGTTTACGAAGATTTTTCAATGCCGAGAACCTCGATCAGAGAGTAAAAAAGGCGTAAGGTTCACAATGGTGGAAAATTAAAGTAGGATGTACCGGGCTAGGATTCGAGTTACAGGAACAAGGGCCAAACCAACCACCCAAAAATGGAATCATCGAGCGAAAACACTTGACAACCTCCTAGAAGCAGCTTTTCTTGCCACCAGACCTTTCTCCATCAATTAGGAATCTGATGCCGTCACTAACACATTCCTTAAATTGTAGCCATTTGTTGAGTGTTTTTTTTTCTTTTCTTTTTTTTTTTGTGTCTAATCCGCATATATATCACCATTGCCCTTGATTTTTTGACTGTATATCTCTTAAATGTCAACATATACACGTGTGAATTAGTTTACGAAGATTTTTCAATGCCGAGAACCTCGATCAGAGAGTAAAAAAGGCGTAAGGTTCACAATGATGTAAAATGAAAATGGGATATACCGGGCTAGGATTCGAGTTACCGGAACAAGGGCCAAACCAACCACCCAAGAATGGAATCGTCGAGCGAAAACACTTGACAACCTCCTAGAAGCAACTTTTCTTGCCACCAGACCTTTCTCCATCAATTAGGAATCTGATGCCGTCACTAAACACATACCTTAAATTGTAGCCATTTGTTGAGTGTTTTTTTTTTGGTGTCTAATCCGCATATATATCACAATTGCCCTTGATTTTTTTGACTGTATATCTCTTAAATATCAATATATATACGTGTGATTTAGTTTATGAAGAATTTTCAATGCTGAGAACCTCGATCAGAGAGTAAAAAAGGCATAAGGTTCACAATGGTGTAAAATTAAAGTGGGATATACCGGGCTAGAATTCGAGTTACAAGAACAAGGGCCAAACCAACCACCCAAGAATGGAATCGTCGAGCGAAAACATTTGACTACCTCCAAGAAGCATCTTTTCTTGCCACCAGACCTTTCTCTATCAATTAGGAATCTGATGCCGTCACTAACCACATTCCGTAAATTGTAGCCATTTGTTGAGTGTTTTTTTTTTTGGTTTCTAATCCGCAAATATATCACCATTGCCCTGGATTTTCTTGACTGTATATCTCGTAAATGTCAACATATACACGTGTGAATTAGTTTACGAAGATTTTTCAATGCCGAGAACCTCGATCAGAGAGTAAAAAAGGCGTAAGGTTCACAATGATGTAAAATGAAAATGGGATATACCGGGCTAGGATTCGAGTTACCGGAACAAGGGTCAAACCAACCACCCAAGAATGGAATCGTCGAGCGAAAACACTTGACAACCTCCTAGAAGCAGCTTTTCTTGCCACCAGACCATTCTCCTTCAATTAGGAATCTGATGCCGTCACTAAACACATTCCTTAAATTGTAGCCATTTGTTGAGTGACTTTTTTTTGGTGTCTAATCCGCATATATATCACCATTGCCCTGGATTTTCTTGACTGTATATCTCTTAAATGTCAACATATACACGTGTGATTTAGTTTACGAAGATTTTTCAATGTCGAGAACCTCGATCAGAGAGTAAAAAAGGCGTAAGGTTCAGAATGGTGTAAGATTAAAATAGGATATACCGGGCTAGGATTCGAGTTACAGGATCAAGGACCAAACCAACCACCCAAGAATGGAATCGTCGAGCGAAAACACCTGACAACCTCCTAGAAGCAGCTTTTGTTGCCACCAGATCTTTCTCCATCAATTAGGAATCTAATGCCGTCACTAAACACATTCCTTAAATTGTAGCCATTTGTTGAGTGTTTTTTTTTTGGTGTCTAATCCGCATATATATCACCATTGCCCCTGATTTTTTTGACTGTATATCTCTTAAATGTCAACATATACACGTGTGATTTAGTTTACGAAGAATTTTCAATGCCGAGAACCTCGATCAGTGAGTAAAAAAGGCGTAAGGTTCACAATGGTGTAAAATTAAAATGGGATATACCGGGCTAGGATTCGAGTTACAAGAACAAGGGCCAAACCAACCACCCAAGAATGGAATCGTCGAGCGAAAACATTTGACAACCTCCAAGAAGCAACTTTTCTTGCCACCCGATCTTTCTCCATCAATTTGGAATCTAATGCCGTCACTAAAAACATTCCTTAAATTGTAGCCATTTGTTGAGTGTTTTTTTTTTTTGATGTCTAATCCGCATATATATCACCATTGCCCTGGATGTTCTTGACTGTATATCTCTTAAATGTCAACATATACACGTGTGAATTAGTTTACGAAGATTTTTCAATGTCGAGAACCTCGATCAGAGAGTAAAAAAGGCGTAAGGTTCACAATGATGTAAAATTAAAATGGGATATACCGGGCTAGGATTCGAGTTACAGGAACAAGGACCAAACCAACCACCCAAGAATGGAATCGTCGAGCGAAAACACTTGACAACCTCCTAGAAGTGGCTTTTCTTACCACCAGACCTTTCTACATCAATTAGGAATCTGATGCCGTCACTAAACACATTCCTTAAATTGTAGCCATTTGATGTGTGTGTTTTTTTTTGTGTCAAATCCGCATATATATCACCATTGCCTTTGATTTTCTTGACTGTATATCTCTTAAATATCAACATATACATGTGTGATTAAGTTTACGAAGATTTTTCAATGCCGAGAACCTCGATCAGAGAGTAGAAAAGGCGTAAGGTTCATAATGGTGTAAAATTAAAATGGGATATACCGGGCTAGGATTCGAGTTATAGGAACAAGGGCTAAACCAACCAGCCAAGAATGGAATCGTCGAGCGAAAACACTTGACAACCTCCTAGAAGCAGCTTTTCTTGCCACGAAACCATTCTCCATCAATTAGGAATCTGATGCCGTCAATAAACACATTCCTAAATTGTAGCCATTTGTTTAGCGTTTTTTTTGGTGTCTAATCCGCATATATATCACCATTGCCCTTGATTTTCTTGATTGTATATCTCTTAAATGTCTATATATACACGTGTGATTTAGTTTACGAAGATTTTTCAATGCCGAGAACCTCGATCAGAGAGTAAAAAAGGGGTAAGGTTCACAATGGTGTATGGGATATACCGGGCTAGGATTCGAGTTACAAGAACAAGGGCCAAACCAACCACCCAAGAATGGAATCGTCGAGCGAAAACATTTGACAACCTCCAAGAAGCATCTTTTCTTGCCACCATACCTTTCTCTATCAATTAGGAATCTGATGCCGTCACTAACCACATTCCGTAAATTGTAACCATTTGTTGAGTGTTTTTTTTTTGTTTCTAATCCGCAAATATATCACCATTGCCCTGGATTTTCTTGACTGTATATCTCGTAAATGTCAACATATACACGTGTGAATTAGTTTACGAAGATTTTTCAATGCCGAGAACCTCCATCAGAGAGTAAAAAAGGCGTAAGGTTCACAATGATCTAAAATGAAAATGGGATATACCGGGCTAGGATTCGAGTTACCGGAACAAGGGCCAAACCAACCACCCAAGAATGGAATCGTCGAGCGAAAACACTTGACAACCACCTAGAAGCAGCTTTTCTTGCCACCAGACCTTTCTCCGTCAATTAGGAATCTGATGCCGTCACTAAACACATTCCTTAAATTGTAGCCATTTGTGGAGTGACTTTTTTTTGCTGTCTAATCCGCATATATATCACCATTGCCCTGGATTTTCTTGACTGTATATCTCTTAAATGTCAACATATACACGTGTGATTTAGATTACGAAGATTTTTAAATGCCGAGAACCTCGATCTGAGAGTAAAAAAGGCGTAAAGTTCAGAATGGTGTAAGATTAAAATGGGATATACCGGGCTAGGATTCGAGTTACAGGATCGAGGGCCAAACCAACCACCCAAGAATGGAATCGTCGAGCGAAAACACCTGACAACCTCCTAGAAGCAGCTTTTGTTGCCACCAGACCTTTCTCCATCAATTAGGAATCTGATGCCGTCACTAAACACATTCCTTAAATTGTAGCCATTTGTTGAGTGTTTTTTTTTTTGGTCTCTAATCCGCATATATATCACCATTGCCCTTGATTTTTTTGACTGTATATCTCTTAAATGTCAACATATACACGTGTGATTTTGTTTACGAAGAATTTTCGATGCCGAGAACCTCGATCAGTGAGTAAAAAAGGCGTAAGGTTCACAATGGTGTAAAATTAAAATGGGATATACCGGGCTAGGATTCGAGTTACAAGAACAAGGGCCAAACCAACCACCCAAGAATGGAATCGTCGAGCGAAAACATTTGACAACCTCCAAGAAGCAGCTTTTCTTGCCACCAGACCTTTCTCCATCAATTTGGAATCTAATTCCGTCACTAAACACATTCCTTAAATTGTAGCCATTTGTTGAGTGTTTTTTTTTTTGGTGTCTAATCCGCATATATATCACCATTGCCCTGGATGTTCTTGACTGTAAATCTCTTAAATGTCAACATATACACGTGTGAATTAGTTAACGAAGATTTTTCAATGTCGAGAACCTCGATCAGAGAGTAAAAAAGGCGTATGGTTCACAATGATGTAAAATTAAAATGGGATATACCGGGCTAGGATTCGAGTTACAGGAACAAGGACCAAACCAACCACCCAAGAATGGAATCGTCGAGCGAAAACACTTGACAACCTCCTAGAAGTAGCTTTTCTTACCACCAGACCTTTCTACATCAATTAGGAATCTGATGCCGTCACTAAACACATTCCTTAAATTGTAGCCATTTGTTGAGTGTTTTTTTTTGGTGTCTAATCCGCATATATATCACCATTGCCCTTGATTTTCTTGACTGTATATCTCTTAAATATCAACATATACACGTGTGATTTAGTTTACGAAGATTTTTCAATGCCGAGAACCTCGATCAGAGAGTAAAAAAGGAGTAAGGTTCACAATGGTGTAAGATTAAAATGGGATATACCGGGCTAGGATTCGAGTTACAGGAACAAGGGCCAAACCAACCACCCAAGAATGAAATCGTCGAGCGAAAACACTTGACAACCTCCTAGAAGCAGCTTTTCTTGCCACCAAACCTTTCTCCATCAATTAGGAATCTGATGCCGTCACTAAACACATTACTTAAATTGTAGCCATTTGATGAGTGTTTTTTTTTGTGTCAAATCCGCATATATATCACCATTGCCTTTGATTTTCTTGACTGTATATCTCTTAAATATCAACATATACACGTGTGATTTAGTTTACGAAGATTTTTCAATGCCGAGAACCTCGATCAGAGAGTAGAAAAGGCGTAAGGTTCATAATGGTGTAAAATTAAAATGGGATATATAACGGGCTAGGATTCGAGTTACAGGAACAAGGGCCAAACTAACCACCCAAGAATGGAATCGTCGAGCGAAAACACTTGACAACCTCCTAGAAGCAGCTTTTCTTGCCACCAAACCATTCTCCATCAATTAGGAATCTGATGCCGTCAATAAACACATTCCTTAAATTGTAGCCATTTGTTTAGTGTTTTTTTTGGTGTCTAATCCGCATATATCTCACCATTGCCCTTGATTTTCTTGATTGTATATCTCTTAAATGTCTATATATACACGTGTGATTTAGTTTACGAAGATTTTTCAATGCCGAGAACCTCGATCAGAGAGTAAAAAAGGTGTAAGGTTCACAATGGTGTATGGGATATACCGGGCTTGGATTCGAGTTACTGGAACAAGGGCCGAACCAACCACCCAAGAAAGGAATCGTCGAGCGAAAACACTTGACAACCTCCTAGAAGCAGCTTTTCTTGCCACCAAACCTTTCTCCATCAATTAGGAATCTGATGCCGTCACTAAACACATTCCTTAAATTGTAGCCATTTGATGAGTGTTTTTTTTGTGTCAAATCCGCATATATATCACCATTGCCTTTGATTTTCTTGACTGTATATCTCTTAAATTTCAACATATACACGTGTGATTTAGTTTACGAAGATTTTTCAATGCCGAGAACCTCGATCAGAGAGTAGAAAAGGCGTAAGGTTCATAATGGTGTAAAATTAAAATGGGATATACCGGGCTAGGATTCGAGTTACAGGAACAAGGGCCAAACCAACCACCCAAGAATGGAATCGTCGAGCGAAAACACTTGACAACCTCCTAGAAGCAGCTTTTCTTGCCACCAAACCATTCTCCATCAATTAGGAATCTGATGCCGTCAATAAACACATTCCTTAAATTGTAGCCATTTGTTTAGTGTTTTTTTTGGTGTCTAATCCGCATATATATCACCATTGCCCTTGATTTTCTTGATTGTATATCTCTTAAATGTCTATATATACACGTGTGATTTAGTTTACGAAGATTTTTCAATGCCGAGAACCTCGATCAGAGAGTAAAAAAGGTGTAAGGTTCACAAGGGTGTATTTGATATACCGGGCTAGGATTCGAGTTACTGGAACAAGGGCCAAACCAACCACCCGAGAATGGAATCGTCAAGCGAAAACACTTGACAACCTCCTAGAAGTAGCTTTTCTTACCACCAGACCTTTCTCCATCAATTAGGAATCTGATGCCGTCAGTAAACACATTCCTTAAATTGTAGCCATTTGTTGAGTGTGTTTTTTGGTGTCTAATCCGCATATATATCACCATTGCCCTTGATTTTCTTGACTCTATATCTCTTAAATATTAACATATACACGTGTGATTTAGTTTACGAAGATTTTTCAATGCCGAGAACCTCGATCAGAGAGTAAAAAAGGCGTAAAGTTCACAATGGTGGAAAATTAAAGTAGGATATACCGGGCTAGGATTCGAGTTACAGGAACAAGGGCCAAACCAACCACCCAAAAATGGAATCATCGAGCGAAAACACTTGACAACCTCCTAGAAGCAGCTTTTCTTGCCACCAGACCTTTCTCCATCAATTAGGAATCAGATGCCGTCACTAAACACATTCCTTAAATTGTAGCCATTTGTTGAGTGTTTTTTTTTTGTGTCTAATCTGCATATATATCACCATTGCCCTTGATTTTTTTGACTGTATATCTCTTAAATGTCAACATATACACGTGTGATTTAGTTTACGAAGAATTTTCAATGCCGAGAACCTCGATCAGAGAGTAAAAAAGGCGTAAGGTTCACAATGGTGTAAAATTAAAATGGGATATACCGGGCTAGGATTCGAGTTACAAGAACAAGGGCCAAACCAACCACCCAAGAATGGAATCGTCGAGCGAAAACATTTGACAACCTCCAAGAAGCAGCTTTTCTTGCCACCAGACCTTACTCTATCAATTAGGAATCTGATGCCGTCACTAACCACATTCCTTAAATTGTAGCCATTTGTTGAGTGTTTTTTTTTTTGGTGTCTAATCCGCAAATATATCACCATTGCCCTGGATTTTCTTGACTGTATATCTCTTAAATGTCAACATATACACGTGTGAATTAGTTTACGAAGATTTTTCAATGCCGAGAACCTCGATCAGAGAGTAAAAAAGGCGTAAGGTTCACAATGATGTAAAATGAAAATGGGATATACCGGGCTAGGATTTGAGTTACCGGAACAAGGGCCAAACCAACCACCCAAGAATGGAATCGTCGAGCGAAAACACTTGACAACCTCCTAGAAGCAGCTTTTCTTGCCACCAGACCTTTCTCCGTCAATTAGGAATCTGATGCCGTCACTAAACACATTCCTTAAATTGTATCCATTTGTTGAGTGACTTTTTCTTTGGTGTCTAATCCGCATATATATCACCATTGCCCTGGATTTTCTTGACTGTATATCACTTAAATGTCAACATATACACGTGTGATTTAGTTTACGAAGATTTTTCAATGCCGAGAACCTCGATCAGAGAGTAAAAAAGGCGTAAGGTTCAGAATGGTGTAAGATTAAAATGGGATATACCGGGCTAGGATCCGAGTTACAGGAACAAGGGCCAAACCAACCACCCAAGAATGGAATCGTCGAGCGAAAACACTTGACAACCTCCTAGAAGCAGCTTTTGTTGCCACCAGACCTTTCTCCATCAATTAGGAATCTGATGCCTTCACTAAACACATTCCTTAAATTGTAGCCATTTGTTGAGTGTTTTTTTTTCGTCTCTAATCCGCATATATATCACCATGGCCCTTGATTTTTTTGACTGTATATCTCTTAAATGTCAACATATACACGTGTGATTTAGTTTACGAAGATTTTTCAATGCCGAGAACCTCGATCAGTGAGTAAAAAAGGCGTAAGGTTCACAATGGTGTAAAATTAAAATGGGATATACCGGGCTAGGATTCGAGTTACAAGAACAAGGGCCAAACCAACCACCCAAGAATGGAATCGTCGAGCGAAAACACTTGACAACCTCCTAGAAGCAGCTTTTCTTGCCACCAGACCTTTCTCCGTCAATTAGGAATCTGATGCCGTCACTAAACACATTCCTTAAATTGTATCCATTTGTTGAGTGACTTTTTCTTTGGTGTCTAATCCGCATATATATCACCATTGCCCTGGATTTTCTTGACTGTATATCACTTAAATGTCAACATATACACGTGTGATTTAGTTTACGAAGATTTTTCAATGCCGAGAACCTCGATCAGAGAGTAAAAAAGGCGTAAGGTTCAGAATGGTGTAAGATTAAAATGGGATATACCGGGCTAGGATCCGAGTTACAGGAACAAGGGCCAAACCAACCACCCAAGAATGGAATCGTTGAGCGAAAACACTTGACAACCTCCTAGAAGCAGCTTTTGTTGCCACCAGACCTTTCTCCATCAATTAGGAATCTGATGCCGTCACTAACCACATTCCTTAAATTGTAGCCATTTGTTGAGTGTTTTTTTTTTGGTGTCTAATCCGCAAATATATCACCATTGCCCTGGATTTTCTTGACTGTATATCTCTTAAATGTCAACATATACACGTGTGAATTAGTTTACGAAGATTTTTCAATGCCGAGAACCTCGATCAGAGAGTAAAAAAGGCGTAAGGTTCACAATGATGTAAAATGAAAATGGGATATACCGGGCTAGGATTTGAGTTACCGGAACAAGGGCCAAACCAACCACCCAAGAATGGAATCGTCGAGCGAAAACACTTGACAACCTCCTAGAAGCAGCTTTTCTTGCCACCAGACCTTTCTCCGTCAATTAGGAATCTGATGCCGTCACTAAACACATTCCTTAAATTGTATCCATTTGTTGAGTGACTTTTTCTTTGGTGTCTAATCCGCATATATATCACCATTGCCCTGGATTTTCTTGACTGTATATCACTTAAATGTCAACATATACACGTGTGATTTAGTTTACGAAGATTTTTCAATGCCGAGAACCTCGATCAGAGAGTAAAAAAGGCGTAAGGTTCAGAATGGTGTAAGATTAAAATGGGATATACCGGGCTAGGATCCGAGTTACAGGAACAAGGGCCAAACCAACCACCCAAGAATGGAATCGTCGAGCGAAAACACTTGACAACCTCCTAGAAGCAGCTTTTGTTGCCACCAGACCTTTCTCCATCAATTAGGAATCTGATGCCGTCACTAACCACATTCCTTAAATTGTAGCCATTTGTTGAGTGTTTTTTTTTTGGTGTCTAATCCGCAAATATATCACCATTGCCCTGGATTTTCTTGACTGTATATCTCTTAAATGTCAACATATACACGTGTGAATTAGTTTACGAAGATTTTTCAATGCCGAGAACCTCGATCAGAGAGTAAAAAAGGCGTAAGGTTCACAATGATGTAAAATGAAAATGGGATATATCGGGCTAGGATTCGAGTTACTGGAACAAGGGCCAAACCAACCACCCAAGAATGGAATCGTCGAGGGAAAACACTTGACAACCTCCTAGAAGGAGCTTTTCTTATCACCAGACCTTTCTCCATCAATTAGGAATCTGATGCTGTCACTAAACACATTCCTTAAATTGTAGCCATTTGTTGAGTGTTTTTTTTTGGTGTCTAATCCGTATATATATCACCTTTGCCCTTGATTTTCTTGACTCTATATCTCTTAAATATCAACATATACACGTGCGATTTAGTTTACCAAGATTTTTCAATGTCGAGAACCTCGATCAGAGATTAAAAAAGGCGTAAGGTTCACAATGGTGTAAAATTAAAGTAGGATATACCGGGCTAGGATTTGAGTTACAGGAACAAGGGCCAAACCAACCACCCAAGAATGGAATCATCAAGCGAAAACACTTGACAACCACCTAGAAGCAGCTTTTCTTGCCGCCAGACCTTTCTCCATCAATTAAGAATCTGATGCCGCCACTAAACACATTCCTTAAATTGTAGCCATTTGTTCAGTGTTTTTTTTTTGGTGTCTAATCCGCATATATATCACCATTGCCCTTGATTTTCTTGACTGTATATCTCTTAAATGTCAACATATACACGTGTGATTTAGTTTACGAATAATTTTCAATGCCGAGAACCTCTATCAGAGAGTAAAAAAGGCGTAAGGTTCACATTGGTGTAAAATTAAAATGGGATATACCGGGCAAGGATTCGAGTTACAGGAACAAGGGCCAAACCAACCACCCAAGAATGGTATCGTCGAGCGAAAACACTTGACAACCTCCTACAAGCAGCATTTCTTGCCACCAGACCTTTCTCCATCAATTAGGAATCTGATGCCGCCACTAAACACATTCCTTAAATTGTAGCCTTTTGTTGAGTGTTTTTTTTTGGTGTCTAATCCGCATATATATCACCATTGCCCTTGATTTTCTTGACTATATATCTCTTAAATGTCAACATATACACGTGTGATTTAGTTTACGAAGATTTTTCAATGCCGAGAACCTCGATCAGAGAGTAAAAAAGGCGTAAGGTTCACAATGGTGTAAAATTAAAATGGGATAACGGGCCAGGATTCAAGTAACTAGAACAAGGGCCAAACCAACCACCAAAGAATGGAATCGTCGAGCGAAAACACTTGAAAACCTCCTAGAAGTAGCTTTTCTTACCACCAGACCTTTCTCCATCAATTAGGAATCTGATGCCGTCTCTAAACATATTCCTTAAATTGTAGCTATTTGTTGAGTGTTTTTTTTGGTGTCTAATCCGCATATATATCACCATTGCCCTTGATTTTCTTGACTCTATATCTCTTAAATATCAACATATACACGTGTGATTTAGTTTATGAAGATTTTTCAATGCCGAGTACCTCGATCAGAGAGTAAAAAAGGCGTAAGGATCACAATGGTGTAAAATTAAAGTAGGATATACCGGGCTAGGATTCGAGTTACAGGAACAAGGGCCAAACCAACCACCCAAGAATGGAATCATCGAGCAAAAACACTTGACAACCTCCTAGAAGCAGCTTTTCTTGCCACCAGACCTTTCTCTATCAATTAGGATTCTGATGCCGTCACAAAACACATTCCTTAAATTGTAGCCATTTGTTGAGTGATTTTTTTGGGTGTCTAATCCGCATATATATCACCATTGCCCTTGATTTTCTTGACTGTATATATCTTAAATGTCAACATATACACGTGTGATTTAGTTTACGAAGAATTTTCAATGCCGAGAACCTCTATCAGAGAGTAAAAAAGGCGTAAGGTTCACAATGGTGTAAAATTAAAATGGGATATACCGGGTAAGGATTCGAGTTACAGGAACAAGGGCCAAACCAACCACCCAAGAATGGAATCGTCGAGCGAAAACACCTGACAACCTCCTAGAAGCAGCATTTCTTGCCACCAGACCTTTCTCAATCAATTAGGAATCAGATGCCGTTACTAAACACATTCCTTAAATTGTAGCCATTTGTTGAGTGTTTTTTTTTTTGGTGTCTAATCCGCATATATATCACAATTGCCCTTGATTTTCTTGACTATATATCTCTTAAATGTCAACATATACACGTGTGATTTAGTTTACGAAGATTTTTCAATGCCGAGAACCTCGATCAAAGAGTAAAAAATGCGTAAGGTTCACAATGGTGTAAAATTAAAATGGGATATACTGGGCAAGGATTCGAGTTACAGGAACAAGGGCCAAACCAACCACCCAAGAATGGAATCATCGAGCGAAAACACTTGACAACCTCCTAGAAGCAGCTTTTCTAGCCACCAGACCTTTCTCCATCAATTAGGAATTTGATGCCGTCACAAAACACTTTCCTTAAATTGTAGCGAATTTATTGAGTGTTTTTTTTTTGTGTCTAATCCGCATATATATCACCATTGCCCTTGATTTTCTTGACTGTATATCTCTTAAATGTCAACATATACACGTGTGATTTTGTTTATGAAGATTTTTCAATGCCGAGAACCTCGATCAGAGAGTAAAAAAGGCGTAAGGTTCACAATGGTGTAAGATTAAAATGGGATATACCGGGTTAGGATTCGAGTTACAGGAACAAGGGCCAAACCAACCACCCAAGAATGGAATCGTCGAGCGAAAACACTTGAAAACCTCCTAAAAGCAGCTTTTATTACCACCAGACCTTTCTCCATCAGTTAGGAATCTGATGCCGTCACAAAACACATTCCTTAAATTGTAGCCATTTGTTGAGTGTTTTTTTTTTGTTGTCTAATCCGCATATATATCACCATTGCGCTTGATTTTATTGACTGTATATCTCTTAAATATCAACATATACACGTTTGATTTAGTTTGCAAAGATTTTTCAATGCCGAGAACCTCGATCGGAGAGTAAAAAAGGCGTAAGGTTCACAATGGTGTAAAACTAAAATGGGATATACCAGGCTAGGATTCGATTTACAGGAACAAGGGCCTAACCAACCACCCAAGAATGGAATCGTCGAGCGAAAACACTTGACAACCTCCTAGAAGCAGCTTTTCTTGCTACCAGACCTTTCTCCATCAATTAGGAATCTGATGCCGTCACTAAACACGTTCCTTAAATTGTAGCCATTTGTTGAGTGTTTTTTTTTTGTGTCTAATCCGCATATATATCACCATTGCCCTTGATTTTCTTGACTGTATATCTCTTAAATATCAACATATACACGTGTGATTTAATTTACAAATATTTTTCAATAACGAGAACCTCGATCAGAGAGTAAAAAAGGCATATGGTTCACAATGGTGTAAAATTAAAATGGGATATAGCGGGATACGATTCGTGTTATAGGAACAAGGGCCAAACCAACCACCCAAGAATGGAATCGTCGATCGAAAACACTTGACAACCTCCTAGAAGCAGCTTTTCTTTCCACCAGACCTTTCTCCATCAATTAGGAATCTGATGCCGTCACTAAACACATTCCTTAAATTGTAGCCATTTGTTGAGTGTTTTTTTTTGGTGTCTAATCCGCATATATATCACCATGGCCCTTGATTTTCTTAACTGTATATCTCTTAAATGTCAACATATACACATGTGATTTACTTTAAGAAGATTTTTCAATGCCGAGAACCTCGATCAGAGAGTAAAAAAGGCGTAAGGTTCACAATGGTGTAAAATTAAAATGGGATATACCGGGCTAGGATTCGAGTTACAGGAACAATGGCCAAACCAACCACCTAAGAATGGAATCGTCGAGCGAAAAGACTTGACAACCTCCTAGAAGCTGCTTTTCTTGCCACCAGACCTTTCTCCATCAATTAGGAATCTGATGCCGTCACGAAACACATTCCTTAAATTGTAGCCATTTGTTGAGTTTTTTTTTGGTGTCTAATCCGCATATATATCACCATTGCCCTTGATTTTCTTGACTGTATATCTCTTAAATATCAACATATACACATGTGATTTAGTTTACGAAGATTTTTCTATGCCGAGAACCTCGATCAGAGAGTAAAAAAGGCGTAAGGTTCACAATGGTGTAAGATTAAAATGGGATATACCGGGCTAGGATTCGAGTTACAGGAACAAGGGCCAAACCAACCACCCAAGAATTGAATCGTCGAGCGAAAACCCTTGACAACCTCCTAGAAGCATCTTTTCTTGCCACCAGACCTTTCTCCATCAATTAGGAATCTGATGTCGTCACGAAACACATTCCATAAATTGTAGCCATTTGTTGAGTGTTTTTTTTGTTGTGTCTAATCCGCATATATATCACCATTGAATAGGATCGTTTTGCCGACCAAACGAGTCGATCAGAAGAGTTTTTACTCAATACGAGAGGCGGAAACAAACGTATCAAGTTCAATTAAGCTAGATATTCACTTTAAACTATCTTTTGATTGATTTGACAAAGATTTACAGCGAGTAGACACTTCGGCAGCAATTCGGCTCTCAAACCGGAAAAGTAATTTCGTACCAAATGACGAAGACAAGGCAACTATTTATAGGCAAGGTGATTTCGCATGAACATGTTCACACGAAATCACTTTCACACGAAATAGGGATTTCGTGCGAAATAGCAATGTGATTTCATGCGAAATAGCTATGTGATTTCGTGCGAAATAATTGTTGCCTATTTCGTACGAAATTACCCTTTTAACATGTTTTCTCGTTTTACGTGCCCTAATCTATCTATTCTAATACAAGACTCGATACAAGACGAAGTCGACAGACGTATGCACCAACAGACTCCCCCTCGAATGTTGACGAGTCTTCAGTGTCGAGTCTTCAACGTCTTCAGTCTTTATCAGTCTTCTTGAACTCTTCCAAAGTATCTGACAATGTAAAGCATCCTCAATCTCTGTCTTCTTTTTATCTCCAGTATCTCCACCTGACTCGCATCTTACTCTAATTCTCTTGATCAGATCTCTTGATTCCTTAAGTTTATCAGCATCAGCATCTAGCATGACTTTCAGATCCAGAATCAGAACTTGGCTCTCACAGAATCAGGATTGTAACCTGGCTCTCTATGATACCAGAATCAGACACCTGGCTAACCTGCACAAACTCTACCTCACAATAAATTTCACAAATTTAACATTTGACAAATTTATATACCACTTGCAGGTAATAATCAATAAAAAAAAATGATTTCACAATGTTAAAATCTGATGAACCACTTGTAGACAAAACATTTATTTTGTATTCATTATAAACAGACTCTCCCTCACGAAATGTCCATCATGTTTAGCACTTGGAATTTTAAACATCAGCTCTCCAACATCAGTTGTCGAAAATCTTTTTGGATTTTTTCAAAATTTATACTAAAACACATTAAAACTCTTTTTGAATTTTATGATTTTTATAAAAAGCAGTAAATAAATATTTACAGACAATATTTTTGTGAGTTTGTGTAAGAGGATCATATCAGTTTTTGAGACAAATCACCAACACCGTTAAGCTTTAATCATTTTAAGTTCTAAACGATTCACTTAGATTGTTAGTATAATGATCCACTTAAATTTTCACACAAATTTCAACTGTTTCGAGATACGAGATTAATGTTTTAAGGACTTAAACTTATTCGCGTGTCCCACCTCAGAATATACTCCCGTATCCAGATCCCAATATTTAGTCTTACAGGTGAGTATACCTAGATGATATCTGTAAAGGGTTAAATGAGAGGGCCATGAGAGCTCAGGCTATTGCTTCCGCAAAATCAGAGAGATGATGGCTTTGACTTTTGGTGTGTTCCCTTTAAAGAATCTTTTCTTCAACAACACATGATTAGCATTTTTACAATGTTTCATCATTTTTTATGCTGAGGGTGGTGCTATATTTCAAGTAAGCGAAAAGTATTATACGGGGACTAGGCCATTGCTTTCGCAAAATCAGAAGTCCCGGGATAATACCCCAAATATCACTAAGCATAAAGGCCTAGTATCTCAGAAAGAGGGGCCTTTCAAACAAGATTTCGGGGGTTACCCATATATCCGAGAGATGTTCCCCACAAGATAAGTAAGTTTGAAATTTAGGTTTATATCTTGACACAATCTACTAAATGTGTAAAAACCTACTGGCACATCATCAGTGTTGGACCGTTCTATGACTGTTAACCGTCAGTTAAGGATGTTCATCTCAGTTTACAGAGGCGGAATCAAAGTAAACTAAGTCATAACAGCTCTAATCCTTTTAATCTTTCTTTTCTGATTAATTTGAGTGCTTGTACAAGGTTTTCTGATACAGATCCGTCAGCACTTCGTCACACAAACAATGACAACTGATTACACTTCAAATGACCAACACACCTATTTATAAGACACATGATTTCGCTTGAGGCTGTCTGAAGCGAAATCTATTATGCTGATTTCGCTTCAAGCATATACATACCCTCTTCAAGCGAAATCTTGTGATTAACATATAAAAACCCTAACTTAAACCCTAATATGTAATCATTCAAACAATCCTAGACACAAGACTTGATTATGACGTAATCAACAGACATTCAGTGCACCAACAGACTCCCCCTTGGATGTTGATGAAGTCTTTGGCTTCAAGTCTTTGTCTTTCACAATCTTCAAACATTGTAAAAACTCTCATCAATCTTTATCTTCAAGCTTTAAACTTTAAACTTCAATCTTCCCTTTAACTGTTGATCCAGACTCCCCCTTTCACAGACTCCCCCTCTCAATATACTAGAATCTGAAAAATCTGGTTCAAGCTTTAACAAATAGCTTCCGTTGGGAATAATGAAGTCCAAACCTGTTTCTCAACAAACAAACATAACCATTCTATCTTTTCAACAATAAAACACAAACTCAATCAGCTTTAACAATCCACTCAAGTATTCAAGTTCAAGTTAATGACCCTGATTACTCAATTAATCTACCAAGTCCAAATTAATGACCTTGGTTGATCTTTTGACGAAACAAACTAATTTTGAAAACAACAATTTCAAACATTTTCTGAAAAATAACAAGTATCAAGTTAATGAACTTGCTTTTGACTTTTCAAACAATTCAAACTTCTTCAAAGTAAGCTATCCTCATTCTTCAGTCCAGAATTCCCTGCATCTGCTTCAAACTTCTAAGAATCCAACAATCAACTCTCCACTTTGGTTTGTCTAAAATAAAGCAGAAATAAAATCTTTTTGGATTTTATAAAGTGTTCTAAACTAAAAAATGAAATACAGAAAACTTAAATTTGCAGAAAGTAAACAAATTAAACTATTTACAAACATATCTTTGGTGAGCGTGTCAGGGAATCATATCAGCTTTTCAGACAAATCACAAGTACCGTTAAGCTACATTACATACTCAGACTTAAACAATTTACCTCGATTGTCGATATACTGATCCATCTTAAATTCCCACACAAATTTCAACTTATTCAGGATACGATTTAGATGAATTAAGAACTTAGATCATTCATGTGTCCCACCTCTTGAATATACTCCCGTATCCAGAATCTCAATAATCAGTCTTACAGGTGAGAATACTACAATGATATCTGTATATAATTTAGGTATGCGAGGGCCGAGGGATCTCAGATCGATACTTCCGTATACGCAGAGAGATATCAGCTTCGACTTTTCGGTGTGTCCCCTTTAGAGGATCTTTTTGCTTACAACAGCAGCATATATCAATTTTATTGTTTCAGCATGCTGAGGGTTTAATGCTGTGTTTCAAGCATTGCAGCAAGTATTAGCCAGGGACTAGGTCAGAACTACCGTTCAGCAGAAGTCCCGGAATAATACCCCAGACATCATAGAGTATAAAGACCTAGTATATCAGATTAAGAGACCTTTCAAACGAGATTTCAGAGGTTACCTATATATCCAAGTAGTGTTCCCCACGAATTCACAAGTTTGAATTTAGGTTTATATCCCGAATAAATCTACTAAATGTGTGAAAACCTATCGACACATCATCAGTAAGATTGTTTAACTCTTTTAAACTTTACAAATCTTTAGCATACCGTGATCGTCTAGCTGATGTACTATCATTTTCCCATATACACAAGCTCTTTTTCAGATTTTATCATGTTTTTGTATTTTTGCATTTTTTACTGTTTTTGTATTTTCTGAAAATAAACTATGTACAAACATCTACTCCCCCTAAATACCAAAACAAGTAAAAATTCGACAAACCATTGCAGATTGTTTCTCGTCTTCATCCGCAACAGTACCCTCATCAACGCCAATTATGCCATCCGACACCGACAGAAGCTTCATACCGTTCAGTTTTAACAAATATTTAAACCGATTTTTATCAAAAGCTTTGGTATGTAAATCAGCTTTCTGTTCGTCAGTGTGGATTTTCTCAATTCGTATCAACTTTTTCTCAAAACAATCACGAATAAAGTGATGACGAATTTCTATGTGTTTCGTTTTAGCGTGATGTACTGGATTTTTAGTTATATTTATTGCGGCCTCATTATCAACAAAAAGAGGTGTGTTAAGAAACTGCAAACCGTAGTCGCGCATCTGTTGCTGTATCCACAAGATCTGAGAGCAGCAACTGCTAGCAGAAACATACTCCGCTTCACATGTAGATAACGCCACAGACGTTTGTTTCTTACACTGCCAGGTAACCAATCTAGGACCAAAGAACTGGCATCCTGCAGTTGTTGATTTTGAATTGACTTTGCAGCATCCGAAATCCGAATCGGAATACCCTTCGAGCGTAAAATCGCCTTTTCTAGGATACCACAACCCCAATGAAGGAGTTCCTTTCAGGTAGCGCAATATCCTCTTCACAATGATCATATGCAATGCTCTCGGGTTAGACTGAAATCTTGCTGCGAGGCACGTTGGGTACATAATATCAGGACGTGAAGCAGTTAGGTACATTAGAGAACCTATCATGGATCGGTAAAACGTTTCATCAGCCCTGTCTCCGGTGAGATCTGGGTGAATCCCATGATTTGTTGCAAGTGGGGTAGCAGCTGGAGTAGAACTTGACATCCCAAATTTCTCTAGAATATCATGAACGTACTTTGACTGATGAATGAAAATTCCCTCAGGAAGTTGTTCAACTTGTAAACCCAGAAAGAATTTCATCTCCCCCATTGATGACATTTCAAACTTCTGCTTCATCACTGATTCAAAATCTTTGCATAGATTTTCATTTGTCGACCCAAAGATTATATCGTCCACATAAATCTGTACTATCAGAAGATGACCATCAACGACTTTAGTGAAGAGAGTGGCATCCACTGTTCCACGTATGAACTGGTTAGCGAGTAGGTGTTGAGACAAAGTCTCGTACCAGGCTCTCGGTGCTTGGTGTAAACCATACAGCGCTTTGTCCAATAAGTAGACCTTGTTTTTGTGGATTGGGTCAGTAAAGCCCGGCGGCTGACCAACATAAACCTCCTCTTTAACCTTCCCGTAAAGAAACGCCGATTTAACATCCAACTGATAAACTTTGAAGTTCTTCCAGGACGCAAATGCTAGGAAAATTCTGATTGCCTCTAGTCGTGCTACAGGAGCATAGACTTCGGTAAAATCAATTCCCTCTTGTTGACTAAAGCCCTGAACAACGAGTCGAGCTTTGTTCCTTACGACAACTCCTCTATCGTCCCTCTTACACTTAAACACCCACTTAGTGTTAATTTTCCTTTGACCATCCGGCAAATCAACTAACTTCCACACTCCCAATTTCTCGAATTGACTAAGTTCCTCCTGCATTGCATTGACCCAAGAGTCTTCAGTAAACGCCTCTTTGTAAGTTCTTGGCTCAACCTGCGAGATAAAACAACTCGAAGAAAATTCAGATTGCAAAGGAGCAACTTTTGAATAAAAATATGTAAGCCCTTTATCAATCTGATTTCGAGTGCGAACACCAGCTTGTAATTCTCCTATGATCAACTCCTCTGGATGATATGAAAAAGTTCGCGGCATCACTTCACTTTGAACATCTACATTTCCCTCCAGATTAGTAACATTCTGCTCTGCATCTTGTTCACCAACTTGGTTTGTTTGACTTGAAATCTGAATTTGCTCCCCCTCAGAATCTGAATCACCATGATCAAAGACTGGCATGTTTTCAGCTTCTAGATCATCATTCTGAACCGACTGATTATCCTGAGCAACTTCATTCTATTGGACATCATCATGTTCACCAGCATTACTTGGACCTGCTTCATCATCATTTGAAGTTTCCCGTGGTCTCCTCGAATACTCAGCTGGGAATCTTAACTGCGACTCATATTCACGCAAAATATCCAACTCATCAAAGAAATCTTCATCATCCTCTGATTCTTCTCTCATGTCAAACGAATCCCAAAGTTTGTCATAATGATAACGCCATGAATCACCAGGATTCTGCGGCGGCATAGTATAACCTTGACATTCAACATTTGCAGCTTCAATAATCCGCTTCTCACTTGGAACGAAGACACGTCTTAATGGATTTGAATAACCAACAAAAATACCCTCAATGCACTTCGGACCAAACTTTCCAAAAGGCTCTATAACCGTACACGGTGACCCGAACGGTTCTAAATACTTCAAATTCGGTTTGCGATTATTGATAAGCTCAAAGCATGTTTTGTTGAACTTCTTGACAGTAAGAACCCTGTTGAGCGTATAGCATGCGGCAGAAACAGCTTCAGCCCAAAAATTAATCGGTAACTTTGAATCTGCTAGCATCGTTCTAGCCGTCTCGATTAGCGTCCGGTTTTTGCGTTCTGCGACTCCATTCTGCTGAGGAGTGTACGGAGCACTAAACTCATGCAAAATACCTCTTTCATCACAAAATTCTTCCATTTTGCTGTTCTTGAATTCAGTACCATTATCACTTCGAATTCTCTTGATACGCCTTTGGTACAAATTCTCTATCTTCCTGAACAGCGCCATCAAACTGTCAAATGTTTCATCTTTTGTCTTCAAGAAAGAAACCCACGAAAATCTGGAATAATCATCAGTAACGACCAAACAATAGTAATCTCCTGTAATACTTTTGACATTCACTGGACCAAACAAATCCATGTGAAGTCTTTCCAGAGGTCTCGAAACTGAATTGATTTGTTTTGTAGGGTGTGACTTTTTCTTCTGCTTACCTTTGATGCAGCTAATGCACTCCCCTTCCAGATGAAAACCTTTGATATTAACTCCCAATACCAAATCATTGTGTACCAAATGATTCATTTTTCTAAGATGTATATGCCCCATCTTTCTATGCCACAATCTGGATTCTTTCTCAGTTGCTCTAGACACAAAACAATGTGCTTGACCAGTAGTTGTAGTTGCTACCGACATATCTAACACATATAAATCGTTTACTCTAGGTGCCCTCATAATAATCCATTCTTCAGGAACAACAAAACCAGGTTTCAAAATCAAACACTCTTTATCAGTGAAGTGAGTAGTATACTGATTGTCACAGATCTGCGAGATACTAAGCAGATTGTTCTCCAGCTCAGTGATGTAGTTAACTCTCTCAAACGTCACGATCCCATTGGACAACGTTCCTTCACCAACAATTCTACCACCTTCATGACCAGCAAATCCCACATAACCACCATTAATGTTTCTCACATCATACAATAATGCAGTTTTTCCTGTCATATGTCGAGATGCACCACTATCCATAATCCATCTAGATATCAGTTGTGGAAGATCCTGCACAAAACAAACTATGATTTAAACAACTTCAAGAAAGATGCCGATTCATGCTTCACGAACCAGGAAGCTCCGGCAATTCAAACTGCTTATTCGAACATGGTGTCCACCCAGGCCTCATCAGCCTTAGGTGTAGCCTTGACTCTAGCAATTTGAATTTTGAAATTTTTAGCCTTCAAAGGTGGAAAACTTGCATCATAATCAACCGAAATTGATTCGTCAGTTTTTTTCACTTCAGAAGTTGAAATTTTCATTTCAGTTTTTGGTTTCCAAGCTTGTTGAGATAATGCAACCCTCTTGTAAAATTTGTCATTTTGAGTTACCAATTTCTTTACAGGTTCATTTTTTGCTTTTACATTGTTGATTTTAACGTTTTGCTTCTCAACCACTTTCTTCTCAATATACATTGGTGATTTACCCTTCACATCAACCTTCTTTTGTTGAACCTTCACAGCTTCAGTCTTAGGCTTCACATATGTACACTTTCGTGCAATATGACCAACTTGTTCACATCTAAAACAAGTACGAGTATCAACTACTCGACTCGTGCCTTCAGACTGATACTGTGAAGCTCTTTTCGCAAAGAACTCTTCATTTGATTTTGAAAAGATTTCATTTTTCTCATCAGAAAGTAACCGTGAACCATTCACAAACACCTTCTTTTCAGTAAACCTCTTGTTTTGAAAACTCTTCTTTCGATAACTATTACCACCCCGATAATCACCCGACCAATTGTTTCGATTGTTATTGTAAAAACTTGGTGAATAAACAGTTCTCTTGTTATAAACCCTGTCTTTCTTTCGACTTAGATTATTCACTGCTGACAACTCGACTTCAACAAGTTTGAAAACATTTGTCAATTTGTTCATGTTAACATTCTCTATTGGAAACTCTGAATCCGAAAACAACTTATCCGAACCCATCATCTTGTACATGACAAGGTTTGATTCTTCATCTAAGTTGTTCTTGGACTTTTGTTTCAGAATGTATCTGTCTAGAAAACATCCATCCTCCTCAGAAGTGTCACAATCCGGTTTAAGCACTTTGTCTACCACACTTTTCACCACATCACTTTGGACACCCTCGTCATTGGAAGATGTGAACGTGACATCAATGTTTTCAGGAAGTTTAACTTCACTTTCTTCCTCAATTTCCACCAAACTAGACTGCTTTTTCGTGTAGTTGTCTAAAATTGGCGGTGGAACTTTGTGAAAACCTACACCCGTTCCATCAGAAAACACATCCTCGCCATCTTTGTTTTTCCCTATAGGTTTAGGAACAATATGTTGCAAAACAAAACTTGCCGATTTATAGCTGTTAAGCTTCAACTGGATTCGTTCATTCTCAATTTCAGCTTCTTGAACTTTAAGTTTCAGTTTAGCAATTTGATCCAGTTGTTCATTAATCGATTCTTCTTTTAATCTCAAAACAGCTCTTAGATGTTCATTTTCTTTAAATGTTTTACCATTACGATCATCACTATCTTTGACAATGTTTTTCAATTTCTCAAACTTTTCAGAAATTTGGCGATTTTCAAGAATTAACTTTTCATTTTCAGATTTGATTTTCTCACTATCAGTTTTATCATTTTCAATTTGAGCCGTTAATTCTTTAATCCGTTCAGTTGAAGCTCTTACACTTTTGTCACGATCAAGAATCTGATTTTCAACATTTCTAACCTTTGTTGTCAGGTTCTGGATTTTCTCATTGTTAAGATACGTGACAGTGCTACAAAAATTGCATTGTTTGGTGCAATTTTTGCAGTCAGCATTTCCATCAATCTTGTTACCTAACTCAATCTTGTTACCTGACGCATTTGTTGACACACTTTGACTGACCGACTCCTTTGACTCAGTAACAGAATTAGGATCTACCTCAAGTGCTTTTGCAGCTAGCACTTTGTCAGCCATTACTCCCTGGTTTTCAGCTGTCAACTCTTGCGTAGTATCAATTATGCCTGTATCAACCTGCTTTTCTTTCTTCTCTTTCTCTTCTTTCTCCTTTCTCTCTTTCTCTTTTGCTTCTTCAATCATTTTCGAAGTTGGTGTTCCCCACCACTTGTGCTGCCAATATTCATCTTCTTCTTTGTACTCCTTGATGATGGCTTCGATATCAAGTGTACTATCATCAATTGCAATATTTCCATACTCATCAAGATAGCACTCTCTATCTGGATCCCATCTATTGGCTCTCCTTGCATTTAGATAGATACGAGAAAGTCTAATAATCTTTGTTTCAGCAATCATCTTTCGGTAGTTATATTTCTGTTCTTCAGTACGATCATCTTTCCATGGCTTAGGTTCATCATTGCTTGCCATGAATGCGTAACCCACCGCATCTTCTTCCGGTAGAACTTCCTTACTCCAATCATACCCCTCATCATCATAAATCACAGCAAGAGCCCTTGATTTGTCTCTGTTATCTTCAGACTGCTTCAATCTAGGCGGCTCAGATTTATTCTGATGGTAGATTGCCTTTTTGTAATAATCATCTTGAAACGGATTCTCTGACTCATCAGCATAAGCGTTTCGGCATTCTCTCTTAAAATGACCCTTCTGCTTACATTTAAAACAAGTCACTTTTGACTTATCGAACCCCAGTTTTGTAGACGGACCACCAATCGTTTTTCTCCCTGTAATTTCCATGAAGCGTTGTGCACGTCGAACTGCACTTGCCATTGCCCAACGAATGTCGATCAGCTCCATTTCTTCAGGGTCTATCTGATCATAGTCTTCTTTCGTCAGATTTGTATTCCCAATTTTTCCAGCCACCAATCCTTCGTAGGATTCCAAAACAGACGCTAAAAAAACCATTTGTTGCTTGGCTGACTCCGCATCAAAATTCTGTGCGTTCTTCAGATCTATCGCGATATTGCAAAAAAACTTCGCATCAGAATGATTTGCAGAAGATGTAGATCCACTGTGATAACCACTATGGCCTCCACTTCTTTGATCACTTTGACTTTCTTTGTCAACTGTCGACACATTTTTAGCAGAAAATGCAGTCTTTGGAGAAGTAGCTTTCGGCATCATACTCTTTGGATAGTATAAATCCAGATTCTGCTGATAAGATGAATGATTAATTTTGTACGTCTTCTTCAACTCTAGTTCATGACTCTCGAGTTTTTCAATCAGCAAATCTAATGTCAGCTTTTCTGGTTCTTTGATGGTATTCTTCAGCATCATCGCATAATATCTCCAATCCATCTCATCAGGCAACGAATCGAACAATTTGTCGATAAGATCTTCTTCAGGAATGTCAATCTTATGTCTTACTAATTCTAGCTTCAGATGACCGAACCTTTCTATCATTTTACATACCGACTCATTCTTAAGACAACCAAACAGATCAAACTCTTTCCTAAGAAGTTTCTTTTTGTTTTTCTTAATTTCTTGACTACCTATACATTTCTTTTCTAACTTTTCCCAAAGATCTTTTGCATTTGAATAGTCGATAAGTGAGATTATATCTTCCCGGACTGACTGAAATAACAATGCCACACACTTTTGTTCAGCTACAAACGAATCAATCTCCTCAGCTGCTCTTAAAGTTTCACCATATTTCTTTCCATGTTCATAACCGTTTTTCAAACTCTTCCAGCTAGGAAATGCGAATGCCATCAACCAGTCTTCGAATTTTGTTGCCCACCTGCTATAATCTTCTATAGCCATCAGCTTAGGAGGTTTGTTAAACGTTCCAAATGCACTTTCGGACTCCCAAGCTTCTTTCTTTCTTTCTTTCGGTGGACTTTTGTTTGCATCGCTTGAAGACGTATCGTTGTTTCCTGAACTACCCGTGAATGCGTACATGTCGCTGAAAGGATTCATGAAAATATCATCCATTTTGATTGTACCTGCAAAACCAATCAAACACTTAGAAAATTTTTAGGTTTTGAAAAATTAACAGGTTCAAGCGAAATCTGCTATAATCTATTTCGCTTCAGCTTCAAGCGAAACTACACAAGATCAGATTCTCAAGCGAAACCAACTATTTCGCTTCAACCAAAACAGAACCTTCAAGCGAAAACAACTATTTCGCTTCAGGAAATCTTCAAGCGAAATCCAGCAATAACTATTTCGCTTCAGCAGTATCTGTTTCGCTTCAGGAGTTTCAAGCGAACCAGTCCAAACAGTCAGATCTGAAGCGAAATCAATCAATAATTTCGAACACCTTTCAAGCGACATCTTGTTTTTAGTCAATTTTAATATGTTTTAAGCTGAATTTTAGTCCGACACTTTGTAGGCTTTGTTAAAACTCAGTTTTACACGTTATACTCGAAAATTAGACCATTTCGACCGTTGGAACTTGTTCAGATCTGCAAAATGTAAAAAGAAATGAGTAGAAAGAAGATAATCCACTGCTATGGTATGAACTCCTCGTCCTGAGCTCTGATACCACTTGTTGGACCGTTCTATGACTGTTAACCGTCAGTTAAGGATGTTCATCTCAGTTTACAGAGGCGGAATCAAAGTAAACTAAGTCATAACAGCTCTAATCCTTTTAATCTTTCTTTTCTGATTAATTTGAGTGCTTGTACAAGGTTTTCTGATACAGATCCGTCAGCACTTCGTCACACAAACAATGACAACTGATTACACTTCAAATGACCAACACACCTATTTATAAGACACATGATTTCGCTTGAGGCTGTCTGAAGCGAAATCTATTATGCTGATTTCGCTTCAAGCATATACATACCCTCTTCAAGCGAAATCTTGTGATTAACATATAAAAACCCTAACTTAAACCCTAATATGTAATCATTCAAACAATCCTAGACACAAGACTTGATTATGACGTAGTCAACAGACATTCAGTGCACCAACAATCAGTGAGACCGTTTATCACATTTTGACTTTCCAATTCTTTAGCATGCTGTGATAGTCCACTGATGTACTATCATTTCCTCTTTTTACAACAAAACTCATTTTTTTTATTTTATCAAGTTTTTGGTTTTTTCAAATTTTCTAATCTTTTTGGATTTTCAGAAATTTCTTACTCCCCCTAAAATTCAAAATCATTTAGAGAAATTTGAAAACAAACTGTACAAATAAAGTGACAACTGTTGTGAATTGCTTCAATTCGCCATCCACTTGGCATAAACAATCAGAACTCCCCCTTTCAACAAACTATTTTCCCATTATGATTTCAAAACACTTAAGTTTGTTTTAATCAAATGGTTTTTCCGGAAAATTAGTTTTGTTGATTTCATAAACCATTTGTAGGTTAGGGGATCAATTCATCACCTTGTTCTTTCATCTTCAACTTTTTGAAAAATATAACAATTTTAAATTCAATCAACAAATACCACTTGTAGGAAATCAAGTACAACTTAATGTCCCTGATTTTCCACTTGTAAATTGAAATAACATCAAAGTGAAATTCTCAAGAAAAATGCCGATACCTGCTCCTCACTTACCAACCTGGAAGCTCCGGCAAGTCAGAATTTTTACATATGAAACACAGACATCCAAGCCTGACCAAACTTGGAGGTGACCTCTTCATTTTCACTTGGGGTGTAAGTTGCCTTCTTTGATTCATAAAATTCTTTAACCCCTTTTGCCTTCCCATCAACCATTTTCCCAAAAAAAAATTTCACATTTCCATTAAAAACCTTTTCAACATCGAATTCCTTCTTCTCATAATAGAATTGATTCGAAATTTCCACTTTACCAACTTTTTGCTTAAAATTTTCAGTCCTCAATGGGGGAAAATTGACATCATCCATTAGAGGAACTGGATTATTTCTTTTAACCTCAACTTGTGGCTCTTCTGACTTTGTGGAATCAGATTCATCGCCAGATTTTACTTCAGATTTCTTAACAACCCACATTTGATTGTCAAGGTTAACTCTTCTTTTGTAAAGTCTTTTCTTCGAACATTCACCAATCTCATATGTTGAATTTTTAAAAACTTTGAATTTTTCAATTGGTGGATCATTTTTCTCAATAATTTTTCCTTTGAGTTTAGAAACAACTTCCTGTTTGATGTTGGTTGCTTTAGGACAATTCCAAGCAATATGACTAACTTCTTGACACCTGTAACAGGTTCTTGTTTCCTTTCTTTAATAATCTCCATTCTTCATTTTCTCTTGTTTTTTAGCAAGGAAATCTCTGTTTGATTGCTTCCAGAATAAGCTCTTTTCTTCTTCCTCTGAACTTTTTCCTGAAACAAATACAGTTTTTGACTTATAAATTTTCTCATTTTTATGATTTTTCGATGGAATAAAACCAAGTCCTTTCTTTTTGAAATTACCGTTATGGTTTGGTTTCTTTTGAAATCCTGAACCAGAACTGTACCCCTTTTCTTGTTTAACCTTTGTTGAACTCTTGAGGTGTATTGTTTAGGCTTTTCAGTAAGATTTACATCTTTTATTTCAGAAATATTAATTTCTGTTAATTTGAAAACCTTTTTTATCATTTCAGTTTTAACACCTCTTATTGAAAATTCTTCATCAGAATATAATTTGTCTGAATCATTCAAAGTATATGCCACTTTGATTGGTTCGTCATTCAAATTAGATTTTGATAACAAGAATTCTTTATTGTAAACCCTTTAACTGACGGTTTTGAACTATTGACCGACGAACTCGAACTTCCAGACTCAGATTTTGACTCTGATTCCTCATCTTTTTCCAACACCTGATCGACCACTTTCTTTATTAACTCAGACTCATGATCAGTGTCAGACGATGTGAACGTGACGTCAATATTTTCTGGTAATTCATCAGTTGTTTTGGACTTTAACTTTATATTGACAACCTTTTTGACTTGCTCCTCATTTGGTTTTCTGGGAGAATAACCTTCTCAGATCGGAGGCGGACACTTGTTATAATGTGCACTTTGTTTCTTACCAGTATCCTTTTCTTCAGGCTTCTTGTCTTGAAATGCTTCAAAACCTGCAACAGTTGGATAAATTCGATCAATCAAATAATCAGAACTAGAATAACTTTGCAACAATCTTCTAATTCTTTCATTTTCAATCCTTTCTGTCTCCAACTCCTGCTTCAGCTTTGCACATTCTTCAATGTAATGATTAATAGCCTTCTGCTTTGTCATTATCACAGCATTCATCATAGTTAAAGCATCTTCTCTTTCAGAATTTGTCTTTTGTAGACCAGTTACTGTTCTATTCAGAACATCATATGATTCTTTCACATAGTTGAGATTGAACAATAAATTTTCTTTCATCTTATCTTGCTCACTCAATTTCTCATCTTTCTCTTCACACTGCTTACAAGACTCCAAACACTTCAAACAAGGTTTTGTAACTTCAACTACTTTGTCAACTTCAACTTCCTTTTCAGCAACTTCAACTACTTGTTCAGTAGCTTTTTCTTCATCACTTTGTTTAAAAATCATTTCCTGATGAACATCCTTACTTTTCACCTGTTTCTGATTCTTTGATGCACGTTTTTCCTTCAGCTTCTCCAATCTATCTGCAAAATAAAATTGAAAACTTTCAAAAGATAAATGAGTTTTTGCAATACTAATATGCATTTCTTCCTCATCATCACTTTCATCAGTTGATGATTGATCAAACACTTGTGTCTCTTCTGAACTATCATCTGAAGAACTAGATTCATCATCTTGATTCTTCTCATCACTTACAAATACTTTCATCCATTCTGTCATCAAATCTGGCTCTTGAACTATTTGTGCAATAAGAGCTACTACTTTTGAATCAGGCGGAATGTATTTGTCCCAACTGAAACCTTCTGACACTTTTTCATCATCTTGATCAATTATGCCAAAATAAGCTTTCTTATTTGCTTCTTCGATCATTTTAGCATGTGCAGTTTGTGTTTCTTTTTGTTGATACGGTTGATGAGCAACTTGTTGATATATGGCTTTTCGATAATAATCATTTCCACCAAACGGATTCTTTGCTCCACTTGCTTCTCGATTTGTACATTCCCTCTTGAAATGACCTTTCTCCCTGCATCGAAAATAAGTAACTTTAGATTTATCAAAACCTAAAGTAGAAACATTTGCATCCAAGAAATCATCTCTTCCTGTAATCATTTTGAATTTTTCAGCTCTTCTTAACACACTTGCTAAACACCACTGGATATCCATCAGTTCCATTTCCTCAGCATCAATCTGATCATAATCCTCTTTTGTCAACATAGGATTTCATATCCTTCCTGCAACCAACCCTTCATATGATTCCAATACTGTAGCAAGTAATGACATATGACTTTTAGCCACTTCTTCAGAGAAATTTTGACCATTCTGAAGATGCAACGCGATGTTGCAATGCACAATTTGACCATTATTGCTGTTTGAACTTTGAAACTGATGACTTGAGGTTGATTCCTTTAGATTAACACTTGGGTATGAAGAAAATCCACTGCTGCTGTTTGGACTCTGATTGATTGATCCGGATGAGTTTTCTGCACTGAAAGCAGTTTGGATTTTTGGACTTGCTTCAACATTCTGAACACTCCCTTTGAAGTACATCTTAACATCTTGTTGTGCACTTGGATTGTTCATTCTTGTAATCTTTTGTTGCTCAAGATCTTGTCCTTCAATCTTTTCAATGAACTGGGAAATTGTCAAACCCTCATATTCTCCAGTATTCTTTAATATCATCAAAAGTGTACCCCATTCTTTCTGTGGTAAAGCATCAGCCAATTTGTCGACCCATTCTTCTCGATCTTTGTTGATATTTAACAATGACATTGATCGAACTAAGTGACAATATCTTTCAATTAATTTCTTTGTATCTTCTCCCTGCAAACTTGTAAATAGATCAAATTCTTTCTTTAACAATGCCTTTTTACTCTTGATCATCTTCTCACTTCCCTCAAATTTAATACGAAGTGATTCCCAAATTGAGCGTGAAGTTTTATCATGTTGAAGCAAAATGAATATGTCTTCTTTCATAGCTTGCTGAAGTAAACTAATCATCATCTTTTCTGCTTTATACATGTCTCGTTCTTTATCCGTAATTTCAAAAAATTTTTCTCAACTCCCAAATCTGTACGTGGTAGAACATACTTTTTCTCAACACATTCCCAAGACCTCAAATGATTAGTTTGAACCCAGTTTTCAAACCGATCTTTCCAACCATAACACTCCTCAATTCCCATTAGCTTCGGGGGTTTTTGCATAGTTCCAGTTTCATTTTCCATGTTCATACTTTGAGCAATGGTAGCCGGAGTAGTCGGGGCAGTAGCAAATGCGTTATAAAACTCTTCTTCCATGTTTCGGAGAAATTTTTTACAAATCAGTCACTTTCGAACGAAATCAAATCAAGCAAAATACACTTTGGTGCGAAATTACCTGCAAAACACTTTCAAACGAAATAGTTCAAACGAAATAAAGATTTTCACACGAAATAGGTGATTTCGTACGAAATAACCAAACGAAATCCGGTTTCAAGCGAAATCAACTACTTTCGTATGAAATACTCACGCGAAATAGTGTGAAATCAACAACAATTTCAAACGAAATGTAATTTCGTGCGAAATTAAGAAGCTATTCCGTGTGAAATACTGTTGATGTCATCATCTCGAGCTTATTTTGTCAAAATTGATCAAGTTTTAGTCCGATTTTAAGTCTGAAACTTTCAAGGGTTTGTTAATACACTATTGCGCGTATAATATGTGAAATTCAAGACATTTTGACCGTGAAAACTAGTTTTATTTTGAAAAGAAGGTGTAGAAATCAGAATATGCAGCTGAATTGGTATGAACTCTTCCTCCTGAGCTCTGATACCACTTATAGGATCGTTTTACCGACCAAACGAGTCGATCAGAAGAGTTTTTACTAAATACGAGAGGCGAAAACAAACGTATCAAGTTCAATTCAGCTAGATATTCACTTTAAACTGTCTTTTGAATGATTTCACAAAGATTTACAGCGAGTAGACACTTCGGCAGCACTTCGGCTCTCAAATCGGAAAAGTAATTTCGTACCAAATAACGAACACAAGGCAACTATTTATAGGCAAGGTGATTTCGCATGAACATGTTCACACGAAATCACTTTCACACGAAATAGTGAATTCGAACGAAATAGCAATGTGATTTCGTGCGAAATAACTGTTGCCTATTTCGTGCGAAATTACCCTTTTAACATGTTTTCTCATTTTATGTTCCCTGATCTATCTATTCTCATACAATACTCGATACAAGACGAAGACGACAGACTTATGCACCAACACATTGCCCTTGATTTTTATGATTGTATATCTCTTAAATATCAACACATACACGTGTGATTTAGTTTACGAAGATTTTTCAAGGCCGAGAACCTCGATTAGAGAGTAAAAAAGGCGTAAGGTTCACAATGGTGTAAAATTAAAATGGGATATACCGGGCTAGGATTCGAGTTACAGGAACAAGGGCGAAACCAACCACCCAAGAATGGAATAGTCGAGCGAAAACACTTGACAACCTCCTAGAAGCAGCTTTTCTTGCCACCAGACCTTTCTCCATCAATTAGGAATCTGATGCCGTCACTAAATACATTCCTTAAATTGTAGCCATTTGTAAAGTGTTTTTTTTTGTTGTCTAATCCGCATATATATCACCATTGCCCTTGTTTTTCTTGACTGTATATCTCTTAAATATCAACATATACACGAGTGATTTAGTTTACGAAGATTTTTCAATGTCGAGAACCTCGATCAGAGAGTAAAAAAGGCGTAAGATTCACAATGGTGTAAGATTAAAATGGGATATACCGGGCTAGGATTCGAGTTACAGGAACAAGGGCCAAACCAACCACCCAAGAATGGAATCGTCGAGCGAAAACACTTGACAACCTCCTAGAAGCAGCTTTTCTTGCCACCAGACCTTTCTCCATCATTGAGGAATCTGATGCTGTCACTAAACACATTCCTTAAATTGTAGCCATTTGTTGAGTGTTTTTATTTTTTTGTGTGTCTAATCCGCATATATATCACCATTGCCCTTGTTTTCTTCACTATATATCTCTTAAATGTCAACATATACACGTGTGATTTAGTTTACGAAGATTTTTCAATGCCGAGAACCTTGATCAGAGAGTAAAAAAGGCGTATGGTTCACTATGGTGTAAGATTAAAATGGGATATACCGGGCTAGGATTCGAGTTACAGGAACAAGGGCCAAACCAAGCACCCAAGAATGGAATCGTCGAGCGAAAATACTTGACAACCTCCTAGAAGCAGCTTTTCTTGCCACCAAATCTTTCTCCATCAATTAGGAATCTGATGCCGTCACTAAACACATTCCTTAAATTGTAGCCATTTTTTGTGTTTTTATTTTTTTGGTGTCTAATCCGCATATATATGACCATTGCTCTTGATTTTCTTGACTGTATATCTCTTAAATGTCAATATATACACGTGTGATTTAGTTTACGAAGATTTTTCAATGCAGAGAACCTCGATCAGAGAGTAAAAAAGGCGTAAGGTTCAAAATGGTGTAAGATTAAAATGGGATATACCGGGCTAGGATTCGAGTTACTGGAACAAGGGCCAAACCAACCACCCAAGAATGGAATCGTCGAGCGAAAATACTTGACAACCTCCAAGAAGCAGCTTTTCTTGCCACCAGACCATTCTCCATCAATTAGGAATCTAATGCCGTCACTAAACACATTCCTTAAATTGTAGCCATTTTTTGAGTTTTCATTTTTTGGTGTCTAATCCGCATATATATCACCATTGCCCATGATTTTCTTGACTGTATATCTCTTAAATGTCAACATAAACTCGTGTGATTTAGTTTACGAAGATTTTTCAATGCCGAGAACCTCGATCAGAGAGTAAAAAAGGCGTAAGGTTCACAATGGTGTAAGATTAAAATGGGATATACCGGGCTAGGATTCGAGTTACAGGAACAAGGGCCAAACCAACCACCCACGAATGGAATCGTCGAGCGAAAACACTTGACAACCTCCTTGAAGCAGCTTTTATTACCACCAGACCTTTCTCCATCAATTAGGAATCTGATGCCGTCACTAAACACATTCCTTAAATTGTAGCCATTTGTTGAGTGTTTTTTTTTTGTGTCTAATCCGCATATATATCACCATTGCCCTTGATTTTCTTGACTGTATATCTCTTAAATGTCAACATATACACGTGTGATTTAGTTTACGTAAATTTTTCAATATCGAGAACCTCGATCACAGAGTAAAAAAGGCGTAAAGTTCACAATGGTGTAAAATTAAAATGGGATATACCGGGCAAGGATTCGAGTTACAGGAACAAGGGCCAAACCAACCACCCAAGAATGGAATCGTCGAGCGAAAACACTTGACAACCTCCTAGAAGGAGCTTTTCTTGCCACCAGACCTTTCTCCATCAATTAGGAATCTGATGCCGTCACTAAACACATTCCTTAAATTGTAGCCATTTGTTGAGTGTTTTTTTTTTGGTGCCTAATCCGTATATATATCACCATTGCCCTTGATTTTCTTGACTGTATATCTCTTAAATGTCAACATATACACGTGTGATTTAGTTTACGAAGATTTTTCAATGCCGAGAACCTCGATCAGAGAGTAAAAAAGGCGTACGGTTCACAATGGTGTAAAATTAAAACGGGATATACTGGGCTAGGATACGAGTTACAGGAACAAGGGCCAAACCAACCACCCAAGAATGGAATCGTCGAGCGAAAACACTTGACAAACTCCTAGAAGCAGCTTTTCTTACCACCTAACCATTCTCCATCAATTAGGAAACTCATGCCGTCACTAAACACATTCCTTAAATTGTAGCCATTTGTTGAGTGTTTTATTTTTGTGTCTAATCCGCATATATATCACCATTGCCCTTGATTTTCTTTACTGTATATCTCTTAAATATCAACATATACACGTGTGATTTAGTTTACGAAGATTTTTCAATGCCGAGAACCTCGATCAGAGAGTAAAAAAGGTGTAAGTTTCACAATGGTGTAAAATTAAAATGGGATATACAAGGCCTGGGATTCGAGTTTCAGGAACAAGGGCCAAACCAACCACCCAAGAATGGAATCGTCGAGCAAAAACACTTGACAACCTCCTAGAAGCAGCTTTTCTTGCCACCAGACCTTTCTCCATCATTGAGGAATCTGATGCTGTCACTAAACACATTCCTTAAATTGTAGCCATTTGTTGAGTGTTTTTTTTTTTTTGTGTCTAATCCGCATATATATCACCATTGCCCTTGTTTTTCTTGACTGTATATCTCTTAAATGTCAACATATACACGTGTGTTTTAGTTTACGAAGATTTTTCAATGCCGAGAACCTTGACCAGAGAGTAAAAAAGGCGTATGGTTCACTATGGTGTAAGATTAAAATGGGATATACCGGGCTAGGATTCGAGTTACAGGAACAAGGGCCAAACCAACCACCCAAGAATGGAATCGTTGAGCGAAAATACTTGACAACCTCCAAGAAGCAGCTTTTCTTGCCACCAGACCTTTCTCCATCAATTAGGAATCTGATGCCGTCACTAAACACATTCCTTAAATTGTAGCCATTTTTTGTGTTTTTATTTTTTGGTGTCTAATCCGCATATATATGACCATTGCCCTTGATTTTCTTGACTGTATATCTCTTAAATGTCAACATATACACGTGTGATTTAGTTTACGAAAATTTTTCAATGTCGAGAACCTCGATCAGAGAGTAAAAAAGGCGTAAGGTTCACAATGGTGGAAGATTAAAATGGGATATACCGGGCTAGGATTCGAGTTACAGGAAAAGGGCCAAACTAACCACCTAAGAATGGAATCATCGAACGAAAACACTTGACAACCTCCTAGAAGCAGCTTTTCTTGCCACCAGACCTTTCTCCATCAATTAGGAATCTGATGCCGTCACTAAACACATTCCTTAAATTGTAGCCATTTTCTGAGTGTTTTTTTTGGTCTCTAATCCGCATATATATCACCATTGCCCTTGATTTTCTTGACTGTATATCTCTTAAATGTCAACATATACACGTGTGATTTAGTTTTCGAAGATTTTTCATTGCCGAGAACCTCGATCAGAGAGTAAAAAAGGCGTAAGGTTCACAATGGTGTAAAATTAAATCGGGATATAACGGGCTAGGATTCGAGTTACAGGAACAAGGGCCAAACCAACCACCCAAGAATGGAATCGTCGAGCGAAAACACTTGGCAACCTCCTAGAAGTAGCTTTTCTTGCCACCAGACCTTTCTCCATCAAATAGGAATCTGATGCTGTCACTAAACACATTCCTTAAATTGTAGCCATTTGTTGAGTGTGTTTTTTTTTTTGGTGTCTAATCCGCATATATATCACCATTGCCCTTGATTTTCTTGACTGTATATCTCTTAAATGTCAACATATACACGTGTGATTTAGTTTACGAAGATTTTTCAATGCCGAGAACCTCGATCAGAGAGTAAAAAAGGCGTAAGGTTCAAAATGGTGTAAGATTAAAATGGGATATACCGGGCTAGGATTCGAGTTACAGGAACAAGGGCCAAACCAACCACCCAAGAATGGAATCGTCGAGCGAAAATACTTGACAACCTCCAAGAAGCAGCTTTTCTTGCCACCAGACCTTTCTCCATCAATTAGGAATCTGATGCCGTCACTAAACACATTCCTTAAATTGAAGCCATTTTTTGATTTTTTATTTTTTGGTGTCTAATCCGCATATATATCACCATTGCCCACTATTTTCTTGACTGTATATCTCTTAAATGTCAACATATACACGTGTGATTGAGTTTACGAAGATTTTTCAATGCCGAGAACCTCGAAAAGAGATTAAAAAAGGCGTAAGGTTCACAATGGTGTAAGATTAAAATGGGATATACCAGACTAGGATTCGAGTTACAGCAACAAGGGCTAAACCAACCACCCAAGAATGGAATCGTCGAGCGAAAACACTTGACAACCTCCTAGAAGGAGCTTTTCTTGCCACCAGACCTTTCTCCATCAATTAGGAATCTGATACCGTCACTAAACACATTCCTTAAATTGTAGCAATTTGTTGAGTGTTTTTTTTTTGTGTCTAATCTGCATATATATCACCATTGCCCTTGATTTTCTTGACTGTATATCTCTTAAATGTCAACACATACACGTGTGATTTAGTTTACGAAGATTTTTTCAATACCGAGAACCTCGATCAGGGAGTAAAAAAGGCGTAAGGTTCACAATGGTGTAAAATTAAAATGGGATATACCGGGCTAGGATTCAAGTTAAAGGAACAAGGGCCAAACCAACCACCCAAGAATGGAATCGTCGAGCGAAAACACTTGACAACCTCCAAGAAGCAACTTTTCTTGCCACCAGACATTTCTCCATCAATTAGGAATCTGATGCCGTCACTAAACACATTCCTTAAATTGTAGCCATTTTTTGAGTTTTTATTTTTTGGTGTCTAATCCGCATATATATCACCATTGCACTTGATTTTCTTGACTGTATATCTCTTAAATGTCAACATATACACGTGTGATTTAGTTGAAGAAGATTTTTCAATGCCGAGAACCTCGATCAGAGAGTAAAAAAGGCGTAAGGTTCACAATGGTGTAAGATTAAAATGGGATATACCGGGCTAGGATTCGAGTTACAGGAACAAGGGCCAAACCAACCACCCAAGAATGGAATCATCGAGCGAAAACACTTGACAACCTCCTAGAAGCAGCTTTTCTTACCACCAGACCTTTCTCCATCAATTAGGAATCTGATACCGTCACTAAACACATTCCTTAAATTGTAGCCATTTGTTGAGTGTTTTTTTTTTTGTGTCTAATCTGCATATATATCACCATTGCCCTTGATTTTCTTGACTGTATATCTCTCAAATGTAAAATATACACGTGTGATTTAGTTTACGAAGATTTTTCAATGCCGAGAACCTCGATCAGAGAGTAAAAAAGACGTAAGGTTCACAATGGTGTAAAATTAAAATGGGATATACCGGGCTAGGATTCAAGTTACAGGAACAAGGGCCAAACCAACCACCCAAGAATGGAATCGTCGAGCGAAAACACTTGACAACCTCCTAGAAGCAGCTTTTTGTAGGTCCCTTAATCCGTGCGGATCGTAACAGAATCGTCGATCGTACCTAGAGTGCGGAATCCTCTAGATTAGATTTCACAGAAAACAAGTAGAAAAAGAAGTCATTATAAACCCAATCTTTATTGATTATCTTCAAACGATTACAATCAATCAAGATCTCCAATTCGTCTAAGCCTTTCTCTTTTACGAATTCTCTCCAAAAGCTAATTAGGTGATTAGATGATTAACCTAAACCCTATTGTTAAGCTTTGTTTATATAGGACAAAGCTTGGCATATAGGCTAGTCCATGGGCAAGGCCCATTTCGCAAACACGTTATGTGGGTTTGGTTTGGCCCAATCACTCTTAATTAACTATTACAAAGCTAAACACGCTAACTGTTTATCGTTTTACTAATTACAAGATATCCAAAGACCAAATCTAAGCTGTTATCACAAATATTCACCAACACTTTTCTTGCCACCAGACCTTTCTCCATCAATTAGGAATTAGGAATCTGATGCCGTCACTAAACACATTCCTTAAATTGTAGCCATTTGCTGAGTGTTTTTTTTGGTGTCTAATCCGCATATATATCACCATTGCCCTTGATTTTCTTGACTGTATATCTCTTAAATGTCAACATATACACGTGTGATTTAGTTTTCGAAGATTTTTCAATGCCGAGAACCTCGATCAGAGAGTAAAAAAGGCGTAAGGTTCACAATTGTGTAAAATTAAAACGGGATATAACGGGCAAGGATTCGAGTTACAGGAACAAGGGCCAAACCAACCACCTAAGAATGGAATCGTCGAGCGAAAACACTTGACAACCTCCTAGAAGCAGCTTTTCTTGCCTCCAGACCTTTCTCCATCAAATAGGAATCTGATGCTGTCACTAAACACATTCCTTAAATTGTAGCCAATTGTTGAGTGTTTTTTTTTGGTGTCTAATCCGCATATATATCACCATTGCCCTTGATTTTCTTGACTGTATATCTCTTAAATGTCAACATATACACATGTGATTTAGCTTACGAAGATTTTTCAATGCCGAGAACCTCGATCAGAGAGTAAAAAAGGCGTAAGGTTCACAATGGTGTAGGATTAAAATGGGACATACTGGGCTAGGATTCGAGTTACCGGAACAAGGGCCAAACCAACCACCCAAGAATGGAATCGTCGAACGAAAATACCTGACAACCTCCTAGAAGCGGCTTTTCTTGCCACCAGACCTTTCTCCATCAATTAGGAATCTGATGCCGTCACTAAACACATTCCTTAAATTGTAGCCATTTTTTGAGTGTTTATTTTTTGGTGTCTAATCCGCATATATATCACCATTGCCCTTGATTTTCTTGACTATATATCTCTTAAATGTCAACATATACACGTGTGATTTAGTTTACGAAGATTTTTCAATGCCGAGAACCTAGATAGAGAGTAAAAAAGGCGTAAGGTTCACAATGGTGTAAAATTAAAACGCGATATAACGGGCTAGGATTCACAATGGTCTAATCCGCATATATATCACCATTTCCCTTGATTTTCTTGACTGTATATCTCTTAAATATCAACATATACACGTGTGATTTAGTTTACGAAGATTTTTCAATGCCGAGAACCTGGATTAGAGAGTAAAAAAGCCGTAAGGTTCACAATGGTGTAAAATTAAAATGGGATATACCGGGCTAGGATTCAAGTTACAGGAACAAGGGCCAAACCAACCACCCCAGAATGGAATCGTCGAGCGAAAATACTTGACAACCTCCAAGAAGCAGCTTTTCTTGCCACCAGACCTTTCTCCATCAATTAGGAATCTGATGCCGTCACTAAACACATTCCTTAAATTGTAGCCATTTTTTGAGTTTTTATTTTTTGGTGTCTAATCCGCATATATATCACCATTGCTCTTGATTTTCTTGACTGTATATCTCTTAAATGTCAACATATACACGTGTGATTTAGTTTACGAAGATTTTTCAATGCCGAGAACCTCGATCAGAGAGTAAAAAAGGCGTAAGGTTCACAATGGTGTAGGATTAAAATGAGATATACCGGGCTAGGATTCGAGTTACAGGAACAAGGGCCAAACCAACCACCCAAGAATGGAATCGTCGAGCGAAAACACTTGACAAACTCCTAGAAGCAGCTTTTCTTGCCACCAGACCTTTACCCATCAATTAGGAATCTAATGCCGTCACTAAACACATTCCTTAAATTGTAGCCATTTTTTGAGTTTTTATTTTTTGGTGTCTAATCCTCATATATATCACCATTGCCCTTGATTTTCTTGACTGTATATCTCTTAAATATCAACATATACACGTGTGATTTAGTTTACGAAGATTTTTCAATGCCGAGAACCTCGATCAGAGAGTAAAAGAGGCGTAAGATTCACAATGGTGTCAGATTAAAATGGGATACACCGGGCTAGGATTCGAGTTACAGGAACAAGGGCCAAACCAACCACCCAAGAGTGGAATCGTCAAACTAAAACACTTGACAACCTCCTAGAAGCAGCTTTTCTTGCAACCAGACCTTTCTCCATCAATTAGGAATCTGATGCCGTCACTAAACACATTCCTTAAATTGTAGCCATTTGTTGAGTGTTTTTTTTGGTGTCTAATCCCCATATATATCACCATTGTCGTTGATTTTCTTGACTGTATATCTCTTAAATGTCAACATATACACGTGTGATTTAGTTTACGAAGATTTTTCAATGCCAAGAACCTCGATCAGAGAGTAAAAAAGGCGTAAGGTTCACAATGGTGTAAAATTAAAATGGGATATACCGGGCTAGGATTCGAGTTATAGGAGCAAGGGCCAAACCAACCTCCTAAGAATGGAATCGTCGAGCGAAAACACTTGACAACCTCCTAGAAGCAGCTTTTCTTTCCACCAGACCTTTCTCCATCAATTAGAAATCTGATGCCGTCACTAAACACATTCCTTAAATTGTAGCCATTTCTTGAATGTTTTTTTTGGTGTCTAATCCGCATATATATCACCATTGCACTTGATTTTCTTGACTGTATATCTCTTAAATATCAACATATACACGTGTGATTTAGTTTACAAAGATTTTTCAATGCCGAGAACCTGGATCAGAGAGTAAAAAAGGTGTAAGGTTCACAATGGTGTAAGATTAAAATGGGATATACCGGGCTAGGATTCGAGTTACAGGAACAAGGGCCAAACCGACCACCCAAGAATGGAATCGTCGAGCGAAAACTCATGACAACCTCCTAGAAGCAGCTTTTCTTGCCACCAGACCTTTCTCCATCAATTAGGAATCTGATGCCGTCACTAAACACATTCCTTAAATTATAGCCACTTGTTGAGTGTTTTTTTTTTTTGGTTTCTAATCCGCATATATATTACCATTGCCCTTGATTTCCTTGACTGTATATCTATTAAATGTCAACATATACACGTGTGATTTAGTTTACGAAGATTTTTCAATGCCGAGAACCTCGATCAGAGAGTAAAAAAGGCGTAAGGTTCACAATGGTGTAAAATTAAATTGGGATATACCGGGCTAGGATTCGAGTTACAGGAACAAGGGCCAAACCAACCACCCAATAATGGAATTGTCTAGCGAAAACACTTGACAACCTCCTAAAAGCAGCTTTTCTTGCCACCAGACCTTTCTCCATCAATTAGGAATCTGATGCCGTCACTAAACACATTCCTTAAATTGTAGCCATTTGTTGAGTGTTTTTTTTTTTGGTGTCTAATCCGCATATAAATCACCATTGCCCTTGATTTTCTTGACTGTATATCTCTTAAACGTCAACATATACACGTGTGATTTAGTTTACGAAGATTTTTCAATGCCGATAACCTCGATCAGAGAGTAAAAAAGGCGTAAGGTTCACAATGGTGTAAAATTAAAATGGAATATACCGGGCTAGGATTCGAGTTACAGGAACAAGGGCAAAACCAACCCCCCAAGAATGGAGTCGTCGAGCGAAAACACTTGACAACCTCCTACAAGCAGCTTTTCTTACCACCAGACCTTTCTCCATCAATTCGGAATCTGATGCCGTCACTAAACACATTCCTAAAATTGTAGCCATTTGTTGAGTGTTTTTTTTTTGTGTCTAATCTGCATATATATCACCATTTCCCTTGATTTTCTTGACTGTATATCTCTTAAATGTCAACATATACACGTGTGATTTAGTTTACGAAGATTTTTCAATGCCGAGAACCTCGATCAGAGAGTAAAAAAGGCGTAAGGTTCACAATGGTGTAAAATTAAAATGGGATATACCGGGCTAGGATTCGAGTTACCGGAACAAGGGCCAAACCAACCACCCAAGAATGGAATCGTCGAGCGAAAACACTTAACAACCTCCTAGAAGCAGCTTTTCTTACCACCAGACCTTTCTCCATCAATTAGGAATCTGATGCCGTCACTAAACACATTCCTTAAATTATAGCCATTTGTTGTGTGTTTTTTTGGTGTCTAATCCACATATATATCACCATTGCCCTTGATTTTCTTGACTGTATATCTCTTAGATATCAACATATACACGTGTGATTTAGTTTACGAAGATTTTTCAATGTCGAGAACCTCGATCAGAGAGTATAAAAGGCATAACGTTCACAATGGTGTAAAATTAAAATGGGATATACCGGGCTAGGATTCGTGTTACAGGAACAAGGACCAAACCTGCCACCCAAGAATGGAATCGTCGAGCGAAAACACTTAACAACCTCCAAGAAGCAGCTTTTCATCCCACCAGACCTTTCTCCATCAATTAGGAATCTGATGCTGACAGTAAACACATTCCTTAAATTGTAGCCATTTGTTGAGTGTATTTTTTTGTGTCTAGTCCGCATATAAATCACCATTGCCCTTGATTTTCTTGACTGTATATCTCTTAAACGTCAACATATACACGTGTGATTTAGTTTACGAAGATTTTTCAACGCCGATAACCTCGATCAGAGAGTAAAAAAGGCGTAAGGTTCACAATGGTGTAAAATTAAAATGGAATATATCGGGCTAGGATTCGAGTTACAGGAACAAGGGCAAAACCAACCCCCCAAGAATGGAGTCGTCGAGCGAAACACTTGACAACCTCCTAGAAGCAGCTTTTCTTGCCACCAGACCTTTCTCCATCAATTAGGAATCTGATGCCGTCACTAAACACATTCCTAAAATTGTAGCCATTTGTTGAGTGTTTTTTTTTGTGTCTAATCCGCATATATATCACCATTTCCCTTGTTTTTCTTGACTGTATATCTCTTAAATAACAACATATACACGTGTGATTTAGTTTACGAAGATTTTTCAATGCCGAGAACCTGGATTAGAGAGTAAAAAAGACGTAAGGTTCACAATGGTGTAAAATTAAAATGGGATATACCGGGCTAGGATTCGAGTTACAAGAACAAGGGCCAAACCAACCACCCAAGAATGGAATTGCCGAGCGAAAACACTTAACAACCTCCTAGAAGCAGCTTTTCTTACTACCAGACCTTTCTCCATCAACTAGGAATCTGATGCCGTCACTAAACACATTCCTTAAATTGTAGCCATTTGTTGAGTATTTTTTTGGTGTCTAATCGACAAATATATCACCATTACCCTTGATTTTGTTGACTGTATATTTCTTAAATATCAACATATACACGTGTGATTTAGTTTACGAAGATTTTTCAATGTCGATAACCTCGATCAGAGAGTAAAAAAGGCGGTAGGTTCACAATGGTGTAAAATTAAAATGGGATATACCGGGCTAGGATTCGAGTAACAGGAACAAGGGCCAAACCAACCACCCAAGAATGGAATCGTCGAGCGAAAACACTTGACAACCTCCTAGAAGCAGCTTTTCTTACCACCATACCTTTCTCCATCAATTAGGAATCTGATGCTGTCACTAAACACATCCCTTAAATTGTAGCCATTTGTTGAGTGTTTTTTTTTTTTGCTGTCTAATCCGCATATATATCACCATTGCCCTTGATTTTCTTGATTGTATATCTCTTAAATATCAACATATACACGTGTGAATTTAGTTTACGAAGATTTTTTAATGCCTAGAACCTCGATAAGAGAGTAAAAAAGGCGTAAGGTTCACAATGGTGTAAAATTAAAATGGGATATACCGGGCTAGGATTCGAGTTAGAGGAACAAGGGCCAAACCAACCACCCAAGAATGGAATCGTCGAGCGAAAACACTTGACAACCTCCTAGAAGCTGCTTTTCTTGCCACCAGACATTTCTCCATCAATTAGGAATCTGATGCCGTCAATAAACACATTCCTTAAATTGTAGCCATTTGTTGAGTGTTTTTTTTGTCTATTCTGCATATATATCACCATTGCCCTTGATTTTCTTAACTGTATATCTCTTAAATATCAACATATACACGTATGATTTAGTTTACGAAGGTTTTTCAATGCCGAGATCCTCGATAAGAGAGCACAATGGTGTAAAATTAAAATGGGATATTCCGGGCTAGGATTTGAGTTACAGGAACAAGGGCCAAACCAACCACCCAAGAATGGAATCGTCGAGCGAAAACATATGACAACCTCCTAGACGCAGCTTTTCTTGCCACCAGACCTTTCTGCATCAATTAGGAATCTGATGCCGTCACTAAACACATTCCTTAAATTGTAGCCATTTGTTGAGTGTTTTTTTTTTTTTGTGTCTAATCCGCATATATATCACCATTGCCCTTGATATTCTTGACTGTATATCTCTTAAATATCAACATATACACGTGTGATTTTGTTTACGAAGATTTTTCAATGCCGAGAACCTCGATCAGAGAGCATTAAAGGCGTAAGGTTCACAATGGTGTAAAATTAAAATGGGATATACCGGGCAGGATTCGAGTTACTGGAACAAGGGCCAAACCAACCACCCATGAATGGAATCGTCGAGCGAAAACACTTGACAACCTCCTAGAAGCAGCTTTTCTTGCCACCAGACCTTTCTCCATCAATTAGGAATCTGATGCCGTCACTAAACACATTCCTTAAATTGTAGCCATTTGTTGAGTGTTTTTTTTTGGTGTCTAATCCGCATATATATCACCATTGCCCTTGATTTTCTTGACGGTATATCTCTTAAATGTCAACATATACACGTGTGATTTAGTTTATGAAGATTTTTCAATGCCGAGAACCTCGATAAGAAAGTAAAAAAGGCGTAAGTTTCACAGTGGTGTAAAATTAAAATGGGATATACCGGGCTAGGATTCGAGTTAAAGGAACAAGGGCAAAACCAACCACCCAAGAATGGAATCATCGAGCGAAAACACTTGACAACCTCCTAGAAGCAGCTTTTCTTACCACCAGACCTTTCTCCATCAATTAGGAATCTGATGCCGTCACTAAACACATTCCTAAAATTGTAGCCATTTGTTGAGTGTTTTTTTTGTGTCTAATCCGCATATATATCACCATTTCCCTTGATTTTCTTGACTGTATATCTCTTAAATATCAACATATACACGGGTGATTTAGTTTACGAAGATTTTTCAATGCCGAGAACCTGGATTAGAGAGTAAAAAAGCCGTAAGGTTCACAATGGTGTAAAATTAAAATGGGATATACCGGGCTAGGATTCGAGTTACAAGAACAAGGGCCAAACCAACCACCCAAGAATGGAATTGCCGAGCGAAAACACTTAACAACCTCCTAGAAGCAGCTTTTCTTACCACCAGACCTTTCTCCATCAATTATGAATCTGATGCCGTCACTAAACACATTCCTTAAATTGTAGCTATTTGTTGAGTGTTTTTTTGGTGTCTAATCCACATATATATCACCATTACCCTTGATTTTGTTGACTGTATATTTCTTAAATATCAACATATACACGTGTGATTTAGTTTACGAAGATTTTTCAATGTCGATAACCTCGATCAGAGAGTAAAAAAGGCGGCAGGTTCACAATGGTGTAAAATTAAAATGGGATATACCGGGCTAGGATTCGAGTAACAGGAACAAGGGCCAAACCAACCACCCAAGAATGGAATCGTCGAGCGAAAACACTTGACAACCTCCTAGAAGCAGCTTTTCTTGCCACCAGACATTTCTCCATCAAGTAGGAATCTGATGCCGTTAATAAACACATTCCTTAAATTGTAGCCATTTGTTGAGTGTTTTTTTTTGTCTATTCCGCTTATATATCACCATTGCCCTTGATTTTCTTAGCTGTATATCTCTTAAATATCAACATATACACGTGTGATTTAGTTTACGAAGGTTTTTCAATGCCGAGATCCTCGATCAGAGAGCACAATGGTGTAAAATTAAAATGGGATATACCGGGCTAGGATTTGAGTTACAGGAACAAGTGCCAAACCAACCACCCAAGAATGGAATCGTCGAGCGAAAACATATGACAACCTCCTAGACGCAGCTTTTCTTGCCACCAGACCTTTCTGCATCAATTAGGAATCTGATGCCGTCACTAAACACATTCCTTAAATTGTAGCCATTTGTTGAGTGTGTTTTTTTTTTTTTGTGTCTAATCCGCATATATATCACCATTGCCCTTGATATTCTTGACTGTATATCTCTTAAATATCAACATATACACGTGTGATTTTGTTTACGAAGATTTTTCAATGCCGAGAACCTCGATCAGAGAGTAAAAAAGGCGTAAGGTTCACAATGGTGTAAAATTAAAATGGGATATACCGGGCCAGGATTCGAGTTACTGGAACAAGGGCCAAACCAACCACCCAAGAATGGAATCGTCGAGCGAAAACACTTGACAACCTCCTAGAAGCAGCTTTTCTTACCACCATACCTTTCTCCATCAATTAGGAATCTGATGCTGTCACTAAACACATCCCTTAAATTGTAGCCATTTGTTGAGTGTTTTTTTTTTTTGCTGTCTAATCCGCATATATATCACCATTGCCCTTGATTTTCTTGATTGTATATCTCTTAAATATCAACATATACACGTGTGATTTAGTTTACGAAGATTTTTTAATGCCTAGAACCTCGATAAGAGAGTAAAAAAGGCGTAAGGTTCACAATGGTGTAAAATTAAAATGGGATATACCGGGCTAGGATTCGAGTTAGAGGAACAAGGGCCAAACCAACCACCCAAGAATGGAATCGTCGAGCGAAAACACTTGACAACCTCCTAGAAGCTGCTTTTCTTGCCACCAGACATTTCTCCATCAATTAGGAATCTGATGCCGTCAATAAACACATTCCTTAAATTGTAGCCATTTGTTGAGTGTTTTTTTTGTCTATTCTGCATATATATCACCATTGCCCTTGATTTTCTTAACTGTATATCTCTTAAATATCAGCATATACACGTATGATTTAGTTTACGAAGGTTTTTCAATGCCGAGATCCTCGATCAGAGAGCACAATGGTGTAAAATTAAAATGGGATATTCCGGGCTAGGATTTGAGTTACAGGAACAAGGGCCAAACCAACCACCCAAGAATGGAATCGTCGAGCGAAAACATATGACAACCTCCTAGACGCAGCTTTTCTTGCCACCAGATCTTTCTGCATCAATTAGGAATCTGATGCCGTCACTAAACACATTCCTTAAATTGTAGCCATTTGTTGAGTGTTTTTTTTTTTGTGTCTAATCCGCATATATATCACCATTGCCCTTGATATTCTTGACTGTATATCTCTTAAATATCAACATATACACGTGTGATTTTGTTTACGAAGATTTTTCAATGCCGAGAACCTCGATCAGAGAGCATAAAAGGCGTAAGGTTCACAATGGTGTAAAATTAAAATGGGATATACCGGGCAGGATTCGAGTTACTGGAACAAGGGCCAAACCAACCACCCATGAATGGAATCGTCGAGCGAAAACACTTGACAACCTCCTAGAAGCAGCTTTTCTTGCCACCAGACCTTTCTCCATCAATTAGGAATCTGATGCCGTCACTAAACACATTCCTTAAATTGTAGCCATTTGTTGAGTGTTTTTTTTTTGTGTCTAATCCGCATATATATCACCATGCCCTTGATTTTCTTGACGGTATATCTCTTAAATGTCAACATATACACGTGTGATTTAGTTTATGAAGATTTTTCAATGCCGAGAACCTCGATAAGAAAGTAAAAAAGGCGTAAGGTTCACAATGGTGTAAAATTAAAATGGGATATACCAGGCTAGGATTCGAGTTAAAGGAACAAGGGCAAAACCAACCACCCAAGAATGGAATCATCGAGCGAAAACACTTGACAACCTCCTAGAAGCAGCTTTTCTTACCACCAGACCTTTCTCCATCAATTAGGAATCTGATGCCGTCACTAAACACATTCCTAAAATTGTTGCCATTTGTTGAGTGTTTTTTTTTGTGTCTAATCCGCATATATATCACCATTTCCCTTGATTTTCTTGAGTGTATATCTCTTAAATATCAACATATACACGGGTGATTTAGTTTACGAAGATTTTTCAATGCCGAGAACCTGGATTAGAGAGTAAAAAAGCCATAAGGTTCACAATGGTGTAAAATTAAAATGGGATATACCGGGCTAGGATTCGAGTTACAAGAACAAGGGCCAAACCAACCACCCAAGAATGGAATTGCCGAGCGAAAACACTTAACAACCTCCTAGAAGCAGCTTTTCTTACCACCAGACCTTTCTCCATCAATTATGAATCTGATGCCGTCACTAAACACATTCCTTAAATTGTAGCTATTTGTTGAGTGTTTTTTTGGTGTCTAATCCACATATATATCACCATTACCCTTGATTTTGTTGACTGTATATTTCTTAAATATCAACATATACACGTGTGATTTAGTTTACGAAGATTTTTCAATGTCGATAACCTCGATCAGAGAGTAAAAAAGGCGGCAGGTTCACAATGGTGTAAAATTAAAATGGGATATACCGGGCTAGGATTCGAGTAACAGGAACAAGGGCCAAACCAACCACCCAAGAATGGAATCGTCCAGCGAAAACACTTGACAACCTCCTAGAAGCAGCTTTTCTTGCCACCAGACATTTCTCCATCAATTAGGAATCTGATGCCGTTAATAAACACATTCCTTAAATTGTAGCCATTTGTTGAGTGTTTTTTTTTGTCTATTCCGCATATATATCACCATTGCCCTTGATTTTCTTAGCTGTATATCTCTTAAATATCAACATATACACGTGTGATTTAGTTTACGAAGGTTTTTCAATGCCGAGATCCTCGATCAGAGAGCACAATGGTGTAAAATTAAAATGGGATATACCGGGCTAGGATTTGAGTTACAGGAACAAGGGCCAAACCAACCACCCAAGAATGGAATCGTCGAGCGAAAACATATGACAACCTCCTAGACGCAGCTTTTCTTGCCACCAGACCTTTCTGCATCAATTAGGAATCTGATGCTGTCACTAAACACATTCCTTAAATTGTAGCCATTTGTTGAGTGTGTTTTTTTTTGTGTCTAATCCGCATATATATCACCATTGCCCTTGATATTCTTGACTGTATATCTCTTAAATATCAACATATACACGTGTGATTTTGTTTACGAAGATTTTTCAATGCCGAGAACCTCGATCAGAGAGTAAAAAAGGCGTAAGGTTCACAATGGTGTAAAATTAAAATGGGATATACCGGGCCAGGATTCGAGTTACTGGAACAAGGGCCAAACCAACCACCCAAGAATGGAATCGTCGAGCGAAAACACTTGACAACCTCCTAGAAGCAGCTTTTCTTACCACCATACCTTTCTCCATCAATTAGGAATCTGATGCTGTCACTAAACACATCCCTTAAATTGTAGCCATTTGTTGAGTGTTTTTTTTTTTGCTGTCTAATCCGCATATATATCACCATTGCCCTTGATTTTCTTGATTGTATATCTCTTAAATATCAACATATACACGTGTGATTTAGTTTACGAAGATTTTTTAGTGCCTAGAACCTCGATAAGAGAGTAAAAAAGGCGTAAGGTTCACAATGGTGTAAAATTAAAATGGGATATACCGGGCTAGGATTCGAGTTAGAGGAACAAGGGCCAAACCAACCACCCAAGAATGGAATCGTCGAGCGAAAACACTTGACAACCTCCTAGAAGCTGCTTTTCTTGCCACCAGACATTTCTCCATCAATTAGGAATCTGATGCCGTCAATAAACACATTCCTTAAATTGTAGCCATTTGTTGAGTGTTTTTTTTGTCTATTCTGCATATATATCACCATTGCCCTTGATTTTCTTAACTGTATATCTCTTAAATATCAACATATACACGTATGATTTAGTTTACGAAGGTTTTTCAATGCCGAGATCCTCGATCAGAGAGCACAATGGTGTAAAATTAAAATGGGATATTCCGGGCTAGGATTTGAGTTACAGGAACAAGGGCCAAACCAACCACCCAAGAATGGAATCGTCGAGCGAAAACATATGACAACCTCCTAGACGCAGCTTTTCTTGCCACCAGACCTTTCTGCATCAATTAGGAATCTGATGCCGTCACTAAACACATTCCTTAAATTGTAGCCATTTGTTGAGTGTTTTTTTTTTTTTGTGTCTAATCCGCATATATATCACCATTGCCCTTGATATTCTTGACTGTATATCTCTTAAATATCAACATATACACGTGTGATTTTGTTTACGAAGATTTTTCAATGCCGAGAACCTCGATCAGAGAGCATAAAAGGCGTAAGGTTCACAATGGTGTAAAATTAAAATGGGATATACCGGGCAGGATTCGAGTTACTGGAACAAGGGCCAAACCAACCACCCATGAATGGAATCGTCGAGCGAAAACACTTGACAACCTCCTAGAAGCAGCTTTTCTTGCCACCAGACCTTTCTCCATCAATTAGGAATCTGATGCCGTCACTAAACACATTCCTTAAATTGTAGCCATTTGTTGAGTGTTTTTTTTGGTGTCTAATCCGCATATATATCACCATTGCCCTTGATTTTCTTGACGGTATATCTCTTAAATGTCAACATATACACGTGTGATTTAGTTTATGAAGATTTTTCAATGCCGAGAACCTCGATAAGAAAGTAAAAAAGGCGTAAGGTTCACAATGGTGTAAAATTAAAATGGGATATACCGGGCTAGGATTCGAGTTAAAGGAACAAGGGCAAAACCAACCACCCAAGAATGGAATCATCGAGCGAAAACACTTGACAACCTCCTAGAAGCAGCTTTTCTTACCACCAGACCTTTCTCCATCAATTAGGAATCTGATGCCGTCACTAAACACATTCCTAAAATTGTAGCCATTTGTTGAGTGTTTTTTTTTGTGTCTAATCCGCATATATATCACCATTTCCCTTGATTTTCTTGACTGTATATCTCTTAAATATCAACATATACACGGGTGATTTAGTTTACGAAGATTTTTCAATGCCGAGAACCTGGATTAGAGAGTAAAAAAGCCGTAAGGTTCACAATGGTGTAAAATTAAAATGGGATATACCGGGCTAGGATTCGAGTTACAAGAACAAGGGCCAAACCAACCACCCAAGAATGGAATTGCCGAGCGAAAACACTTAACAACCTCCTAGAAGCAGCTTTTCTTACCACCAGACCTTTCTCCATCAATTATGAATCTGATGCCGTCACTAAACACATTCCTTAAATTGTAGCTATTTGTTGAGTGTTTTTTTGGTGTCTAATCCACATATATATCACCATTACCCTTGATTTTGTTGACTGTATATTTCTTAAATATCAACATATACACGTGTGATTTAGTTTACGAAGATTTTTCAATGTCGATAACCTCGATCAGAGAGTAAAAAAGGCGGCAGGTTCACAATGGTGTAAAATTAAAATGGGATATACCGGGCTAGGATTCGAGTAACAGGAACAAGGGCCAAACCAACCACCCAAGAATGGAATCGTCGAGCGAAAACACTTGACAACCTCCTAGAAGCAGCTTTTCTTGCCACCAGACATTTCTCCATCAATTAGGAATCTGATGCCGTTAATAAACACATTCCTTAAATTGTAGCCATTTGTTGAGTGTTTTTTTTTGTCTATTCCGCATATATATCACCATTGCCCTTGATTTTCTTAGCTGTATATCTCTTAAATATCAACATATACACGTGTGATTTAGTTTACGAAGGTTTTTCAATGCCGAGATCCTCGATCAGAGAGCACAATGGTGTAAAATTAAAATGGGATATACCGGGCTAGGATTTGAGTTACAGGAACAAGGGCCAAACCAACCACCCAAGAATGGAATCGTCGAGCGAAAACATATGACAACCTCCTAGACGCAGCTTTTCTTTCCACCAGACCTTTCTGCATCAATTAGGAATCTGATGCCGTCACTAAACACATTCCTTAAATTGTAGCCATTTGTTGAGTGTGTTTTTTTTTGTGTCTAATCCGCATATATATCACCATTGCCCTTGATATTCTTGACTGTATATCTCTTAAATATCAACATATACACGTGTGATTTTGTTTACGAAGATTTTTCAATGCCGAGAACCTCGATCAGAGAGTAAAAAAGGCGTAAGGTTCACAATGGTGTAAAATTAAAATGGGATATACCGGGCCAGGATTCGAGTTACTGGAACAAGGGCCAAACCAACCACCCAAGAATGGAATCGTCGAGCGAAAACACTTGACAACCTCCTAGAAGCAGCTTTTCTTGCCACCAGACCTTTCTCCATCAATTAGGAATCTGATGCCGTCACTAAACACATTCCTTAAATTGTAGCCATTTGTTAAGTGTTTTTTTTTGGTGTCTAATCCGCATATATATCACCATTGCCCTTGATTTTCTTGACGGTATATCTCTTAAATGTCAACATATACACGTGTGATTTAGTTTATGAAGATTTTTCAATGCCGAGAAACTCGATAAGAAAGTAAAAAAGGCGTAAGGTTCACAATGGTGTAAAATTAAAATGGGATATACCGGGCTAGGATTCGAGTTAAAGGAACAAGGGCAAAACCAACCACCCAAGAATGGAATCATCGAGCGAAAACACTTGACAACCTCCTAGAAGCAGCTTTTCTTACCACCAGACCTTTCTCCATCAATTAGGAATCTGATGCCGTCACTAAACACATTCCTAAAATTGTAGCCATTTGTTGAGTGTTTATTTTTTGTGTCTAATCCGCATATATATCACCATTTCCCTTGATTTTCTTGACTGTATATCTCTTAAATATCAACATATACACGTGTGATTTAGTTTACGAAGATTTTTCAATGCCGAGAACCTGGATTAGAGAGTAAAAAAGCCGTAAGGTTCACAATGGTGTAAAATTAAAATGGGATATACCGGGCTAGGATTCGAGTTACAAGAACAAGGGCCAAACCAACCACCCAAGAATGGAATTGCCGAGCGAAAACACTTAACAACCTCCTAGAAGCAGCTTTTCTTACCATCAGACCTTTCTCCATCAATTATGAATCTGATGCCGTCACTAAACACATTCCTTAAATTGTAGCTATTTGTTGAGTGTTTTTTTGGTGTCTAATCCACATATATATCACCATTACCCTTGATTTTGTTGACTGTATATTTCTTAAATATCAACATATACACGTGTGATTTAGTTTACGAAGATTTTTCAATGTCGATAACCTCGATCAGAGAGTAAAAAAGGCGGCAGGTTCACAATGGTGTAAAATTAAAATGGGATATACCGGGCTAGGATTCGAGTAACAGGAACAAGGGCCAAACCAACCACCCAAGAATGGAATCGTCGAGCGAAAACACTTGACAACCTCCTAGAAGCAGCTTTTCTTGCCACCAGACATTTCTCCATCAATTAGGAATCTGATGCCGTTAATAAACACATTCCTTAAATTGTAGCCATTTGTTGAGTGTTTTTTTTTTGTGTCTAATCCGCATATATATCACCATTGCCCTTGATATTCTTGACTGTATATCTCTTAAATATCAACATATACACGTGTGATTTTGTTTACGAAGATTTTTCAATGCCGAGAACCTCGATTAGAGAGTAAAAAAGGCGTAAGGTTCACAATGGTGTAAAATTAAAATGGGATATACCGGGCTAGGATTCGAGTTAAAGGAACAAGGGCAAAACCAACCACCCAAGAATGGAATCATCGAGCGAAAACACTTGACAACCTCCTAGAAGCAGCTTTTCTTACCACCAGACCTTTCTCCATCAATTAGGAATCTGATGCCGTCACTAAACACATTCCTTAAATTGTAGCCATTTGTTGAGTGTTTTTTTTGGTGTCTAATCCGCATATATATCACCATTGCCCTTGATTTTCTTGACTGTATATCTCTTAAATGTGAACATATGCACGTGTGATTTAGTTTACGAAGAGGTTTCAATGCCGAGAACCTAGATTAGAGATTTAAAAAGGCGTAAGGTTCACAATGGTGTAAGATTAAAATGGGATATACCGGGATAGGATTCGGGCTACAGGAACAAGGGCCAAACCAACAACCCAAGAATGGAATCGTCGAGTGAAAACACTTAACAACCTCCTAGAAGCGGCTTTTCTTGCCAACAGACCTTTCTCCATCAATTTGGAATCTGATGCCATCACTAAACACATTCCTTAAATTGTAGTTGAGTGTTTTTTTTTTGTGTCTAATCCGCATATATATCTCCATTGCCCTTGATTTTCTAGACTGTATATCTCTTAAATGTCAATATATACACGTGTGATTTCGTTTACGAAGATTTTTCAATGCCGAGAACCTCGATCAGAAAGTAAAAAAGGTGTAAGGTTCACAATGGTGTAAAATTAAAATGGGATATACCGGGCTAGGATTCGAGTTACTGGAACAAGGGCCAAACCAACCACCCAAGAATGGAATCATCGAGGGAAAACACTTGACAACCACCTAGAAGCAGCTTTTCTTACCACCAGACCTTTCTCCATCAATTAGGAATCTGATGCCGTCACTAAACACATTCCTTAAATTGTAGCCATTTGTTGAGTTTTTTTTGGTGTCTAATCCGCATATATATCACAATTGCCCTTGATTTTCTTGACTGTATATCTCTTAAATGTCAACATATACACGTGTGACTCAGTTTACGAAGATTTTTCAATACTGAGAACCTCGATTAGAGAATAAAAAAGGTTTAAGGTTCACAATGGTGTAAAATTAAAATGGGATATACCGGGCTAGGTTTCGAGTTACAGGAACAAGGGCCAAACCAACCACCCAAGAATGGAATCGTCGAGCGAAAACACTTGACACCCTCCTAGAAGCAGCTTTTCTTACCACCAGACATTTCTCCATCAATTAGGAATCTGATGCCGTCACTAAACACATTCCCTAAATCGTAGCCATTTGTTGAGTGTTTTTTTTATGTGTCTAATCCGCATATATATCACCATTGCCCATGATTTTCTTGACTGTATATCTCTTAAACGTCAACATATACACGTGTGATTTAGTTTACGAAGATTTTTCAACGCCGATAACCTCGATCAGAGAGTAAAAAAGGCGTAAGGTTCACAATGGTGTAAGATTAAAATTGGATATACCGGGCTAGGATTCGAGTTACAGGAACAAGGGCCAAACCAACCACCCAATAATGGAATCGTCGAGCGAAAACACTTGACAAGCTCCTAGAAGCAGCTTTTCTTGCCACCAGACCTTTCTCCATCAATTAGGAATCTGATGCCGTCACTAAACACATTCCTTAAATTGTAGCCATTTGTTGAGTGTTTTTTTTTGTGTCTAATCCGCATATATATCACCATTGCCCTTGATTTTCTTGACTGTATATCTCTTATATGTCAACATATACACATGTGATTTAGTTTACGAAGATTTTTCTATGCCGAGAACCTCGATCAGAGAGTAAAAAAGGCGTAAGGTTCACAATGGTGTAAAATTAAAATGGGATATACCGGGCTAGGATTCGAGTTACAAGAACAAGGGCCAAACCAACCAGCCAGGAATGGAATCGTCGAGCGAAAACACTTGACAACCTCCTAGAAGCAGCTTTTTTTGCCACCAGACCTTTCTCCATCAATTAGGAATCTGATGCCGTCGCTAAACACATTCCTTAAATTGTAGCCATTTGTTGGGTGTTTTTTTTTGGTGTCTAATCCGCTTATATATCACCATTGCCCTTAATTTTCTTGACTGTATATCTCTTAAATGTCAACATATACACGTGTAATATAGTTTACGAAGATTTTTCAATGCCGAGAACCTCGATCAGAGCGTAAAAAAGGCGTAAGGTTCACAGTGGTGTAAAATTAAAATGGGATATACCGGGCTAGGATTCGAGTTACAGGAACAAGGGCCAAACCAACCACCCAAGAATGGGTCGTCGAGCGAAAACAATTGACAACCTCTTAGAAGCAGCTTTTCTTGCCACCAGACCTTTCTCCAACAATTAGGAATCTGATGCCGTCACTAAACACATTCCTTAAATTGTAGCCATTTGGTGAGTGTTTTTTTTTTGTGTCTGTTGCTGACAGAATTCATGTTGAAGCTGACGCTATCCAAAGACCAAAGACTGTGAGATTCTGAAGACTAAAGTTTCCTTTGCAAGCTATTGTCAAGGGGGAGTTTGTTGGTGCATGTTATGTGACAACAGCGTTGGTTTGGTCTTTGGATATTGAACACGTGTTTGGGACGCGAAGACTCGCGAAGACTTATGAAGACTTAATGAATTCGAGTTATTGAAGCCCAATCAAGTCCAAGTTTGTATGAAGTTTATTAGGTCCGAATTTCTTATGTAAGTGTATACGGGCCAGAGCCCAATTCGTGTATGGGAGGTTGTGGTATATAAACAACCTCTTGCTACATGTTTAGGGTTAGACTTTTGTTAGACTTTTGGAGATTGTGGAGAGCATTCGTATTGTGAGAGAGTTTGGAACAAACAGAAATCGGCTGTTGGGTTCTAGGAGATCTTTAGTGATTGTAAACGTTTTCGTTGGATAATCATAGAAGATCAGTTGGTAAACCGTCTTGTGTTCTTGTTTCTGTTTATTTGGTTTATCAAGGGGATTCCGCACCTTTGGTAGATTGTCAGTTTTGTTACGATCCATACGGGATAGGGACCTACAATTGGTATCAGAGCATTTGCTCTTGTGTACGGTTCAAAACTGATATTACAGATTCAAGGATTGTGTTCGTGTTTGAAGGTTTTCGGGTTGCTGTTTGAATTCACGAAGAACATCGAAGAACAATCAAAATTTTCACGATTTTGATCTGTTTTGGAGTTATTGGAAAGTGTTTGCTGATTTTTAGGAGTTTCGGTTGGAAAGTGATCAATCAGAAGATTCTGCGGTGTAAAAGGTGCTGATTTTGTGGGATTTTGGTTGAAAAATAGCTGGTTTCGACTCAAGGGTGCAGGTCTCGACTCGCAACCGTGGTTTCGACTTGTGCTGGTGTGATTGCGACTTGTGCTGGTTGACTCGCAACCGTGACTCGCAACCGTGGTTACGACTTGTGCTGGTTGACTCGCAACCGTGACTCGCAACTGTGGTTTCGACTTGTGCTGGTTGACTCGCAACAGTGATTGCGACTTGTGCTGGTTGACTCGCAACCGTGACTCGCAACTGTGGTTTCGACTTGTGCTGGTTGACTCGCAACCGTGACTCGCAATCGTGGTTTCAAAGTGGTGGAATTTTTCTAGGCAATCGTAAGAAAAATTTCACTGTTTCGTGTTTAGAGAATTATCCGTAACTCACCTGGACGAACCGTTTGCACCGTTGGACTCCTCGGATTTTTAGGACCAAAAAAAAAAAAAAAAAAAAAAAAAAAAAAAAAAAAAAAAACTCTGGAAAATCCCGAAAACGGTTTTAGACATTATATATCATTGGAATCGTAATCTCGAGACGAATCTAACGGTATAATTTGGTAAAAACAGCATTCGGACTAAAATTGTACGGTTTTACCAGTCTGATTAACTTAAAATGTCGAACATGTCTAAATTAAACGAACTCTTAAGAATGGAACATGAGGTAGGCACAACGAACAAACCACCTAAGATGATGAAGGTGGAGAACTACTTGACATGGAAGGATCGGTTTCAATCCTTTGTTGAGTACCAGGACACTCGTATGTGGATGTGTATAGAGGATGGGTATGCGAACCCAACTCATGACTTTGAGGGAAGACAACGTGTAACTGCTTATGTTGATATGGATGCTGAACAGAAGAAAATGTATGAGGCTGAAAAGAGAGCCTTGGCAGCCATTAAAATGTCTTTACCTGATGGCATCAAGCATACCTTTAAGAAGTACACTACTTCAAAGGCAATGTGGGATGCGCTAGAAAAGAGATATGAAGGAAATCCTGATGTCAAGAAGAACAAAGTTGATTTACTGAAGAAGCAGTTTGCTGTGTTTAAGCACATGAAAAACGAGTCTCTTGAGGACGTCATCACTCGATACTATCATTTGATGTCAGAATTGGACAATTATGATATAGAATGCTATACTGACATAGAGAAAAATGACAAGCTGCTGGATGCTCTACCTGCTAAATGGGATATCTACACTCTCATGATAAAAGGAGAAGCAGATTATGACACAAAGGAGCTAGAAGAAGTGGTTGGAAAGCTAAGAGCTTATGAGCTCAACATGAAGAAGAAGGACACTGGATATGATCAGGTTCAAGATCCAGGGATCTACAATGGGCTTACATCGTCTTCATCTCATGATGCTTCTAGCGACTCAGCCACTGCTTTTCTCTCGCATGAAAATGAGCAGGTCACAGTAAATGATGATGGTGATGTGTGTTTTGTAGCTGCTTCAGGTGGATCAACAGGAGCCAAGAAAACATCAGCTTCTAAGCAGAGTAGTGGTGTTAAGTCGATGCCAATGAGTGTGAAGTCTGCTGAAGAGCATCTTGCTCTACTTGCTTCATTTGTTGCTTCATATGAAAACTACATTCAGGGGAAGATATCTGATCCTGCCACTTTAGATGAAGATTACGATCAGATTGACCCTGATGATCTTGAAGATATGGATTTGCAGTGGCAAATGGCCATGATTACTAGAAGAGTGAAGAGGTTTATGAACCGAACTGGAAGAAAGTTTATAGGAAAGACTGTTGGTTTTGATAAGACCAAAGTGAGATGCTTCAACTGTCAAAGTTATGGGCATTTCGCCAGGGAATGTCAAAAACAAAAGCAGGATACTTCGAGTCAGAGTTCAAACAATAGAAATGCTTCAAACAACTCTAACTCGAGAGCGCTGATCTCTACTGCTAGAGAAGGTTCATATGACTGGAGTGTTCACTTGGAGAATGATGACAATGTCACTCAGGCGTTCATGGCAGAGATAACGCAAATTGATGATGGTGAAGCTACAGTAGATGATGTTAAAGTTGAGAAGAAAAGTGATGCTGAGGCAGAGGTGAAGGCAGAGAGTAAAGCTGAAGAAAAGAAGGCTGATCAGACATCAGATGCTGAGGAGAAAAAGCAAAAGTCTGACCAGGAACGGGAAGCTGAAGAAAAGGAAGCTGAATACAAAAGAGTGAAAGATCAGCTTGCAGCTCTTATGGCCAACCTTGATAAACAAACAGGAGAGGTAAAGTCTATTTCTGTGTGTTTAAAATGTCGTGAATTACAGGGTGAAGTTGATAGGTTGTCCACACAAAACCAAAGTCTGGTGGGCGAGATGTCTACCATAAAAGAAGCAAACTTTTTTGCTAAAAGAAACGAATCGTCATACTTGAAGAAAATACAAGGTTATGAAACTAAAATTGAAGCTGTAACCTGTAAACTAAATGAAAAACTTCAAGTCATAAACTTAGCTCATGACATGATGGCTGAGAAAACAAAAGAGATTTCTGATAAATGCAAAGAGTTGTCAGATGCACAACTAAGAATTGTTGAACTTGAAAAGAAATTAGGTCAATTCAGGGATTCTACTTTTGTTATGAAACATATGATGGGTGGCTTGAAGAAAAGTAATGACAAAACCAGTGTGGGATTTCATGGTTTCAATGAAGTTCCACCTCCTGTTAGTCATGACTATTCTTTCTTGCCTAATGAAGATGAGCTCATGGACTTTGGGTCAACATTGCCAAGTAGTTCCACGTCACGTCAAGGAAATGTGTTTGAGAATGCTGATGCTAAGAAGGATAATAACAGCAAACCTGTTTTGAGAAAGAATACATCACATCCTAAAAATAACAATCCAACTTTTGTTAAAAAGGTTAATTTTGTTCAAGGAAGTGACATGAAAAACGAAACCGCTGTTATTGAAAATGAATCTAATATAGAGTTTGCTAAAAATAAGAACAAAGAAAATTCTGAAACTAAGCAAACTGAACCAAATCCTTCTAAGGCATCATCAGAAGAAAAACCCGAATCTAGTTCAAAGGCTTCAGAAAAGAAGTCTTCGAAACATAAATCGTGCTTCAAATGTCACACCAAGGGACATGTAGCTAGTTGCTGTCCTAACAAAAAGAGTGAAGCACAAGTTGGTGAGAAACAAAGAGGGAAATCACCTGAGAAGCAAGGTGATAATGAGGAGAAAGTCTCAAATTCTCCAAAGAAATCTGCTCCAAAGCAACAATCGGATGTTGCTGTTGGTGTAGATAAGGCTGAAAAAGGAACTCCACAAGTTCCTCGTTTTCAAAGAAATCAACAAAGATTTCAGCCTAGATCTCCACCAGGCAGATTTGACAGACCTAGAAGCAGTTCACCAAGAGTGAACAACTATAATGCAAATAATTTCAGAAGTCAAGGTCAATATCAAAATCGATATCAAAATAATGGTTGTCGAAATTTTTATAACAATGACTTTAGAAATTATAACAATCAAGCTTCTTGGAATCAAAATTTAAGATATCAAAATCAAAATTTTCAAAGGTCACATAGTCCAAACACAAATAGGTACCCTCAGGACCAGAGACCTTATGGAAATCATGCCCCATTTCCATCAACAGGTCCAAGATCCAAGACTCCAGTTAGGAGTGATGGATGCTGGATGGACGTTCAAATAGTTGGTGAATTTGGACGACCCAAGACCATTAAGGCTTGGGTCCCCCAATCTAACTAATCTTTTGGTTGGTGTGTGCAGGAGCTGCTAAGGAGGATTATCAACTTATGGTATGTTGATAGTGGCTGCTCCAGGCACATGACGGGGGATGCGAGGTTGTTTTCTGAATTTGAAGAATTTGATGGCGGACATGTAAATTTTGCTGGTGCTAAAGGTGGTAGGATTACTGGACGAGGAAAAGTGACGAATGGGAAGATCACATTGGACAAAGTGAACTATGTTGAGCAGCTTAAACACAATCTGATGAGCGTGTCTCAAGTCTGCGACAAGGGTCACTCGGTCCATTTTACAAATACTGAGGCATTGGTGTTGAAACCGGGTTTGGTTATTCCGGACGATTGGATAGTGATGCGTGCACCGAGGAAAAATGATACTTATGTCATGGACATGGGTGCCAAGGATCCAACTGCTGCGGTGGCGTGTTTATTGTCAAAAGCATCTGAAGCTGAATCTATGTTGTGGCACAGACGCATGGCCCATATTCACTATCGCAAAATGAATTATATCATAAAAAATGAGCTAGTAAAAGGGGTTCCATTGCTGAGGTTTCAGGTGGAAGATAAATGTCTTCCATGTCAAAAGGGAAAACAACACAAGAAACCTCATAAGTCTAAAACAGTAAATTCCATTAATGCCCCTTATGAATTACTTCACATGGATTTATTCGGTCCAGTGAACGTGAGGAGCATAGGTGGAAAGTACTACTGTCTGGTTGTCACTGATGATTACTCACGTTATTCATGGGTTTTCTTTTTAGGTACAAAAGATGAAACAGTAGAGATGTTGATAGATCTTTTTACAAAATTGGAAAACGTCCATGATGCAAGGATCAAGAGGATAAGGAGTGATAATGGCACGGAGTTCAAGAATCGGATTCTGGATCTCTACTGTCTTCGAAAGGGAATAGAACATCAATATTCTGCTCCTTATACACCTCAACAGAATGGAGTCGCAGAGAGGAAAAACAGGACGTTGATTGAAGCCGCTAGGACGATGCTTTCAGATTCAAAACTACCAGTTCTTTTCTGGGGAGAAGCTGTGAATACAGCTTGCTACGTCCTAAACAAAGTTTTAACTGTTAAACGATTTAACAAAACTTGTCATGAGTTGATGTTTAACGAGAAACCAAACTTAACAGGCTTTGAACCATTTGGATTACCCTGCACCATTGTGCGAAACAAAGATAAACAAAAATTCGGTGAGGTGGCTGACGAAGGCTACTTTCTGGGTTACGTGCCTGGCACACCGAATAAAAGGGTTTTTAATCTCAAAACTGGTAAAATTGAGGTTGTTTTTAATGTGGAAATTACTTCCTATAAACCTCAACAATCAACGAGTGGTCCTGCTATATTATATGATTATGAAAGTGTGTTTAAATCATTTAATATTCCTGAGGTTTCTGATGCAGATGATTCTCAGCTAATTCAAACAGTGATTGGTGAAGACGATGAAGGCGAGTTCATGCCTAGATCAAATGTTGATATGTCAGATGCTCCGGAAACTTCCCATGGTGCTACTAATCCTGATTCAAGCGATAGTGACTCTGAACCCATTCAGGGGGAGGAGTTTATTAATCCGTTTGCAAATCAGAATATTCAGGGGGAGGTTGGATCAAACCTGGGTGATAATCTGGAAGTTGATGCAGTTGCTTCTACACGAGCAAATAGAGATCATCCAGTTGACATGATACTTGGAGATCCTACTGCAGGTGTTCAGACGAGAAGGAGCATAGCAGCGAATTCTGGGTTATTTGTTTCGATTGAGAAGACTGGGATAGTGAACGAGTGCTTGTATAGTTGCTTTATTTCCCAAGAGGAGCCGAAGAACATTCATATGGCTCTTAAAGACAATTCATGGGTTGAAGCTATGCAAGAGGAATTGGCCCAGTTTGCGAAGTTGAAGGTTTGGGAGTTAGTGGACCTTCCTAAAGGTGAAAGAGAGATTGGCACTAAGTGGGTGTTTAAGTGCAAGAAGGATGATAGAGGTATTGTCACGCGCAACAAGGCTCGATTAGTGGTAAAAGGGTTCAATCAGCAAGAAGGGATAGATTACAATGAAGTGTTTGCACCAGTAGCAAGGTTGGAGGCAATTCGTTTGTTTCTAGCTTTCGCTTCATTCAAGGGCTTTAAAGTTTACCAACTAGACGTGAAGAGTGCATTTCTTTACGGTAAAGTCCAAGAAGTGGTGTATGTCTCACAACCAGATGGGTTCGTTGATCCAGACTATCCAGATCGAGTTTAGAAACTTGATAAGGCTTTATATGGGTTACATCAAGCTCCTAGGGCGTGGTATGAGACACTGTCTACACATCTGATCAAGAATGGTTTTGAGAGAGGTCAGATTGACAGTACACTGTTCATCAAGAGAAAGAAGGAAGATTTTCTGCTGGTACAGGTATATGTGGATGACATCATCTTTGGGTCATCAGATGAGAACATGTGTAAGGAGTTTGAACAGGTGATGAAGAGTAAGTTTGAAATGAGCGCTATGGGTGAGCTGTCTTACTTTCTGGGATTACAAGTTGAACAGAAGGAGGATGGGATGTTTATTCATCAAACGAAGTATGTGTATGACATTTTGGATCGGTTCAAAATGAATGATTGCTCTACTTTCAACACACCCATTTGCGAAAATCACAATCTCGGCCCAGATCATGAAAGCACTGAAGATGTTGATCCTACTCAATACAGGGCGATGATTGGTTCTCTAATGTACTTGACTGCTTCAAGACCTGACATCATGTTTGCCGTATGCTTGTGTGCCAGATATCAGGCGAATCCGAAAGAGTCACACATGAAAGCAGTGAAGCGTATTCTTCGTTACTTGAAGGGGAAACCTAAACTTGGGTTGTGGTATCCAGCTGATAGTGATTTGAGGTTCGTTGCTTACACTGATTCAGACTTTGGAGGATGCAAATCAAACAGGAAGTCTACAACAGGTGGTTGTCAGTTCTTAGGAGGCAGGATCGTGTCTTGGCAATGCAAGAAGCAATCCTGTGTGTCTACATCTACGTGTGAAGCTGAATATATTGCTGCGGGTAGCTGTTGCTCTCAGGTTCTCTGGATTCAACAGCAGATGCGCGATTACGGTTTGGATTTCACTCGTACTCCTATTATGATAGATAATAATGCCACTATTTCAATCACAAACAATCCCGTAAAGCACAGTAGAACTAAACATATTGACATACGTCATCACTTTATACGGGATTGTGCTGAAAAACGACTAATTGAATTACATCGAGTCGACACAGAAGATAACCTTGCTGATCTTTACACAAAAGCTTTTGATCGAGCTCGCTTTGAACACTTAGTCGAACTCAACGGGATGAGGAATCCTGAATAACTGGTTTTTCATAAGAATTTTGTAAATAGTTTACTGTTTTTCTTAAAAATCAAAAATACAAAAACATTGAAAAAAAATCAAAAACTTAAAAAAAATAGAAAATCAAAAATGAGTTTTCACTGTGTGAAAAAGAAGAAATGATAGTACATCGGCAAGTTAGATTGTCACACTGAAAATGAATTAAATTGCTTAAGTGTGATAGCAGCTTCATCATATGATATACCAGTAGGCAAAAGCATGAAATAATCAACTTACCAATGTGATATAAACTTAAATACAACTGAGTATGAGTGGGGAACACATCAGTGGTGTATGGTTTAATGACCTTAAATCTTGCGTTGATAGATTGCCAAAATCTGAAGTTTTGGGTCTTTATACTGTTATTTCATCTGGGGATATCAGGGGTGTCCTTCTGCTGCATCCAGATATATGCTGACCTAGACACACCCAGGATATCTTAAAAGAGCTAAAAATGCCAAAACCCTGAAAATGAAGAAGCTCTCATAGAGAGTCATTCAAAAAGTGCAAAAATGCACAATTCGTACCAAAAATGGTATCTGTCTTAGCCCTCGATAAGATATTTTGGTCTCTCTGCTGTACGGAAGTACTGACCTGTTCACCAATTATCTATCGTTGAAAAACAAAACGGATGAATTCAGTATACTCACCTACTACGATGAATCTTTGTGCATACCTTGATCGCGGGGGTATATCCTGAAGTGGGACACACTAGTATATCAGATATAAAATTACCTTAACGTATCATACGGTAATGGTACTTGAAATGTTCATGCATTTGTTTAAGTGGACAAACATACTGGTAATCGTCTTGAACTGCTTTTCACGAAAAATTAAATAAAGAATTAGCTAATGGTGTGAAACAGTTTGATTATGCTGATATGATCTTCTTACCTGTGATTCTCACAAAAATAGAGTGTTTATTGCTTTTCGTATTTATTTGCTTTCAGAAAAATACAAAAATACAAAAATAGTGTCTTTTTCTGTTTAAAATTCTTAATGTACGGAAAACTGTTATTCGTGGAGGAATTGTTACTGATAGGGGGAGACGGTGTTAGTAAGTGGGTTCAAAATTTTGAAATGATGCAGGTTATAAGGTGTTTGATTAAAAATTGTTGCGTGTTGGTGTTTAACTTGAAAATGCTTAATCTGATACAGTTTAACTATCTCTTGAATAATAATAATTCTTTAACTATGTTGAAAAATTCTTATGGTTTCTCGAGATGTTTGTTTTATAGTATACAGATTGAAGCAGTTTGTTGATGAGAAGTTGCTTTGAAGAGATGAGGAGTTTGTTGCTGCTTGGTAGAGTCCTCCTTCTACAATGCAGAATGGATGCTGTGAAGACTTATTTGGAATGCTGAATCAAAACTTGGAAGATTTGGTGATTGGATACATCAGCTTAGGGGGAGTCTGTTGCTGACAGAATTCATGTTGAAGCTGACGCTATCCAAAGACCAAAGACTGTGAGATTCTGAAGACTAAAGTTTCCTTTGCAAGCTATTGTCAAGGGGGAGTTTGTTGGTGCATGTTATGTGACAACAGCGTTGGTTTGGTCTTTGGATATTGAACACGTGTTTGGGACGCGAAGACTCGCGAAGACTTATGAAGACTTAATGAATTCGAGTTATTGAAGCCCAATCAAGTCCAAGTTTGTATGAAGTTTATTAGGTCCGAATTTCTTATGTAAGTGTATACGGGCCAGAGCCCAATTCGTGTATGGGAGGTTGTGGTATATAAACAACCTCTTGCTACATGTTTAGGGTTAGACTTTTGGTAGACTTTTGGAGATTGTGGAGAGCATTCGTATTGTGAGAGAATTTAGAACAAACAGAAATCGGCTGTTGGGTTCTAGGAGATCTTTAGTGATTGTAAACGTTTTCGTTGGATAATCATAGAAGATCAGTTGGTAAACCGTCTTGTGTTCTTGTTTCTGTTTATTTGGTTTATCAAGGGGATTCCGCACCTTTGGTAGATTGTCAGTTTTGTTACGATCCATACGGGATAGGGACCTACAGTGTCTAATCCGCATATATATAACCATTTCCCTTGATTTTCTTGACTGTATATCTCTTAAATGTCAACATATACACGTGTAATTTAGTTTACGAAGATTTTTCAATGCCGAGAACCTCGATCAGAAAGTAAAAAAGGTGTAAGGTTCACAATGGTGTAAAATTAAAATGGGATATACCGGGCTAGGATTCGAGTTACTGGAACAAGGGCCAAACCAACCACCCAAGAATGGAATCGTCGAGCGAAAACACTTGACAACCACCTAGAAGCAGCTTTTCTTACCACCAGACCTTTCTCCATCAATTAGGAATCTGATGCCGTCACAAAACACATTCCTTAAATTGTAGCCATTTGTTGAGTGTTTTTTTTGGTGTCTAATCCGCATATATATCACCATTGCCCTTGATTTTCTTGACTGTATATCTCTTAAATGTCAACATATACACGTGTAATTTAGTTTACGAAGATATTTCAATGCCGAGAACCTCGATCAGAGAGTAAAAAAGGCGTAAGGTTCACAATGGTGTAAAATTAAAATGGGATATACCGTACTAGGATTCGAGTTACAGGAACAAGGGCCAAACCAACCGCCCAAGAATGGAATCGTCGAGCGAAAACACTTGACAAGCTCCTAGAAGCAGCTTTTCTTGCCACCAGACCTTTCTCCATCAATTAGGAATCTGATGCCGTCACTAAACACATTCCTTAAATTGTAGCCATTTGTTGAGTGTTTTTTTTTTGTGTCTAATCCGCATATATATCACCATTTCCCTTGATTTTCTTGACTGTATATCTCTTAAATGTCAACATATACACGTGTGATTTAGTTTACGAAGATTTTTCAATGCCGAGAACCTCGATCAGAGAGTAAAAAAGGCGTAAGGTTCACAATGGTGTAAAATTAAAATGGGATATACCGTACTAGGATTCGAGTTACAGGAACAAGGGCCAAACCAACCACTCAAGAATGGAATCGTCGAGCGAAAACACTTGACAAGCTCCTAGAAGCAGCTTTTATTGCCACCAGACCTTTCTCCATCAATTAGGAATCTGATGCCGTCACTAAACACATTCCTTAAATTGTAGCCATTTGTTGGGTGTTTTTTTTTGGTGTCTAATCCGCTTATATATCACCATTGCCCTTAATTTTCTTGACTGTATATCTCTTAAATGTCAACATATACACGTGTAATTTAGTTTACGAAGATTTTTCAATGCCGAAAACCTCGATCAGAGCGTAAAAAAGGCGTAAGGTTCACAGTGGTGTAAAATTAAAATGGGATATACCGGGCTAGGATTCGAGTTACAGGAACAAGGGCCAAACCAACCACCCAAGAATGGAATCGTCGAGCAAAAACATTTGACGACCTCTTAGAAGCAGCTTTTCTTGCCCCCAGACCTTTCTCCAACAATTAGGAATCTGATGCCGTCACTAAACACATTCCTTAAATTGTAGCCATTTGTTGAGTGTTTTTTTTTTGTGTCTAATCCGCATATATATAACCATTGCCCTTGATTTTCTTGACTGTATATCTCTTAAATGTCAACATATACACGTGTAATTTAGTTTACAAAGATATTTCAATGCCGAGAACCTCGATCAGAAAGTAAAAAAGGCGTAAGGTTCACAATGGTGTAAAATTAAAATGGGATATACCGGGCTAGGATTCGAGTTACTGGAACAAGGGCCAAACCAACCACCCAAGAATGGAATCGTCGAGCGAAAACACTTGACAACCACCTAGAAGCAGCTTTTCTTACCACCAGACCTTTCTCCATCAATTAGGAATCTGATGCCATCACTAAACACATTCCTTAAATTGTAGCCATTTGTTGAGTGTTTTTTTTGGTGTCTAATCCGCATATATATCACCATTGCCCTTGATTTTCTTGACTGTATATCTCTTAAATGTCAACATATACACGTGTAATTTAGTTTACGAAGATATTTCAATGCCGAGAACCTCGATCAGAGAGTAAAAAAGGCATAAGGTTCACAATGGTGTAAAATTAAAATGGGATATACCGTACTAGGATTCGAGTTACAGGAACAAGGGCCAAACCAACCACCCAAGAATGGAATCGTTGAGCGAAAACACTTGACAACCTCCTAGAAACAGCTTTTCTTAACACCAGACCTTTCTCTATCAATTAGGAATCTGATGCCGTCACTAAACACGTTCCTAAAATTGTAGCCATTTGTTGAGTGTTTTTTTTTGGTGTCTAATCCGCATATATATCACCATTTCCCTTGATTTTCTTGACTGTATATCTCTTAAGTGTCAACATATACACGTGTGATTGAGTTTACGAAGACTTTTCAATGCCGAGAACCTCGATCAGAGAGTAAAAAAGGCAAAAGTTTCACAATGGTGTAAGATTAAAATGAGATATACCGGGCTAGGATTCGAGTTACAGGAACAAGGGCCAAACTAACCACCCAAGAATGGAATCGTCGAGCGAAAACACTTGACAACCTCTTAGAAGTAGTTTTTCTAAATACCAGACCTTTCTCCATCAATTAGGAATCTGAGGCTGTCACTAAACACATTCCTTAAATTATAGCCACTTGTTGAGTGTTTTTTTTGGTGTCTAATCCGCATATATATCAGCATTGCCCATGATTTTCTTGACTGTATACCTCTTAAATGTCAACATATACACGTGTGATTTAGTTTACGAAGTTTTTTCAATGCCGAGAACCTCGATCAGAGAGTAAAAAAGGCATAAGGTTCACAATGGTGTAAGATTAAAATTGGATATACCGGGCTAGGATTCGAGTTACAGGAACAAGGGCCAAACCAACCACCCAATAATGGAATCATCGAGCGAAAACACTTGACAAGCTCCTAGAAGCAGCTTTTCTTGCCACCTGACCTTTCTCCATCAATTAGGAATCTGATGCCGTCACTAAACACATTCCTTAAATTGTAGCCACTTGTTGAATGTTTTTTTTGGTGTCTAATCCGCATATATATCACCATTGCCCATGATTTTCTTGATTGTATATCTCTTAAATGTCAACATATACACGTGTGATTTAGTTTATGAAGATTTTTCAATGCCGAGAACCTCGATCAGAGATTAAAAAAGGCGTAAGGTTCACAATGGTGTAAGATTAAAATTGGATATACCGGGCTAGGATTCGAGTTACAGGAACAAGGGCAAAACCAACCACCCAAGAAGGGAATTGTCGAGCGAAAACACTTGACAAGCTCCTAGAAGCAGCTTTTCTGGCCACCAGACCATTCTCCATCAATTTGGAATCTGATGCCGTCACTAAACACAATCCTTAAATTGTAGCCATTTGTTGAGTGTTTTTTTTGTGGTGTCTAATCCGCATATATATTACCATTGCCCTTGATTTTCTTGACTGTATATCTCTTAAATATCAACATATACACGTGTAATTTAGTTTACGAAGATTTTTCAATGCCGAGAACCTCGATCAGAGAGTAAAATAGGCGTAAGGTTCACAATGGTGTAAAATTAAATTGGGATATACCGGGCTAGGATTCTAGTTACAGGAACAAGGGACAAACCAACCACTCAAGAATGGAATCATCGAGCGAAAACACTTGAAAACCTCCTAGAAGCAGCTTTTCTTGCCACCAGACCTTTCTCCATCAATTAGGAATCTGATGCCGTCACTAAACACATTCCTTAAATTGTAGCCATTTGTTGAGTGTTTTTTTTGTGTGTCTAATCCGCATATATATCACCATTGCCCTTGATTTTCTTGACTGTATATCTCTTAAATGTCAACATATACATGTGTAATTTAGTTTACGAAGATTTTTCAATGCCGAGAACCTCGATCAGAAAGTAAAAAAGGTGTAAGGTTCACAATGGTGTAAAATTAAAATGGGATATACCGGGCTAGGATTCGAGTTACTGGAACAAGGGCCAAACCAACCACCCAAGAATGGAATTGTCGAGCGAAAACACTTGACAACCACCTAGAAGCAGTTTTTCTTACCACCAGACCTTTCTCCATCAATTAGGAATCTGATGTCGTCACTAAACACATTCCTTAAATTGTAGCCATTTGTTGAGTGTTTTTTTTGGTGTCTAATCCGCATATATATCACCGTTGCCCTTGATTTTCTTGACTGTATATCTCTTAAATGTCAACATATACACGTGTAATTTAGTTTACGAAGATATTTCAATGCCGAGATCCTCGATCAGAGAGTAAAAAAGGCGTAAGGTTCACAATGGTGTAAAATTAAAATGGGATATACCATACTAGGATTCGAGTTACAGGAACAAGGGCCAAACCAACCACCCAAGAATGGAATCGTCAAGTGAAAACACTTGTCAACCTCCTGGAAACAGCTTTTCTTGACACCAGACCTTTCTCTATCAATTAGGAATCTGATGCCGTCACTAAACACGTTCCTTAAATTGTAGCCATTTGTTGAGTGTTTTTTTTTGGTGTCTAATCCGCATATATATCACCATTTCCCTTGATTTTCTTGACTGTATATCTCTTAAGTGTCAACATATACACGTGTGATTTAGTTTACGAAGACTTTTCAATGCCGAGAACCTCGATCAGAGAGTAAAAAAGGCAAAAGGTTCACAATGGTGTAAGATTAAAATGAGATATATCGGGCTAGGATTCGAGTTACAGAAACAAGGGCCAAACTAACCTCCCAAGAATGGAATCGTCGAGCGAAAACACTTGACAACCACTTAGAAGCAGTTTTTCTAAACACCAGACCTTTCTCCATCAATTAGGAATCTGATGCTGTCACTAAACACATTCCTTAAATTGTAGCCACTTGTAGAGTGTTTTTTTTGGTGTCTAATCGGCATATATATCAGCATTGCCCATGATTTTCTTGACTGTATACCTCTTAAATGTCAACATATACACGTGTGATTTAGTTTACGAAGATTTTTCAATGCCGAGAACCTCGATCAGAGAGTAAAAAAGGCATAAGGTTCACAATGGTGTAAGATTTAAATTGGATATACCGGGCTAGGATTCGAGTTACAGGAACAAGGGCCAAACCAACCACCCAATAATGGAATCGTCGAGCGAAAACACTTGACAAGCTCCTGGAAGCAACTTTTCTTGCCACCAGACCTTTCTCCATCAATTAGGAATCTGATGCCGTCACTAAACACATTCTTTAAATTGTAGCCATTTGTTGAGTGTTTTTTTTGTGTGTCTAATCCGCATATATATCACCATTGCCCTTGATTTTCTTGACTGTATATCTCTTAAATGTCAACATATACATGTGTAATTTAGTTTACGAAGATTTTTCAATGCCGAGAACCTCGATCAGAAAGTAAAAAAGGCGTAAGGTTCACAATGGTGTAAGATTAAAATTGGATATACCGGGCTAGGATTCGAGTTACAGGAACAAGGGCCAAACCAACCACCCAATAATGGAATCGTCGAGCGAAAACACTTGACAAGCTCCTAGAAGCAGCTTTTCTTGCCACCTGACCTTTCTCCATCAATTAGGAATCTGATGCCGTCACTAAACACATTCCTTAAATTGTAGCCACTTGTTGAATGTTTTTTTTGGTGTCTAATCCGCATATATATCACCATTGCCCATGATTTTCTTGAGTGTATATCTCTTAAATGTCAACATATACACGTGTAATTTAGTTTACGAAGATTTTTCAATGCCGAGAACCTCGATCAGAAAGTAAAAAAGGTGTAAGGTTCACAATGGTGTAAAATTAAAATGGGATATACCGGGCTAGGATTCGAGTTACTGGAACAAGGGCCAAACCAACCACCCAAGAATGGAATCGTCGAGCGAAAACACTTGACAACCACCTAGAAGCAGCTTTTCTTACCACCAGACCTTTCTCCATCAATTAGGAATCTGATGCCGTCACTAAACACATTCCTTAAATTGTAGCCATTTGTTGAGTGTTTTTTTTGGTGTCTAATCCGCATATATATCACCATTGCCCTTGATTTTCTTGAGTGTATATCTCTTAAATGTCAACATATACACGTGTAATTTAGTTTACGAAGATATTTCAATGCCGAGAACCTCGATCAGAGAGTAAAAAAGGCGTAAGGTTCACAATGGTGTAAAATTAAAATGGGATATACCGTACTAGGATTCGAGTTACAGGAACAAGAGCCAAACCAACCGCCCAAGAATGGAATCGTCGAGCGAAAACACTTGACAAGCTCCTAGAAGCAGCTTTTCTTGCCACCAGACCTTTCTCCATCAATTAGGAATCTGATGCCGTCACTAAACACATTCCTTAAATTGTAGCCATTTGTTGAGTGTTTTTTTTTTTGTGTCTAATCCGCATATATATCACCATTTCCCTTGATTTTCTTGACTGTATATCTCCTAAATGTCAACATATACACGTGTGATTTAGTTTACGAAGATTTTTCAATGCCGAGAACCTCGATCAGAGAGTAAAAGAGGCGTAAGGTACACAATGGTGTAAAATTAAAATGGGATATACCGTACTAGGATTCGAGTTACAGGAACAAGGGCCAAACCAACCACTCAAGAATGGAATCGTCGAGCGAAAACACTTGACAAGCTCCTAGAAGCAGATTTTCTTGCCACCAGACCTTTCTCCATCAATTAGGAATCTGATGCCGTCACTAAACACATTCCTTAAATTGTAGCCATTTGTTGGGTGTTTTTTTTTGGTGTCTAATCCGCTTATATATCACCATTGCCCTTAATTTTCTTGACTGTATACCTCTTAAATGTCAACATATACACGTGTGATTTAGTTTACGAAGATTTTTCAATGCCGAGAACCTCGATCAGAGAGTAAAAAAGGCATAAGGTTCACAATGGTGTAAGATTAAAATTGGATATACCGGGCTAGGATTCGAGTTACAGGAACAAGGGCCAAACCAACCACCCAATAATGGAATCGTCGAGCGAAAACACTTGACAAGCTCCTAGAAGCAGCTTTTCTTGCCACCTGACCTTTCTCCATCAATTAGGAATCTGATGCCGTCACTAAACACATTCCTTAAATTGTAGCCACTTGTTGAATGTTTTTTTTGGTGTCTAATCCGCATATATATCACCATTGCCCATGATTTTCTTGATTGTATATCTCTTAAATGTCAAAATATACACGTGTGATTTAGTTTATGAAGATTTTTCAATGCCGAGAACCTCGATCAGAGATTAAAAAAGGCGTAAGGTTCACAATGGTGTAAGATTAAAATTGGATATACCGGGCTAGGATTCGAGTTACAGGAACAAGGGCCAAACCAACCACCCAAGAAGGGAATCGTCGAGCGAAAACACTTGACAAGCTCCTAGAAGCAGCTTTTCTGGCCACCAGACCATTCTCCATCAATTTGGAATCTGATGCCGTCACTAAACACAATCCTTAAATTGTAGCCATTTGTTGAGTGTTTTTTTTGTGGTGTCTAATCCGCATATATATTACCATTGCCCTTGATTTTCTTGACTGTATATCTCTTAAATATCAACATATACACGTGTAATTTAGTTTACGAAGATTTTTCAACGCCGAGAACCTCGATCAGAGAGTAAAATAGGCGTAAGGTTCACAATGGTGTAAAATTAAATTGGGATATACCGGGCTAGGATTCTAGTTACAGGAACAAGGGCCAAACCAACCACTCAAGAATGGAATCATCGAGCGAAAACACTTGAAAACCTCCTAGAAGCAGCTTTTCTTGCCACCAGACCTTTCTCCATGAATTAGGAATCTGATGCCGTCACTAAACACATTCCTTAAATTGTAGCCATTTGTTGAGTGTTTTTTTTGTGTGTCTAATCCGCATATATATCACCATTGCCCTTGATTTTCTTGACTGTATATCTCTTAAATGTCAACATATACATGTGTAATTTAGTTTACGAAGATTTTTCAATGCCGAGAACCTCGATCAGAAAGTAAAAAAGGTGTAAGGTTCACAATGGTGTAAAATTAAAATGGGATATACCGGGCTTGGATTCGAGTTACTGGAACAAGGGCCAAACCAACCACCCAAGAATGGAATTGTCGAGCGAAAACACTTAACAACCACCAAGAAGCAGCTTTTCTTACCACCAGACCTTTCTCCATCAATTAGGAATCTGATGCCGTCACTAAACACATTCCTTAAATTGTAGCCATTTGTTGAGTGTTTTTTTTGGTGTCTAATCCGCATATATATCACCGTTGCCCTTGATTTTCTTGACTGTATATCTCTTAAATGTCAACATATACACGTGTAATTTAGTTTACGAAGATATTTCAATGCCGAGAACCTCGATCAGAGAGTAAAAAAGGCGTAAGGTTCACAATGGTGTAAAATTAAAGTGGGATATACCATACTAGGATTCGAGTTACAGGAACAAGGGCCAAACCAACCACCCAAGAATGGAATCGTCAAGTGAAAACACTTGTCAACCTCCTGGAAACAGCTTTTCTTGACACCAGACCTTTCTCTATCAATTAGGAATCTGATGCCGTCACTAAACACGTTCCTTAAATTGTAGCCATTTGTTGAGTGTTTTTTTTTGGTGTCTAATCCGCATATATATCACCATTTCCCTTGATTTTCTTGACTGTATATCTCTTAAGTGTCAACATATACACGTGTGATTTAGTTTACAAAGACTTTTCAATGCCGAGAACCTCGATCAGAGAGTAAAAAAGGCAAAAGGTTCACAATGGTGTAAGATTAAAATGAGATATATCGGGCTAGGATTCGAGTTACAGAAACAAGGGCCAAACTAACCTCCCAAGAATGGAATCGTCGAGCGAAAACACTTGACAACCACTTAGAAGCAGTTTTTCTAAACACCAGACCTTTCTCCATCAATTAGGAATCTGATGCTGTCACTAAACACATTCCTTAAATTGTAGCCACTTGTAGAGTGTTTTTTTTTGTGTCTAATCGGCATATATATCAGCATTGCCCATGATTTTCTTGACTGTATACCTCTTAAATGTCAACATATACACGTGTGATTTAGTTTACGAAGATTTTTCAATGCCGAGAACCTCGATCAGAGAGTAAAAAAGGCGTAAGGTTCACAATGGTGTAAGATTTAAATTGGATATACCGGGCTAGGATTCGAGTTACAGGAACAAGGGCCAAACCAACCACCCAATAATGGAATCGTCGAGCGAAAACACTTGACAAGCTCCTAGAAGCAACTTTTCTTGACACCAGACCTTTCTCCATCAATTAGGAATCTGATGCCGTCACTAAACACATTCTTTAAATTGTAGCCATTTGTTGAGTGTTTTTTTTGTGTGTCTAATCCGCATATATATCACCATTGCCCTTGATTTTCTTGACTGTATATCTCTTAAATGTCAACATATACATGTGTAATTTAGTTTACGAAGATTTTTCAATGCCGAGAACCTCGATCAGAAAGTAAAAAACGCGTAAGGTTAACAATAGTGTAAGATTAAAATTGGATATACCGGGCTAGGATTCGAGTTACAGGAACAAGGTCCAAACCAACCACCCAATAATGGAATCGTCGAGCGAAAACACTTGACAAGCTCCTAGAAGCAGCTTTTCTTGCCATCTGACCTTTCTCCATCAATTAGGAATCTGATGCCGTCACTAAACACATTCCTTAAATTGTAGCCACTTGTTGAATGTTTTTTTTGGTGTCTAATCCGCATTTATATCACCATTGACCATGATTTTCTTGAGTGTATATCTCTTAAATGTCAACATATACACGTGTGATTTAGTTTATGAAGATTTTTCAATGCCGAGAACCTCGATCAGAGATTAAAAAAGGCGTAAGGTTCACAATGGTGTAAGATTAAAATTGGATATACCGGGCTAGGATTCGAGTTACAGGAACAAGGGCCAAACCAACCACCCAAGAAGGGAATCGTCGAGCGAAAACACTTGACAAGCTCCTAGAAGCAGCTTTTCTGGCCACCAGACCATTCTCCATCAATTTGGAATCTGATGCCGTCACTAAACACAATCCTTAAATTGTAGCCACTTGTTGAGTGTTTTTTTTTGGTGTCTAATCCGCATATATATCACCATTTCCCTTGATTTTCTTGACTGTATATCTCTTAAGTGTCAACATATACACGTGTGATTTAGTTTACGAAGACTTTTCAATGCCGAGAACCTCGATCAGAGAGTAAAAAAGGCAAAAGGTTCACAATGGTGTAAGATTAAAATGAGATATATCGGGCTAGGATTCGAGTTACAGAAACAAGGGCCAAACTAACCTCCCAAGAATGGAATCGTCGAGCGAAAACACTTGACAACCACTTAGAAGCAGTTTTTCTAAACACCAGACCTTTCTCCATCAATTAGGAATCTGATGCTGTCACTAAACACATTCCTTAAATTGTAGCCACTTGTAGAGTGTTTTTTTTGGTGTCTAATCGGCATATATATCAGCATTGCCCATGATTTTCTTGACTGTATACCTCTTAAATGTCAACATATACACGTGTGATTTAGTTTACGAAGATTTTTCAATGCCGAGAACCTCGATCAGAGAGTAAAAAAGGCGTAAGGTTCACAATGGTGTAAGATTTAAATTGGATATACCGGGCTAGGATTCGAGTTACAGGAACAAGGGCCAAACCAACCACCCAATAATGGAATCGTCGAGCGAAAACACTTGACAAGCTCCTAGAAGCAGCTTTTCTTGCCACCAGACCTTTCTCCGTCAATTAGGAATCTGATGCCGTCACTAAACACATTCCTTAAATTGTAGCCACTTGTTGAATGTTTTTTTTGGTGTCTAATATGCATATATATCACCATTGCCCATGATTTTCATGATTGTATATCTCTTAAATGTCAACATATACACGTGTGATTTATTTTACGAAGATTTTTCAATGCCGAGAACCTCGATCAGAGAGTAAAAAAGGCGTAAGGTTCACAATGGTGTAAGATTAAAATTGGATATACCGGGCTAGGATTCGAGTTACAGGAACAAGCGCCAAACCAAGCACCCAAGAAGGGAATCGTCGAGCGAAAACACTTGACAAGCTCCTAGAAGCGGCTTTTCTAACCACCAGACCTTTCTCCATCAATTAGGAATCTGATGCCGTCACTAAACACAATCCTTAAATTGTAGCCATTTGTTGAGTGTTTTTTTTGTGGTGTCTAATCCGCATATATATTACCATTGCCCTTGATTTTCTTAACTGTATATCTCTTAAATATCAACATATACACGTGTGATTTAGTTTACGAAGATTTTTCAATGCCGAGAACCTCGATCAGAGAGCAAAATAGGCGTAAGGTTTACAATGGTGTAAAATTAAATTGGGATATACCAGGCTAGGATTCTAGTTATAGGAACAAGGGCCAAACCAACCACCTAAGAATGGAATCATCAAGCGAAAACACTTGACAACCTCCTAGAAGCAGCTTTTCTTGCCACCAGACCTTTCTCCATCAATTAGGAATCTAATGCCGTCACTAAACACATTCCTTAAATTGTAGCCATTTGTTGAGTGTTTTTTTTTTTGTGTCTAATCCGCATATGTATCACCATTGCCCTTGATTTTCTTGTCTGTATATATCTTAAATATCAACAAATACACGTGTGATTTAGTTTACAAAGATTTTTCAATGCCGAGAACGTCGATCAGAGAGTAAAAAAGGCGTAAGGTTCACAATGGTGTAAAATTAAAATGGGATATACTGGGCTAGGATTTGAGTTATAGGAAAAAGGGCCAAACCAACCACCCAAGAATGGAATCGTCGAGCGAAAACACTTGACAAGCTCCTAGAAGCAGCTTTTCTTGCCACCAGACCTTTCTCCATAAATTAGGAATCTGATGCCGTCACTAAACACATTCCTTAAATTGTAGCCATTTGTTGAGTGATTTTTTTTTGGTGTCTAATCCGCATAAATATCACCATCGCCCTTCATTTTCTTGACTGTATATCTCTTAAATATCAACGTATACACATGTGATTTAGTTTACGAAGATTTTTCAATGCCGAGAACCTCGATCAGAGAGTAAAAAAGGCGTAAGGTTCACAATGGTGTAGTTTTAAAATGGGATATACCGGGCTAGGATTCGAGTTACTGGAACAAGGGCCAAACCAACCACCCAAGAATGGAATCGTCGAGCGAAAACAGTTGCCAACCTCCTAGAAGCAGCTTTTCTTACCCCCAGACCTTTCTCCATCAATTAGGAATCTGATGCTGTCACTAAACACATTCCTTTGTCCTTGATTTTCTTAACTGTATATCTCTTAAATATCAACATATACACGTGTGATTTAGTTAACGAAGATTTTTCAATGCCAAGAACCTCGATCAGAGAGTAAAAAAGGCGTAAGGTTCACAATGGTGTTAGATTAAAATGGGATATACCGAGCTAGGATTCGAGTTACAGGATGAAGGGCCAAACCAACCACCCAAGAATGGAATCGTCGAGCGAAAATACTTGATAACCTCCTAGAAGCAGCTTTTCTTACCACCAGACCTTTCTCCATCAATTAGGAATCTGATGCCGTCACTATACACATTCCTTAAATTGTAGCCATTTGTTGAGTGTTTTTTTTTTGGTGTGTAATCCGCATATATATCACAATTGCCCTTGATTTTCTTGACTGTATATCTCTTAAATGTTAACATATACACGTGAGATTTAGCTTACGAAGATTTTTCAATGCCGAGAACCTCGATCAGAGAGTAAAAAAGGTGAAAGGTTCACAATGGTGTAAAATTAAAATGGGATATACCGGGATAGGATTCGAGTTACAGGAACAAGGGCCAAACCAACCACCCAAGAATGGAATCGTCGAGCGAAAAAATTTGACAAACTCCTAGAAGTAGCTTTTCTTGCCACCAGACCTTTCTCCATCAATTAGGAATCCGATGCCGTCACTAAACACATTCCTTAAATTGTAGCCATTTGTTGAGTGTTTTTTTTTTTGGTGTCTAATCCGCATTTATATCACCATTGCCCTTGATTTTCTTGACTGTATATCTCTTAAATATCAACATATACACTTGTGATTTAGTTTATGAGGATTTTTCAATGCCGAGAACCTCGATCAGAGAGTAAAAAAGGCGTAAGGTTCACAATGGTGTAAAATTAAAATGGGATATACCGGGCTTGGATTCGAGTTACAGGAACAAGGGCCAAACCAAACACCCAAGAATGGAATCGTCGAGCGAAAACATTCGACAACCTCCTAGAAGCAGCTTTTCTTGCCACCAGACCTTTTTCCATCAATTAGGAATCTGATGCCGTCACTAAACACATTCCTTAAATTGTAGCCATTTGTTGAGTGTTTTTTTTGGTGTCTAATCCGCATATATATCACCATTGCCCTTGATTTTCTTGACTGTATATCTCTTAAATGCCAACATATACACGTGTGATTTAGTTTACGAAGATTTTTCAATGCCGAGAACCTCGATCAGAGAGTAAAAAGGGCGTAAGGTTCACAATGGTGTTGTAGGATCGAGAATCGATCTAAACTAGTCTATCAGAAGAGTTCTAATCCGTATCAAAGGCGGAATTCAATGATATTGACTTGAATACAGCTTGATTCACTCTTTAACTGTCTTGTATATTGATATAACACTATTACAGGTCAAATGACACGTCGGCAGCACTTCGGTACCGGAATCAGAATCTGTTAGAAATGAATTGGCAGCTCTGGTATTTATGGATGACCCATTTGGCACAGAATGACCAAGATCCATTTCGTGCGAAATGCACTTTCATCGTACCAAACCTATTTTCTCGATTACCGAGCTCCAATCAATCCTATCTAGACATACGACTCGATACAAGACGAAGTCGACAGACATATGCACCAATAGACTCCCCCTTGGATGTCGACGAGTCTTCAGTACACGTCTTCAGAGTGTCGAGTCTTCCATCTTTATCAGTCTTCGTGCTCTTTCCAACGTATCTGACATTATAAGCTTCCATCAATCTTTTGTCTTCTTCTATCTCTCTTTTCCAGGATCTCAAACTGGCTCTCAATCATTCAAACTCCCCCTTGAATGTTGATCTAATCTTCAATCTCGTCTTGCTTGCAGACTCCCCCTTAAGCTATGCTAGGATCGTAGTCTGATCTTCATAGGTTCAGGATCGACTCTTGGCTCTATTCCTCATCTGCTCATGCGGAAAATATCTTCAGGATTTGAAACCTGGCTAACCTGCACATCCTCTACCCAAAACATGAGTTTCACAAATTTTAAAATTTAACAAATTTAGAAATCATCACTTGGTAGATATCATATCAAAAATGATTTTACAATTTTAGTCTTTGATGACCACTTGTGAGAATATCATTCTTCTTGTTTCTAAAACAACCTCTCACAAACCTGTTCATCATGTTTAGCACTTGGAATTTTGAAACTCAGCTTTTCAATATCAGTTGTCGAAAATCTTTTTGTATTTTTCAAAATTTTATGCTAAAACACACTGAAAATCTTTTTGAGCTTTTCGATTTAAACGAAAAACAGTGAAGAAATATATACAAACAATATTTTTGTGAGTTTGTGTAAGAGGATCATATCAGTTTTTGACAAGTCACAAGTACCGTTGAGCTTAGTTACACATTAAGAATTAAACAATTCACTTAGATTGTCGATATACTGATCCACTTAAATTCTCACACAAATTTCAACTGATTCAGGATACGAATTAGGTGTATTAAGAACTTAAACTCATTCATGTGTCCCACCTCTTGAATATACTCCCGTATCCAGATCCCAATATTCAGTCTTACAGGTGAGTATACCACAGATGATATCTGTAAGGGGTTTATTGCGAAACCTTGAGAGCTCATATTATTGGCTGAGTTGAAGGCTCGACTTTTGGTGTGTCCCCTTTAGAGGATCTTTTTTACAACAGCACATGATTTGCATTTTTCAATGATTCATCATTTTTTATGCTGAGGGCGGGCTTTATTTTAAGCAAGCGTAAAGTATTGTACGGGGACTAGGCCATTGCTTCCGGATTATCAGAAGTCCCGGGATAATACCCAGATATCACTGAGCATAAAGACCTAGTATTTCAGAAAGAGGGGTCCTTCAAACAAGATTTCAGGGGTTACCTATATATCCAAGTAGTGTTCCCCACGAAACAAGCAAGTTTGAATTTAAGTTTATATCCCGAAAAAGTTTACTAAATGTGTAAAAACCTATCGGCATATCACCAGTGAGACTGTTTAATGCTATTTAATCATTACATTTCTTTAGCATACCGTAACTGTCTAACTGATGTACTATCATTTCCTTTTTTTCTCAACGAAACTCATTTTTCATTTTTCGATATTTTTGATTTTTTTTTCAAATTTTATCATGTTTTTGGATTTTTCAAATTTTCAAAATTATTCCCCTAAAATTAAAAATAAGTCTCAACTTTTGATTTTCCAGGGAAAATTTGAAACGTGAACTCAATAAAATGTACAAAATAAAGTGACAAACTGATACGAATTGCTTCAATTCGCCATCCACTTGGCATAAACAATCAGAACTCCCCCTGTCAACAAACTATTTTCCCATTATGATTTCAAAACACTTAAGTTTGTTTTAATTAAATGGTTTTTCCGGAAAATTAGTTTTGTTGGGGTTTTATCACATTGCTTTTTCATAACCATTTGTATGAAAGTTAAATCAAGTTCAACTTAATGACCTTGATTAACCACTTGTAAATCGAAATATGACATTTTTCAAGAATGATAATACCACTTGTAGGTCGAAATTTCACAGATGTAAATTTCTCAAGAAAGATGCCGATTCCTGCTCCACGATTACTAACTTGAGAGCTCCGGCAAATCAGGTTTTTAAATAGAAAAATCTTTCACCCAAGCCTGCCCAGCCTTGGGTGATTGTGATTCATCTCTATCCCACCATCTTTTTTATTTGTAAAAATCTTTAACACCTTTAACCTTACCATCAACCATCTTCCCAAAAATATGTTTGACTTTTCCATTAAAAGTTTTTTCAGCATCAAATTCTTCTATACCAGGGAAGAATTGATCTGAGATATCGATCTTTCCAACTTTTAACTTCAAGTTTTCTTTTGACAATGGTGGAAAGTTCTCATCGTTCATTTCTGGAACGGAATTCTCAGCATTTTTCACAACAAATGACTCATCTGACTTTGACGAGTCAGATTCATTGTCAGAACTTGATTCAGATTTAACAATTCATTTTTGGTTTTTTAAATCGACTTTTCTTTTGTAAAACCATTTCGAACTTTCACCAGTTTTGAAAGTTGAATTTTTTAACTCTTTAAACTTTTATGCTTGTTGTTCTATTTTATCAACACATTTCTTTTTCAAATTTGAGTTTGAAGAAACCCCCTATTTTGTGTTGGTTGGACAATTCCAAGCAATATGTCCAACTTTTTGACATTTGAAACATGTTCTTCTGTCAACTCTTGATACAAACTTCTTCTGCGCAATCTTTTTTCTCTCAGGAAGAAATTCTTGGTTTGTCTGTCTCCAAAATGGTTTCTTCTGCTCTTCTTCTGAACTTCCTCCTGAAACAAATTTAGATTTTGATTTATAAGTTTTCTCATTTTTATAATTTTCTGGAAAAATAAATCCTAAACCCTTCTTTTTGAAATTACTGTTATGGTTTGGTTTCTTTTGAAAACCATATCCAGAACTGTAACCCTTTTTCTTGTACAATCTTTGTTGAACTCTTGAAGTGTATTTCTTAGGTTTTTCAGAAAGATTTACATCTTTTATTTCAGAAATATTAATTTCCGTTAATTTGAAAACCTGTTTGATCATTTCAGTTTTAACACTTCTTATTGGAAATTCTTTATCAGAAAATAATTTGTCAGAATCATTCAAAGTATATGCTACTTTGAATGTTTCATCATTCAAATTAATTTTTGATATCAGGAATTCTTTATTATAAACCCGTTTGACTGGTGAACTCGGACTCTTGTCTGATGAACTCGAACTTTCAGATTTAGACTCCGACTTTGACTCTTCATCCATATCCAACACCTGATCGACCACTTTCTTTAATAACTCAGACTCATAATCAGTGTCAGACACTGTGAATGTGATGTCAATGTTGTCTGGTAACTCATCAATGGTTTCAGACTTTAGCTTTATATTGACAGCCTTTTTCAATCGTTCCTCATTTGGTTTTCTGGAAGAATAACTTTCCTAGATCGGAGGTGGACACTTGTTATACTTGACACTTTGTTTCTTACCAGTATCCTCTTCCAACTCTTTATCTTGAAAAGCATCAAGACCTGCAACAGTAGGATAAACTCTGTCAATTAAATAATCACAAGCTTTATAACTCATCAGCAATCGTTTGATTCTCTCATTTTCAATCTTTTCGAGTTCCAGATCTTGCTTCAGCTTTGCACAATTTTCAATATACTCATTAATGACCCTCTGCTTAGTCATTAATGTTGAACTCATCATTGTCATAGCAGCATCTACTTCTAAGTTTGTCTTGTTCAGACTATCAACTGATCTGTTTAGCACACCATACGATTCTTTTACATATTTCACATCAAACAACAATTTTTTTTCAATTCTTGTAGTTCCCGATACTTCTTGTCTTTTTCCTCACAATCTTTGCAAGTTTCCAAACATTTTAGAGAAGGATTCGTAACCTCAACAATCTTTTCAACTTCCACAATCTTTTCGACTTTAACAATTTTTTCAACTTCAACGATTTTTTCAACTATTTTCTCCACTTCAACAATTTTCTCCACCACCTTCTCAATCATTGGTTCTTCATCAAATTCTACTTTTACTTCACACTCTTCATCTTCGACCTTTTCTGTTGAATTTTCTTCAAATTTTACTTTTTCAGCTTCCATTTTTGCCATTTCTTCAGCAATCCTTCTTTCTTCCAGTTCCCTCTTCAATCTAGCAGCCTTCTTCTCATTCAGCATCTCGATCTTATCTGCAAAAAACAAATTAAAACTGAATGAGTCTAAATTTTTTCTAGCATTATTAATGTACTCTTCCTCATCATCATTATATTCTTCTGATGATCTGAAAATCTTTGTTCTTTTTGGCTTAGATTTGACTGAATCTTTTTCCAAGATTTGAGCAACAAAAGCTGATTTTTCTAAGTATTCTTTATCTGGACAATATTTATCCCAGCTAAATCCCTCTGGCAATCTTTCATCATCCTGATTTACCAGATAAGCTCTCTTCTTTCCATCTTCTATAGATCGGGAAGATGACGGTTGTTGAGCAATCTGATGATAAATTGATTTTTGATGATAATCTTTTTTTCCAAACGGATCGTGTCTTCCTATTGCTTCTTTGTTTTTACATTCTCGTTTAAAATGTCCCTTTTCTTTGCAACGAAAACAAGTAACCTTTGATTTGTCAAACCCTAAAGGAGAGGTAGCAACATCACGAAGATCACCTCTACCGGTGATTTGTGTAAATTTTTCTGCTCTTCATACAGCACTGGCTAAACACCACTTGATGTCCATCAGCTCAAGTTCTTCAGCATCGATCTAGTCATAATCCTCTTTGGTGAGCATCGGATTCCCAATTCTTCCAGCAATTAAACTTTCATATGATTCTAACATAGTAACAAGTGATGCCATGTGTTGCTTAGCAATTTATGGAGAAAGATTTTGACCATTTTGAATATTCAATGTAACATTACATTGCAGATTTGTTGAATTCTGTCATTGATGACTTGGTGTAGTGAAATTTGGATCAAAACTTGAATACGACGACGAATATCCACCATTCTGAGTTACAGTACTACCATTTGTTCCAGAAGAACTATCAGCACTAATAGCAGTCTTAATCTTTGGACTTGGAGTAGTCTCAAATTTGTTTCCTCTGTAGTATAGACTAACATCTTGTTGAGCATTTGGATTATTCATGTTAGCATTTTTTTGAATATCCAGTTCATGTTCTTCAATCTTCTGAATGAACTTCGCCAAATTCATACTTTCAGATTTTCTCATATGTTTTAAGATCAGCAAATATGTTCCCCATTTATTCTGTGGTAACACATCGGCTAGCTTATCAACCCATTCATCGTCGTCTTTCTTTATTTCCAATCTTCCCATTCCCAGAACAAGATGACAATATCTATCGATAGTCATTTTTGTTGTTTCACCTTCAAAAGCTACAAACATATCAAATGATTTCTTTAGTAAAGCTTATTTGTTCTTTATCATATCAGCGCTTCCCTTAAACTTGTTAATCAAAGCCAACCAAATTGATCTAGCAGTTTCTTCATGTTGAAGCAACACAAAAATATCTTCTTTTACAGATTGTTGGAGAAGACTAATCATCATTTTTTCACTAGTGTATTTCAATTTCTCAGCCGCTGAATAGTCACTTAAAGCTTTTTCAATCCCACGTTCATTTTTCAGTTTAACGTAATCTACATCCAATGAGCACCATGCATCAAACTTACAGGCTTGCACCCAGTTTTCAAAACGATTTTGCCATCCTTTAAAATCTTCGATGTACATAAGCTTTGGAGGCTTTTGAGACGTTCTCGTTTCATTTTCGATTTCAATTATTTCTGCAGCAGTAACTGGAGCAGCTGGAGTAGTAGCAAACGCGTTGTAAAACTCCTCTTCCATGTTTCAGTAACCTATTTTACAAATTCACAAAGTTCAAACGAAATGCAAGTTCAAACGAAATGACTTTTGATGCGAAATGGACTTGGTGCGAAATGGTAATTTGGTGCGAAATGATCCTTTCAAACGAAATGGAAACTTCAAGCAAAATGGAAATCCATTTCGTGCGAAATGAAGATCAGTTCAAGCGAAATGGCACTCTGGAGCGAAATGGGGTCAATTTCAAGCGAAATGGGCCAATCCTGTTCAATTCGTGCGAAATGGGGTCTACAATGTTCAAACCGTGCGAAATGGAAGGTCTTTTCACACGAAATGGCTATCTCAAAGGAAATGGAGGTCTATTCCATGAGAAATGATGCTGACGTCATCCAACCGATTCTGATTTTTGTCAAATTGAACAAATTTTAGGCCGATTTTAAGTCTGATTCTTTCAAGGCTTTGTTAAAATAGTGTTTCGCTTATAATGTGAGAAAATCAATCAATTTTGACCGTGAAAACTTGTTAATTTTGAAAAAGAAGGTGTAGAAGTCAGAATTTTGATGAAAACAAGCTGAATTCGGTAAGAACTCTTCCTACTGAGCTCTGATACCACTTGTAGGATCGAGAATCGATCTAAACGAGTCTATCAGAAGAGTCCTAATCCGTATCAAAGGTGGAATTCAATGATATAGACTTGATTACAGCTTGATTCACTCTTTAACTGTCTTGTATATTGATATAACACTTTTACAGATCAAATGAAACGTCGACAGCACTTCGGTACCGGAATCAGAATCTGTTACAAATGAATTGGCAGCTCTTGTATTTATAGATGACCCATTTCGCACGGAATGACCAAGATCCATTTCGTGCGAAATGGGCAATGTTTAGTTTGTACGAAATGGACTAGCCATTTCGTGCGAAATGCACATTCATCATACCAAACCTGTTTTCTCGATTACCGAGCTCCAATCAATCCTATCTAGACTAAAATTAAAATGGAATTTACCGGGCTAGGATTCGAGTTACAGGAACAAGGGACAAACCAACCACCCAAGAATGGAATCGTCGAGTGAAATAACTTGACAACCTCCTAGAAGCAGCTTTTCTTACCACCAGACCTTTCTCCATCAATTGGGAATCTAATGCCGTCATTAAACACATTCCTTAAATTGTAGCCATTTATTGAGTGTTTTTTTTTTGGTGTCTAATCCGCATATATATCACCATTGCCCTTGATTTTCTTGACTGTCTATCTCTTAAATGTCAACAGATACACGTGTGACTTAGTTTACGAAGATTTTTCAATGCCGAGAACCTCGATCAGAGAGTAAAAAAGGCGTAAGGTTCACAATGGTGTAAAATTAAAATGGGATATACTGGGCTAGGATTCGAGTTACAGGAACAAGGGCCAAACCAACCACCCAAGAATGGAATCGTCGAGCGAAATAACTTGACAACCTCCTAGAAGCAGCTTTTCTTACCACCAGACCTTTCTCCATTAATTGGAAATCTGATGCCGTCACTAAACACATTCCTTAAATTGTAGCCATTTGTTGAGTGTTTTTTTTTTGTGTCTAATCCGCATATATATCACCATTGCCCTTGATTTTCTTGACTGTATATCTCTTAAATGTCAACAGATACACGTGTGACTTAGTTTACGAAGATTTTTCAATGCCGAGAACCTCGATCAGAGAGTAAAAAAGGTGTAAGGTTCACAATGGTGTAAAATTAAAATGGGATATACTGGGCTAGGATTCGAGTTACAGGAACAAGGGCCAAACCAACCACCCAAGAACGGAATTGTCGAGCGAAAACACTTGACAACCTCCTAGAAGGAGCTTTTCTAGCCACCAGACCTTTCTCCATCAATTAGGAATCTGATGCCGTCACTAAAGTCATTCCTTAAATTGTATCCATTTGTTGAGTGTTTTTTTTTTTGTCTAATCCGCATATATATATCCATTGCCCTTGATTTTCTTGACTGTATATCTCTTAAATATCAACATATACACCTGTGATTTAGTTTACGAAGATTTTTCAACGCCGAGAAACTCGATCAGAGAGTAAAAAAGGTGTAAGGTTCACAATGGTGTAAAATTAAAATAGGATATACCGGGCAAGGATTCGAGTTACAGGAACAAGGGCCAAACCAACCACCCAAGAATGGAATCATCGAGCGAAAACACTTGACAACCACCTAGAGGTAGCTTTTCCTACCACCAGACCTTTCTCCATCAATTAGGAAACTGATGCCGTCACTAAACACATTCCTTAAATTGTAGCCATTTGTTGAGTGTTTTTTTTTGGTGTCTAATCCGCATATATATCACTATGCCCTTGATTTTTTTGACTGTATATCTCTTAAATATCAACATATACACGTGTGATTTAGTTTACGAAGATTTTTCAATGCCGAGAACCTCGATCAGAGAGTAAAAAAGGCGTAAAGTTCATAATGGTATAAAATTAAAATGGGATATACCGGGCAAGGATTCGATTTACAGGAACAAGGGCCAAAACAACCACCCAAGAATGGAATCGTCGAGCGAAAACACTTGACAACCTCCTAGAAGCAGCTTTTCTTACCACCAGACCTTTCTCCATCAATTAGGAATCTGATACCGTCATTAAACACATTCCTTAAATTGTAGCCATTTGTTGAGTGTTATTTTTTTTGGTGTCTAATCCGCATATATATCACCATTTCCCTTGATTTTCTTGACTGTATATCTCTTAAATATCAACATAGACACGTGTGATTTAGTTTACGAAGATTTTTCAATGCCGAGAACCTCGATCAGAGAGTAAAAAAGGCGTAAGGTTCACAATGGTGTAAAATTAAAATGGGATATACCGGGCTAGGATTCGAGTTACAGGAACAAGGGCCAAACCAACCACCCAAGAATGGAATCGTCGAGCGAAAACATTTGACAACCTCCTAGAAGCAGCTTTTCTACCACCTGACCTTTCTCCATCAATTAGTAATTTGATGCCGTCACTAAACACATTCCTTAAATTTTAGCCATTTGTTGAGTGTTTTTTTTTGTGTCTAATCCGCATATATATCACCATTGCCCTTTATTTTCTTGACTGTATATCTCTTAAATATCAACATATACATGTGTGCTTCTGTTTACAAAGATTTTTCAATACCGAGAACCTTGATCAGAGAGTAACAAAGGCGTAAGGTTCACAATGGTGTAAGATTAAAATGGGATATACCGGGCTAGTATTCGAGTTACAGGAACAAGGGCCAAACCAACCACCCAAGAATGGAATCGTCGAGCGAAAACACTTGACAACCTCCTAGAAGCAGCTTTTCTTGTCACCAGACCCTTCTCCATCAATTAGGAATCTGATGCCGTCACTAAAGACATTCCTAAAATTGTAGCCATTTGTTGAGTGTTTTTTTTTTTTTTTTTTGTGTCTAATCTGCATATATATCACAATTGCCCTTGATTTTCTTGACTGTATATCTCTTAAATATCAACATATACACGTGTGATTTAGTTTACGAAGATTTTTCAATGCCGAGAACCTCGATCAGAGAGTAAAAAAGGCGTAAGGTTCACAATGGTGTGAAATTAAAATAGGATATACCGGGCAAGGATTCGAGTTACAGGAACAAGGGCCAAACCAACCACACAACAATGGAATCGTCGAGCGAAAACACTTGACAACCTCCTAGACGTAGCTTTTCCTACCACCAGACCTTTCTCCATCAAATAGGAATCTGATGCCGTCACTAAACACATTCCTTAAATTGTAGCCATTTGTTGAGGGTTTTTTTTTTTTTTTTTTTGGTGTCTAATCCGCATATATATCACCATTGCCCTTGATTTTCTTGACAGTATATCTCTTAAATAACAACATATACACGTGTGATTTAGTTTACGAAGATTTTTCAATGCCGAGAACCTCGATCAGAGAGTAAAAAAGGCGTAAGGTTCATAATGGTATAAAATTAAAATGGGATATACCGGGCTGGGATTCGATTTACAAGAACAAGGGCCAAACCAACCACCAAATAATGGAATCGTCGAGCGAAAACACTTGACAACCTCCTAGAAGCAGCTTTTCTTACCACCAGACCTTTCTCCATCAATTAGGAATCTGATGCCGTCACTGAACACATTCCTTAAATTGTAGCCATTTTGTTGAGTGTTATTTTTTTTATGTCTAATCCGCATATATATCACTATTGGCCTTGATTTTCTTGACTGTATATCTCTTAAATATCAACATATACACGTGTGCTTTAGTTTACAAAGATTTTTCAATGCCGAGAACCTCGATCAGAGAGTAAAACAGGCGTAAGGTTCACAATGGTGTAAGATTAAAATGGGATATACCGGGCTAGGATTCGAGTTACAGGAACAAGGGCCAAACCAACCACCCAAGAATGGAATCGTCGAGCGAAAACACTTGACAACCTCATAGAAGCAGCTTTTCTTGCCACCAGACCCTTCTCCATCAATTAGGAATCTGATGTCGTCACTAAAGAAATTCCTTAAATTGTAGCCATTCGTTGAGTGTTTTTTTTTTGTGTCTAATCCGCATATATATCACCATTGCCCTTGGTTTTCTTGACTGTATATCTCTTAAATATCAACATATACACGTGTGATTTAGGTTACGAAGATTTTTCAATGCCGAGAACCTCGATAAGAGAGTAAAAAAGGCGTAAGGTTCACAATGGTGTGAAATTAAAATGGGATATACCGGGAAAGGATTCGAGTTACAGGAACAAGGGCCAAACCAACTACCTAAGAATGGAATCGTCGAGCGAAAACACTTGACGACCTCCTAGAGGTAGCTTTTCCTACCACCAGACCTTTCTCCGTCAATTAGGAATCTGATGCCGTCACTAAACACATTCCTTAAATTGTAGCCATTTGTTGAGTGTTTTTTTTTGTGTCTATTCCGCATATATATCACCATTACCCTTGATTTTCTTGACTGTATATCTCTTAAATATCAACATATACACGTGTGATTTAGTTTACGAAGATTTTTCAATGCCGAGAACCTCGATCAGAGAGTAAAAAAGGCGTAAGGTTCACAACGGTATTAAATTAAAGTGGGATATACCGGGCTAGGATTCGAGTTACAGGAACAAGGGCCAAACCAACCACCCAAGAACGGAATTGTCGAGCGAAAACACTTGACAACCTCCTAGAAGCAGCTTTTCTTACAACCAGACCTTTCTCCATCAATTAGGAATCTGATGCCGTCACTAAACACATTCCTTAAATTGTAGCCATTTGTTGAGTGTTATTTTTTTCGTTTCAAATCCGCATATATATCACCAATGCCCTTGATTTTCTTGACTGTATATCAATTAAATATCAACATATACACGTGTGATTTAGTTTACGAAGATTTTTCAATGCCGAAAACCTCGATCAGAGAGTAAAAAAGGCATAAGGTTCACAATGGTGTAAAACTAAAATGGGATATACCGGGCTAGGATTCGAGTTACAGGAACAAGGGCCAAACTAACCACCCAGGAATGGAATCATCGAGCGAAAACATTTGACAACCTCCTAGAAGCAGCTTTTCTTGCCACCAGACCTTTCTCTATCAATTAGAAATCTGATGCCGTCACTAAACACACTCCTTAAATTGTAGCCATTTGTTGAGTGTTTTTTTTTTGTGTCTAATCCGCATATATATCACCATTGCCCTTGATTTTCTTGACTGTATATCTCTTAAATGTCAACATATACACGTGTGATTTAGTTTACGAAGATTTTTCAATGCCGAGAATCTCGATCAGAGAGTAAAAAAGGCGTAAGGTTCATAATGGTGTAAAATTAAAATGGGATATACCGGGCTAGGATTCGAGTTATAGGAACAAGGGCCAAACCAACCACCCAAGAATGGAATCGTTGAGCGAAAACACTTGACAACCTCCTAGAAGCAGCTTTTCTTGCCACCAGACCTTTCTCCATCAATTAGGAATCTGTTGCCATCACTAAACACATTCCTTAAATTGTAGCCATTTGTTGAGTGGTTTTTTTTGGTGTCTAATCCGCATATATATCACCATTGCCCTTGATTTTCTTGAATGTATATCTCTTAAATGTCAACATATACACGTGTGATTTAGTTTACGAAGATTTTTCAATGCCGATAACCTCGATCAGAGAGTAAAAAAGGCATAAGGTTCACAATGGTGGAAAATTAAAATGGGATATACCGGGCTAGGATTCGAGTTACAGGAACAAGGGCCAAACCAACCACCCAAGAATGGAATCGTCGAGCGAAAACACTTGACAACCTCCTAGAAGCAGCTTTTCTTGCCACCAGACCTTTCTCCATCAATTAGGAATCTGATGCCGTCACTAAACACATTCCTTAAATTGTAGCCATTTGTTGAGTGGTTTTTTTTGGTGTCTAATCCGCATATATATCACCATTGCCCTTGATTTTCTTGAATGTATATCTCTTAAATGTCAACCTATACACGTGTGATTTAGTTTATGAAGATTTTTCAATGCCGATAACCTCGATCAGAGAGTAAAAAAGGCATAAGGTTCACAATGGTGGAAAATTAAAATGGGATATACCGGGCTAGGATTCGAGTTACAAGAACAAGGGCCAAACCAACCGCCCAAGAATGGAATCGTTGAGCGAAAACACTTGACAACCTCCTAGAAGTAGCTTTTCTTGCCACCAGACCTTTCTCCAACAATTAGGAATTTGATGCCGTCACTAAACACATTCCTTAAATTGTAGCCATTTGTTGAGTGTTTTTTTTTTGTGTCTAATCCGCATATATATCACCATTGCCCTTGATTTTCTTGACTGTATATCTCTTAAATATCAACATATACACGTGTGCTTTTGTTTACAAAGATTTTTCAATACCGAGAACCTTGATCAGAGAGTAAAAAAGGCGTAAGGTTCACAATGGTGTAAGATTAAAATGGGATATACCGGGCTAGGATTCGAGTTACAGGAACAAGGGCCAAACCAACCACCAAAGAATGGAATCGTCGAGCGAAAACACTTGACAACCTCCTAGAAGCAGCTTTTCTTGCCACCAAACCCTTCTCCATCAATTAGGAATCTGATACCGTCACTAAAGACATTCCTAAAATTGTAGCCATTTGTTGAGTGTTTTTATTTTATTATTTTTTTTGTGTCTAATCTGCATATATATCACAATTGCCCTTGATTTTCTTAACTGTATATCTGTTAAATATCAACATATACACGTGTGATTTAGTTTACGAAGATGTTTCAATGCCGAGAACCTCGATCAGAGAGTAAAAAAGGTGTAAGGTTCACAATGGTGTGAAATTAAAAAGGGATATACCGGGCTAGGATTCGAGTTATAGGAACAAGGGCCAAACCAACCACCCAAGAATGGAATCGTCGAGCGAAAACACTTGACAACCTCCTAGAAGCAGATTTTCTTGCCACCAGACCTTTCTCCATCAATTAGGAATCTGATGCCGTCACTAAACACATTCCTTAAATTGTAGCCATTTGTTGAGTGGTTTTTTTTGTGTCTAGTCCACATATATATCACCATTGCCCTTGATTTTCTTGACTATATATATCTCATAAATGTCAACATATACACGCGTGATTTAGTTTATGAAGATTTTTCAATGCCGAGAACCTCCATCAGAGAGTAAAAAAGGCGTAAGGTTCACAATGGTGTAAAATTTAAATGGGATATACTGGGCTAGGATTCGAGTTACAGGAACAAGGGCCAAACCAACCACCCAAGAAAGGAATCATCGAGCGAAAACATTTGACAACCTCCTAGAAGCAGATTTTCTTGCCACCAGACCTTTCTCCATCAATTAGAAATCTGATGCTGTCACTAAACACACTGCTTAAATTGTAGCCATTTGTTGAGTGTTTTTTTTTTTGTGTCTAATCCGCATATATATCACCGTTGCCCTTGATTTTCTTGACTGTATATCTCTTAAATGTCAACATATACACGTGTGATTTAGTTTACGAAGATTTTTCAATGCCGAGAACCTCGATCAGAGAGTAAAAAAGGCGTCAAGTTCACAATGGTGTAAAATTAAAATGGGATATACCGGGCTAGGATTCGAGTTATAGGAACAAGGGCCAAACCAACCACCCAAGAATGGAATCGTCGAGCGAAAACACTTGACAACCTCCTAGAAGCAGCGTTTCTTGCCACCAGACCTTTCTCCATCAATTAGGAATCCGATGCCATCACTAAACACATTCCTTAAATTGTAGCCATTTGTTGAGTGGTTTTTTTTGGTGTCTAATCCGCATATATATCACCATTGCCCTTGATTTTCTTGAATGTATATCTCTTAAATGTCAACATATACACGTGTGATTTAGTTTACGAAGATTTTTCAATGCCGATAACCTCGATCAGAGAGTAAAAAAGGCGTATGGTTCACAATGGTGTAAAATTAAAATGGGATATACTGGGCTAGGATTCGAGTTACAGGAACAAGGGCCAAACCAACCACCCAAGAATGGAATCGTCGAGCGAAAACACTTGACAACCTCCTAGAAGCAGCTTTTCTTGCCACCAGACCTTTCTCCATCAATTAGGAATCTGATGCCGTCACTAAACACATTCCGTAAATTGTAGCCATTTGTTGAGTGTTTTTTTTTTGTGTCTAATCCACATATATATCACCATTGCCCTTGATTTTCTTGACTATATATATCTCATAAATGTCAACATATACACGCGTGATTTAGTTTATGAAGATTTTTCAATGCCGAGAACCTCCATCAGAGAGTAAAAAAGGCGTAAGGTTCACAATGGTGTAAAATTTAAATGGGATATACTGGGCTAGGATTCGAGTTACAGGAACAAGGGCCAAACCAACCACCCAAGAAAGGAATCATCGAGCGAAAACATTTGACAACGTCCTAGAAGCAGATTTTCTTGCCACCAGACCTTTCTCCATCAATTAGAAATCTGATGCCGTCACTAAACACACTGCTTAAATTGTAGCCATTTGTTGAGTGTTTTTTTTTTTTGGTGTCTAATCCGCATATATATCACCGTTGCCCTTGATTTTCTTGACTGTATATCTCTTAAATGTCAACATATACACGTGTGATTTAGTTTACGAAGATTTTTCAATGCCGAGAACCTCGATCAGAGAGTAAAAAAGGCGTCAAGTTCACAATGGTGTAAAATTAAAATGGGATATACCGGGCTAGGATTCGAGTTATAGGAACAAGGGCCAAACCAACCACCCAAGAATGGAATCGTCGAGCGAAAACACTTGACAACCTCCTAGAAGCAGCGTTTCTTGCCACCAGACCTTTCTCCATCAATTAGGAATCCGATGCCATCACTAAACACATTCCTTAAATTGTAGCCATTTGTTGAGTGGTTTTTTTTGGTGTCTAATCCGCATATATATCACCATTGCCCTTGATTTTCTTGAATGTATATCTCTTAAATGTCAACATATACACGTGTGATTTAGTTTACGAAGATTTTTCAATGCCGATAACCTCGATCAGAGAGTAAAAAAGGCGTATGGTTCACAATGGTGTAAAATTAAAATGGGATATACTGGGCTAGGATTCGAGTTACAGGAACAAGGGCCAAACCAACCGCCCAAGAATGGAATCGTCGAGCGAAAACACTTGACAACCTCCTAGAAGTAGCTTTTCTTGCCACCAGACCTTTCTCCATCAATTAGAAATCTGATGCCGTCACTAAACACACTGCTTAAATTGTAGCCATTTGTTGAGTGTTTTTTTTTTTTGGTGTCTAATCCGCATATATATCACCGTTGCCCTTGATTTTCTTGACTGTATATCTCTTAAATGTCAACATATACACGTGTGATTTAGTTTACGAAGATTTTTCAATGCCGAGAACCTCGATCAGAGAGTAAAAAAGGCATCAAGTTCACAATGGTGTAAAATTAAAATGGGATATACCGGGCTAGGATTCGAGTTATAGGAACAAGGGCCAAACCAACCACCCAAGAATGGAATCGTCGAGCGAAAACACTTGACAACCTCCTAGAAGCAGCTTTTCTTGCCACCAGACCTTTCTCCATCAATTAGGAATTTGATGCCGTCACTAAACACATTCCGTAAATTGTAGCCATTTGTTGAGTGTTTTTTTTTTATGTCTAATCCGCATATATATCACCATTGCCCTTGATTTTGTTGACTATATATATCTCTTAAATGTCAACATATACACGCGTGATTTAGTTTATGAAGATTTTTCAATGCCGAGAACCTCTATCAGAGAGTAAAAAAGGCGTATGGTTCACAATGGTGTAAAATTAAAATGGGATATACTGGGCTAGGATTCGAGTTACAGGAACAAGGGCCAAACCAACCGCCCAAGAATGGAATCGTCGAGCGAAAACACTTGACAACCTCCTAGAAGTAGCTTTTCTTGCCACCAGACCTTTCTCCATCAATTAGGAATATGATGCCGTCACTAAACACATTCCTTAAATTGTAGACATTTGTTGAGTGTTTTTTTTTTGGTGTCTAATCCGCATATATATCACCATTGGCTTTAATTTTCTTAACTGTATATCCATTAAATATCAACATATACACGTGTGATTTAGTTTACGAAGATTTTTCAATGCCGAGAACCTCTATCAGAGAGTAAAAAAGGTGAAAGGTTCACAATGGTGTAAAATTAAAATGGGATATACCTGGCTTGGATTCAAGTTAAAGGAACAAGGTCCAAACCAACCATCCAAGAATGGAATCGTCGAGCGAAAACACATGACAACCTCTTAGAAACAGCTTTTTATGCCACCAGACCTTTCTCCATCAATTAGGAATCTGATGCCGTCACTAAACACATTCCTTAAATTGTAGCCATTTGTTGAGTGTTTTTTTTTGTGTCTAATCCACATATATATCACCATTGCCCTTGATTTTCTTGACTGTATATCTCTTAAATGTCAACATATACACGTGTGATTTAGTTTACGAAGATTTTTCAATGCCGAAAACCTCGATCAGAGAGTAAAAAGGGCGTAAGGTTCACAATGGTGTAAACTTAAAATGGGATATATCGGGCTGGGATTCGAGTTACAGGAACAAGGGCCAAACCAACCAACCAAGAATGGAATAGTCGAGCGAAAACACATGACAACCTCTTAGAAACAACTTTTTATGCCACCAGACCTTTCTCCATCAATTAGGAATCTGATGCCGTCACTAAACACATTCCTTAAATTGTAGCCATTTGTTGAGTGTTTTTTTTTTTTGTGTCTAATCCGCATATATATCACTATTGGCCTTGATTTTCTTGACTGTATATCTCTTAAATATCAACATATACACGTGTGCTTTAGTTTACAAAGATTTTTCAATGCCGAAAACCTCGATCAGAGAGTAAAACAGGCGTAAGGTTCACAATGGTGTAAGATTAAAATGGGATATACCGGGCTAGGATTCGAGTTACAGGAACAAGGGCCAAACCAACCACCCAAGAATGGAATCGTCGAGCGAAAACACTTGACAACCTCCTAGAAGCAGCTTTTCTTGCCACCAGACCCTTCTCCATCAATTAGGTATCTGATGTCGTCACTAAAGAAATTCCTTAAATTGTAGCCATTTGTTGAGTGTTTTTTTTTGTGTCTAATCCGCATATATATCACCATTGCCCTTGGTTTTCTTGACTGTATATCTCTTAAATATCAACATATACACGTGTGATTTAGGTTACGAAGATTTTTCAATGCCGAGAACCTCGATAAGAGAGTAAAAAAGGCGTAAGGTTCACAATGGTGTGAAATTAAAATGGGATATACCGGGAAAGGATTCGAGTTACAGGAACAAGGGCCAAACCAACTACCTAAGAATGGAATCGTCGAGCGAAAACACTTGACGACCTCCTAGAGGTAGCTTTTCCTACCACCAGACCTTTCTCCGTCAATTAGGAATCCGATGCCGTCACTAAACACATTCCTTAAATTGTAGCCATTTGTTGAGTGTTTTTTTTTTGTGTCTATTCCGCATATATATCACCATTACCCTTGATTTTCTTGACTGTATATCTCTTAAATATCAACATATACACGTGTGATTTAGTTTACGAAGATTTTTCAATGCCGAGAACCTCGATCAGAGAGTAAAAAAGGCGTAAGGTTCACAACGGTATTAAATTAAAATGGGATATACCGGGCTAGGATTCGAGTTACAGGAACAAGGGCCAAACCAACCACCCAAGAACGGAATTGTCGAGCGAAAACACTTGACAACCTCCTAGAAGCAGCTTTTCTTACAACCAGACCTTTCTCCATCAATTAGGAATCTGATGCCGTCACTAAACACATTCCTTAAATTGTAGCCATTTGTTGAGTGTTATTTTTTTCGTGTCAAATCCGCATATATATCACCATTGCCTTTGATTTTCTTGACTGTATATCAATTAAATATCAACATATACACGTGTGATTTAGTTTACTAAGATTTTTCAATGCCGAAAACCTCGATCAGAGAGTAAAAAAGGCATAAGGTTCACAATGGTGTAAAACTAAAATGGGATATACCGGGCTAGGATTCGAGTTACAGGAACAAGGGCCAAACTAACCACCCAAGAATGGAATCATCGAGCGAAAACATTTGACAACCTCCTAGAAGCAGCTTTTCTTGCCACCAGACCTTTCTCTATCAATTAGAAATCTGATGCCGTCACTAAACACACTCCTTAAATTGTAGCCATTTGTTGAGTGTTTTTTTTTTGGTGTCTAATCCGCATATATATCACCATTGCCCTTGATTTTCTTGACTGTATATCTCTTAAATGTCAACATATACACGTGTGATTTAGTTTACGAAGATTTTTCAATGCCGAGAATCTCGATCAGAGAGTAAAAAAGGCGTAAGGTTCACAATGGTGTAAAATTAAAATGGGATATACCGGGCTAGGATTCGAGTTATAGGAACAAGGGCCAAACCAACCACCCAAGAATGGAATCGTTGAGCGAAAACACTTGACAACCTCCTAGAAGCAGCTTTTCTTGCCACCAGACCTTTCTCCATCAATTAGGAATCTGTTGCCATCACTAAACACATTCCTTAAATTGTAGCCATTTGTTGAGTGGTTTTTTTGGTGTCTAATCCGCATATATATCACCATTGCCCTTGATTTTCTTGAATGTATATCTCTTAAATGTCAACATATACACGTGTGATTTAGTTTACGAAGATTTTTCAATGCCGATAACCTCGATCAGAGAGTAAAAAAGGCATAAGGTTCACAATGGTGGAAAATTAAAATGGGATATACCGGGCTAGGATTCGAGTTACAGGAACAAGGGCCAAACCAACCACCCAAGAATGGAATCGTCGAGCGAAAACACTTGACAACCTCCTAGAAGCAGCTTTTCTTGCCACCAGACCTTTCTCCATCAATTAGGAATCTGATGCCGTCACTAAACACATTCCTTAAATTGTAGCCATTTGTTGAGTGGTTTTTTTTGGTGTCTAATCCGCATATATATCACCATTGCCCTTGATTTTCTTGAATGTATATCTCTTAAATGTCAACATATACACGTGTGATTTAGTTTATGAAGATTTTTCAATGCCGATAACCTCGATCAGAGAGTAAAAAAGGCATAAGGTTCACAATGGTGGAAAATTAAAATGGGATATACCGGGCTAGGATTCGAGTTACAAGAACAAGGGCCAAACCAACCGCCCAAGAATGGAATCGTTGAGCGAAAATACTTGACAACCTCCTAGAAGTAGCTTTTCTTGCCACCAGACCTTTCTCCATCAATTAGGAATTTGATGCCGTCACTAAACACATTCCTTAAATTGTAGCCATTTGTTGAGTGTTTTTTTTTTTGTGTCTAATCCGCATATATATCACCATTGCCCTTGATTTTCTTGACTGTATATCTCTTAAATATCAACATATACACGTGTGCTTTTGTTTACAAAGATTTTTCAATACCGAGAACCTTGATCAGAGAGTAAAAAAGGCGTAAGGTTCACAATGGTGTAAGATTAAAATGGGATATACCGGGCTAGGATTCGAGTTACAGGAACAAGGGCCAAACCAACCACCCAAGAATGGAATCGTCGAGCGAAAACACTTGACAACCTCCTAGAAGCAGCTTTTCTTGCCACCAGACCCTTCTCCATCAATTAGGAATCTGATACCGTCACTAAAGACATTCCTAAAATTGTAGCCATTTGTTGAGTGTTTTTATTTATTTATTTTTTTTTTGTGTCTAATCTGCATATATATCACAATTGCCCTTGATTTTCTTAACTGTATATCTGTTAAATATCAACATATACACGTGTGATTTAGTTTACGAAGATTTTTCAATGCCGAGAACCTCGATCAGAGAGTAAAAAAGGTGTAAGGTTCACAATGGTGTGAAATTAAAAAGGGATATACCGGGGCTAGGATTCGAGTTATAGGAACAAGGGCCAAACCAACCACCCAAGAATGGAATCGTCGAGCGAAAACACTTGACAACCTCCTAGAAGCAGATTTTCTTGCCACCAGACCTTTCTCCATCAATTAGGAATCTGATGCCATCACTAAACACATTCCTTAAATTGTAGCTATTTGTTGAGTGTTTTTTTTTGGTGTCTAATCCGCATATATATCACCATTGCCCTTGATTTTGTTGACTATATATATCTCTTAAATGTCAACATATACACGCGTGATTTAGTTTATGAAGATTTTTCAATGCCGAGAACCTCTATCAGAGAGTAAAAAAGGCGTATGGTTCACAATGGTGTAAAATTAAAATGGGATATACTGGGCTAGGATTCGAGTTACAGGAACAAGGGCCAAACCAACCGCCCAAGAATGGAATCGTCGAGCGAAAACACTTGACAACCTCCTAGAAGTAGCTTTTCTTACCACCAGACCTTTCTCCATCAATTAGGAATATGATGCCGTCACTAAACACATTCCTTAAATTGTAGACATTTGTTGAGTGTTTTTTTTTTTGGTGTCTAATCCGCATATATATCACCATTGGCCTTAATTTTCTTAACTGTATATCCATTAAATATCAACATATACACGTGTGATTTAGTTTACGAAGATTTTTCAATGCCGAGAACCTCTATCAGAGAGTAAAAAAGGTGAAAGGTTCACAATGGTGTAAAATTAAAATGGGATATACCTGGCTTGGATTCAAGTTAAAGGAACAAGGTCCAAACCAACCATCCAAGAATGGAATCGTCGAGCGAAAACACTTGACAACTTCCTAGAAGCAGCTTTTCTTACCACCAGACCTTTCTCCATCAATTAGGAATCTGATGCCGTCACTAAACACATTCCTTAAATTGTAGCCATTTGTTGAGTGTTTTTTTTTTTGTGTCTAATCCACATATATATCACCATTTCTCTTGATTTTCTTGACTGTATATCTCTTAAATGTCAACATATACACATGTGATTTAGTTTACGAAGATTTTTCAATGCCGAGAACCTCGATCAGAGAATAAAAAAGGCGTAAGCTTCACAATGGTGTAAAATTAAAATGGGATATACCGGGATAGGATTCGAGTTATAGGAACAAGGGCCAAACCAACCACCCAAGAATGGAATCGTCGAGCGAAAACACTTGATAACCTCCTAGAAGCAGCTTTTCTTGCCACCAGAACTATCTCCATCAATAAGGAATCTGATGCCATCACTAAACACATTCCTTAAATTGTAGCCATTTATTGAGTGTTTTTTTTTTTGATGTCTAATCCGCATATATATCACCATTTCCCTCGATTTTCTTGATTGTATATCTCTTAAATGTCAACATATACACGTGTGATTTAGTTTACGAAGATTTTTCAATACCGAGAACCTCGATCAGAGAGTAAAAAAGGCGTAAGGTTCACAATGGTGTAAAATTAAAATGGGATATACCGGGCTAGGATTCGAGTTATTGGAACAAGGGCCAAACCAACCACCCAAGAATGGAATCGTCGAGCGAAAACACTTGACAACCTCCTAGAAGCAGCTTTTCTAACCACCTGAGACCTTTCTCCATCAATTAGGAATCTGATGTCGTCACTAAACACATTCCTTAAATTGTAGCCATTTGTTGAGTTTTTTTTTTGGTGTCTAAACCGCATATATATCACCATTGCCCTTGATTTTCTTGACAATATATCTATTAAATATCAACATATACACGTGTGATTTAGTTTACGAAGATTTTTTAATGCCGAGAACCTCTATCAGAGAGTAAAAAAGGCATATGGTTCACAATGGTGTAAAATTAAAATGGGATATACCGGGCTAGGATTCGAGTTACAGGAACAAGGGCCAAACCAACCACCCAAGAATGGAATCATCGAGCGAAAACATTTGACAACCTCCTAGAAGCAGCTTTTCTTTCCACCAGACCTTTCTCCATCAATTAGGAATCTGATGCTGTCACTAAACACCTTCCTTAAATTGTAGCCATTTGTTGAGTGTTTTTTTTTGTGTCTAATCCGCATATATATCACCATTGCCCATGTTTTTCTTGACTATATATCTCTTAAATGTCAACATATACACGTGTGATTTAGTTTACGAAGATTTTTCAATGCCGAGAACCTCGATCAGAGAGTAAAAAAGGCGTAAGGTTCACAATGGTGTAAAATTAAAATGGGATATACCCGGCTAGGATTCGAGTTAAAGGAACAAGCGCCAAACCAACCACCCAAGAATGGAATCATCGAGCGAAAACATTTGACAACCTCCTGGAAGCAGCTTTTCTTGCCACCAGACCTTTCTCCATCAATTAGGAATCTGATGCCGTCACTAAACACATTCCTTAAATTGTAGCTATTTGTTGAGTGGTTTTTTTTGGTGTCTAATCCGCATATATATCACCATTGCCCTTGATTTTCTTGGATGTATATCTCTTAAATGTCAACATATACACGTGTGATTTAGTTTACGAAGATTTTTCAATGCCGATAACCTCGATCAGAGAGTAAAAAAGGCATTAGGTTCACAATGGTGGAAAATTAAAATGGGATATACCGGGCTAGGATTCGAGTTACAGGAACAAGGGCCAAACCAACCACCCAAGAATGGAATCGTCGAGCGAAAACACTTGACAACCTCCTAGAAGCAGCTTTTCTTGCCACCAGACCTTTCTCCATCAATTAGGAATCTGATGCCCTCACTAAACACATTCCGTAAATTGTAGCCATTTGTTGAGTGTTTTTTTTTTTTTGTGTCTAATCCACATATATATCACCATTGCCCTTGATTTTCTTGACAATATATATCTCTTAAATGTCAACATATACACGCGTGATTTAGTTTATGAAGATTTTTCAATGCCGAGAACCTCCATCAGAGAGTAAAAAAGGCGTAAGGTTCACAATGGTGTAAAATTTAAATGGGATATACCGGGCTAGGATTCGAGTTACAGGAACAAGGGCCAAACCAACCACCCGAGAAGGGAATCGTCGAGCAAAAACACTTGACAACCTCTTAGAAGCAGCTTTTCTTGCCACCAGACCTTTCTCCATCAATTAGGAATCTGATGCCGTCACTAAACACATTCCTTAAATTGTAGCCATTTGTTGAGTGTTTTTTTGGGTGTCTAATCCGCATATATATCACCATTGCCCTTGATTTTCTTGACTGTATATCTCTTAAATATCAACATATACACGTGTGATTTAGTTTACGAAGATTTTTCAATGCCGAGAAAACCTCGATCAGAGAGTAAAAAAGGCGTACGGTTCACAATGGTGTAAAATTAAAATGGGATATACCGGGCTAGAATTCGAGTTTCAGGAACAAGGGCCAAACCAACCACCCAAGAAGGGAATCGTCGAGCGAAAACACTTGACAACCTCCAAGAAGTAGCTTTTCTTGCCCCCAGACCTTTCTCCATCAATTAGGAATCTGATGCCGTCACTAAACACATTCCTTAAATTGTAGCCATTTGTTGAGTGTTTTTTTTTTGTGTCTAATCCTCATATATATCACCATTGCCCTTGATTTTCTTGACTGTATATCTCTTAAATGTCAATATATACACATGTGATTTAGTTTACAAAGATTTTTCAATGCCGAGAACCTCGATCATAGAGTAAAAAAGGCGTAAGGTTCACAATGGTGTAAGATTAAAATGGGATATACCGGGCTAGGATTCGAGTTACAGGAAAAAGGGCCAAACCAACCACCCAAGAATGGAATCGTCGAGCGAAAACACTTGACAACCTCCTAGAAGCAGCTTTTCTTACCACCAGACCTTTCTCCCTCAATTAGGAATCTGATGCCGTCACTAAACACATTCCTTAAATTGTAGCCATTTGTTGAGTGTTTTTTTTTTGTGTCTAATCTGCATATATATCACCATTGCCCTTGATTTTCTTGACTGTATATCTCTTAAATGTCATCACACACACGTGTGATTTAGTTTACGAAGATTTTTCAATGCAGAGAACCTCGATCAAAGAGTAAAAAAGGCGTAAGGTTCACAATGGTGTAAGATTAAAATGAGATATTCCGGGCTAGGATTTGAGTTACAGGAACAAGGGCCAAACCAACCACCCAAGAATGGAATCGTCGAGCGAAAACACTTGACCACCTCCTAGAAGCAGCTTTTCTTACCACCAGACCTTTCTCCATCAATTAGGAATCTGATGCTATCACTAAACACATTCCTTAAATTGTAGCCGTTTGTTGAGTGTTTTTTTTTTGTGTCTAATCCGCATATATATCACCATTGCCATTGATTTTCTTGACTGTATATCTCTTAAATGTCAACATAGACACGTGTGATGTAGTTTAAAAAATTTTTCAATGCTGAGAACGTCTATCAGAGAGTAAAAAAGGCGTAAGTTTCACAACGGTGTAAAATTAAAATGGGATATACCGGGCTAGGATTCGAGTTACAGGAACAAGAGCCAAACCAACCACCCAAGATTGGAATCGTCGAGCGAAAACACTGGACAACCTCCTAGAAGCAGCTTTTCTTGCAACCAGACATTTCTCCATTAATTAGGAATCTGATGCCATCACTAAACACATTCCTTAAATTGTAGCCATTTGTTGAGTGTTTTTTTTTTGTGTCTAATCCGCATATATATCACCATTGCCCTTGTTTTTCTTTACTGTATATCTCTTAAATGTCAACATATTCACGTGTGATTTAGTTTACGAAGATTTTTCAATGACGAGAACCTCGATCAGAGAGTAAAAAAGGCGTAAGGTTCACAATGGTGTAAGATTAAAATGGGATATACCGGGCTAGGATTCGAGTTATAGGAACAAGGGCCAAACCAACCACCCAAGAATGGAATAGTCGAGCGAAAACACATGACAACCTCTTAGAAACAGCTTTTTATGCCACCAGACCTTTCTCCATCAATTAGGAATCTGATGCCGTCACTAAACACATTCCTTAAATTGTAGCCATTTGTTGAGTGTTTTTTTGGTGTCTAATCCGCATATATATCACCATTGCCCATGATTTTCTTGACTGTATATCTCTTAAATATCAACATATAGACGTGTGATTTAGTTTACGAAGCTTTTTCAATGCCGAGAACCTCGATCAGAGAGTAAAAAAGGCGTAAGGTTCACAATGGTGTAAAATTAAAATGGGATATACCGGGCTAGGATTCGAGTTAAAGGAACAAGGGCCAAACCAACCACCCAAGAATGTAATCATCGAGCGAAAACATTTGACAACCTCCTAGAAGCAGCATTTCTTGCCACCACACCTTTCTCCATCAATTAGGAATCTGATGCCGTCACTAAACACACTCCTTAAATTGTAGCCATTTGTTGAGTGTTTTTTTTGGTGTCTAATCCGCATATATATCACCATTGCCCTTGATTTTCTTGACTGTATATCTCTTAAATGTCAACATATACACGTGTGATTTAGTTTACTAAGATTTTTCAATGCCGAGAACCTCGATCAGAGAGTAAAAAAGGCGTAAGGTTCACAATGATGTAAAATTAAAATGGGATATACCGGGCTAGGATTCGAGTTATAGGAACAAGGGCCAAACCAGCCACCCAAGAATGGAATCGTCGAGTGAAAACACTTGACAACCTCCTAGAAGCAGCTTTTCTTGCCACCAGACCTTTCTCCATCAATTAGGAATCTGATGCCGTCACTAAACACATTCCTTAAATTGTAGCCTTTTGTTGAGTGTTTTTTTTTGGGTGTCTAATCCGCATATATATCACCATTTCTCTTGATTTTCTTGACTGTATATCTCTTAAATGTCAACATATACACATGTGATTTAGTTTACGAAGATTTTTCAATGCCGAGAACCTCGATCAGAGAGTAAAAAAGGCGTAAGCTTCACAATGGTGTAAAATTAAAATGGGATATACCGGGATAGGATTCGAGTTATAGGAACAAGGGCCAAACCAACCACCCAAGAATGGAATCGTCGAGCGAAAACACTTGATAACCTCCTAGAAGCAGCTTTTCTTGCCACCAGAACTATCTCCATAATAAGGAATCTGATGCCATCACTAAACACATTCCTTAAATTGTAGCCATTTATTGAGTGTTTTTTTTTTGATGTCTAATCCGCATATATATCACCATTTCCCTCGATTTTCTTGATTGTATATCTCTTAAATGTCAACATATACACGTGTGATTTAGTTTACGAAGATTTTTCAATACCGAGAACCTCGATCAGAGAGTAAAAAAGGCGTAAGGTTCACAATGGTGTAAAATTAAAATGGGATATACCGGGCTAGGATTCGAGTTATTGGAACAAGGGCCAAACCAACCACCCAAGAATGGAATCGTCGAGCGAAAACACTTGACAACCTCCTAGAAGCAGCTTTTCTAACCACCTGAGACCTTTCTCCATCAATTAGGAATCTGATGTCGTCACTAAACACATTCCTTAAATTGTAGCCATTTGTTGAGTTTTTTTTTTGGTGTCTAAACCGCATATATATCACCATTGCCCTTGATTTTCTTGACAATATATCTATTAAATATCAACATATACACGTGTGATTTAGTTTACGAAGATTTTTTAATGCCGAGAACCTCTATCAGAGAGTAAAAAAGGCATATGGTTCACAATGGTGTAAAATTAAAATGGGATATACCGGGCTAGGATTCGAGTTACAGGAACAAGGGCCAAACCAACCACCCAAGAATGGAATCATCGAGCGAAAACATTTGACAACCTCCTAGAAGCAGCTTTTCTTTCCACCAGACCTTTCTCCATCAATTAGGAATCTGATGCTGTCACTAAACACCTTCCTTAAATTGTAGCCATTTGTTGAGTGTTTTTTTTTGTGTCTAATCCGCATATATATCACCATTGCCCATGTTTTTCTTGACTATATATCTCTTAAATGTCAACATATACACGTGTGATTTAGTTTACGAAGATTTTTCAATGCCGAGAACCTCGATCAGAGAGTAAAAAAGGCGTAAGGTTCACAATGGTGTAAAATTAAAATGGGATATACCCGGCTAGGATTCGAGTTAAAGGAACAAGGGCCAAACCAACCACCCAAGAATGGAATCATCGAGCGAAAACATTTGACAACCTCCTGGAAGCAGCTTTTCTTGCCACCAGACCTTTCTCCATCAATTAGGAATCTGATGCCGTCACTAAACACATTCCTTAAATTGTAGCTATTTGTTGAGTGGTTTTTTTTGGTGTCTAATCCGCATATATATCACCATTGCCCTTGATTTTCTTGGATGTATATCTCTTAAATGTCAACATATACACGTGTGATTTAGTTTACGAAGATTTTTCAATGCCGATAACCTCGATCAGAGAGTAAAAAAGGCATTAGGTTCACAATGGTGGAAAATTAAAATGGGATATACCGGGCTAGGATTCGAGTTACAGGAACAAGGGCCAAACCAACCACCCAAGAATGGAATCGTCGAGCGAAAACACTTGACAACCTCCTAGAAGCAGCTTTTCTTGCCACCAGACCTTTCTCCATCAATTAGGAATCTGATGCCCTCACTAAACACATTCCGTAAATTGTAGCCATTTGTTGAGTGTTTTTTTTTTGTGTCTAATCCACATATATATCACCATTGCCCTTGATTTTCTTGACAATATATATCTCTTAAATGTCAACATATACACGCGTGATTTAGTTTATGAAGATTTTTCAATGCCGAGAACCTCCATCAGAGAGTAAAAAAGGCGTAAGGTTCACAATGGTGTAAAATTTAAATGGGATATACCGGGCTAGGATTCGAGTTACAGGAACAAGGGCCAAACCAACCACCCAAGAAGGGAATCGTCGAGCAAAAACACTTGACAACCTCTTAGAAGCAGCTTTTCTTGCCACCAGACCTTTCTCCATGAATTAGGAATCTGATGCCGTCACTAAACACATTCCTTAAATTGTAGCCATTTGTTGAGTGTTTTTTGGGTGTCTAATCCGCATATATATCACCATTGCCCTTGATTTTCTTGACTGTATATCTCTTAAATATCAACATATACACGTGTGATTTAGTTTACGAAGATTTTTCAATGCCGAGAACCTCGATCAGAGAGTAAAAAAGGCGTACGGTTCACAATTGTGTAAAATTAAAATGGGATATACCGGGCTAGAATTCGAGTTTCAGGAACAAGGGCCAAACCAACCACCCAAGAAGGGAATCGTCGAGCGAAAACACTTGACAACCTCCAAGAAGTAGCTTTTCTTGCCCCCAGACCTTTCTCCATCAATTAGGAATCTGATGCCGTCACTAAACACATTCCTTAAATTGTAGCCATTTGTTGAGTGTTTTTTTTTTGTGTCTACTCCTCATATATATCACCATTGCCCTTGATTTTCTTGACTGTATATCTCTTAAATGTCAATATATACACATGTGATTTAGTTTACAAAGATTTTTCAATGCCGAGAACCTCGATCATAGAGTAAAAAAGGCGTAAGGTTCACAATGGTGTAAGATTAAAATGGGATATACCGGGCTAGGATTCGAGTTACAGGAAAAAGGGCCAAACCAACCACCCAAGAATGGAATCGTCGAGCGAAAACACTTGACAACCTCCTAGAAGCAGCTTTTCTTACCACCAGACCTTTCTCCCTCAATTAGGAATCTGATGCCGTCACTAAACACATTCCTTAAATTGTAGCCATTTGTTGAGTGTTTTTTTTTGTGTCTAATCTGCATATATATCACCATTGCCCTTGATTTTCTTGACTGTATATCTCTTAAATGTCATCACACACACGTGTGATTTAGTTTACGAAGATTTTTCAATGCAGAGAACCTCGATCAAAGAGTAAAAAAGGCGTAAGGTTCACAATGGTGTAAGATTAAAATGAGATATTCCGGGCTAGGATTTGAGTTACAGGAACAAGGGCCAAACCAACCACCCAAGAATGGAATCGTCGAGCGAAAACACTTGACCACCTCCTAGAAGCAGCTTTTCTTACCACCAGACCTTTCTCCATCAATTAGGAATCTGATGCTATCACTAAACACATTCCTTAAATTGTAGCCGTTTGTTGAGTGTTTTTTTTTGTGTCTAATCCGCATATATATCACCATTGCCATTGATTTTCTTGACTGTATATCTCTTAAATGTCAACATAGACACGTGTGATGTAGTTTAAAAAAATTTTCAATGCTGAGAACGTCTATCAGAGAGTAAAAAAGGCGTAAGTTTCACAACGGTGTAAAATTAAAATGGGATATACCGGGCTAGGATTCGAGTTACAGGAACAAGAGCCAAACCAACCACCCAAGATTGGAATCGTCGAGCGAAAACACTGGACAACCTCCTAGAAGCAGCTTTTCTTGCAACCAGACCTTTCTCCATTAATTAGGAATCTGATGCCATCACTAAACACATTCCTTAAATTGTAGCCATTTGTTGAGTGTTTTTTTTTTTTGTGTCTAATCCGCATATATATCACCATTGCCCTTGTTTTTCTTTACTGTATATCTCTTAAATGTCAACATATACACGTGTGATTTAGTTTACGAAGATTTTTCAATGACGAGAACCTCGATCAGAGAGTAAAAAAGGCGTAAGTTTCACAATGGTGTAAGATTAAAATGGGATATACCGGGCTAGGATTCGAGTTATAGGAACAAGGGCCAAACAAACCACCCAAGAATGGAATCGTCGAGCAAAAACACTTGACAACCTCCTAGAAGCAACTTTTCTTGCCACCAGACCTTTCTCCATCAATTAGGAATCTGATGCCGTCACTAAACACATTCCTTAAATTGTACCCATTTGTTGAGTGTTTTTTTTGGTGTCTAAACCGCATATATATCACCATTGCCCTTGATTTTCTTAATTGTATATATCTTAAATATCAACATATACACGTGTGATTTAGTTGACGAAGATTTTTCAATGCCGAGAACCTCAATCAGAGTGTAAAAAAGGCGTAAGGTTCACAATGGTGTAAAATTAAAATGGGATATACCGGGCTAGGATTCGAGTTACAGGAACAAGGGCCAAACCAACCACCCAAGAAGGGAATCGTCGAGGGAAAACACTTGACAACCTCCTAGAAGCAGCTTTTCTTGCCACCAGACTTTTCTCCATCAATTAGGAATCTGATGACGTCACTAAACACATTCCTTAAATTGTACCCATTTGTTGAGTGATTTTTTTTGGTGTCTAATCCGCATATATATCACCATTGCCCTTGATTTTCTAGACTGTATATCTCTTAAATGTCAATATATACACGTGTGATTTAGTTTACGAAGATTTTTCAATGTCAAGAACCTCGATCATAGAGTAAAAAAGGCGTAAGGTTCACAATAGTGTAAGATTAAAATGGGATATACCGGGCTAGGATTCGAGTTATTGGAACATGGGCCAAACCAACCACCCAAGAATGGAATCGTCGAGCGAAAACACTTGACAACCTCATAGAAGCAGCTTTTCTTACCACCAGACCTTTCTCCATCAATATGGAATATGATGCCGTCACTAACCACATTCCTTAAATTGTAGCCATTTGTTGAGTGTTTTTTTTGGTGTCTAATCCGCATATATATCACCATTTCCCTTGATTTTCTTGACTGTATATCTATTAAATGTCAACACATACATGTGTGATTTAGTTTACGAAGATTTTTCAATGCCGAGAACCTCGATCAGAGAGTAAAAAAGGTGTTTGGTTCTCAATGGTGTAAGATTAAAATGGGATATACCGGGCCATGATTTGAGTTACAGGAACAAGGGCCAAACCAACCACCTAAGAATGGAATCGTCGAGCGAAAACACTTGACCACCTCCTAGAAGCAGCTTTTCTTACCACCAGACCTTTCTCCATCAATTAGGAATCTGATGCCGTCACTAAACACACTCCTTAAATTGTAGCCATTTGTTGAGTGTTTTTTTTGGTGTCTAATCCGCATATATATCACCACTGCCCTTGATTTTCTTGACTGTATATCTCTTAAATGTCAACATAGACACTTGTGGTTTAGTTTACCTAGATTTTTCAATGCCGAGAACCTCTATCAGAGAGTAAAAAAGGCGTAAGGTTCACAATGGTGTAAAATTAAAATGGGATATACCGGGCTAGGATTCGAGTTACAGGAACAAGGGCCAAACCAACCACCCAAGAATCGAATCGTCGAGCGAAAACACTTGACAACCTCCTAGAAGCAGCTTTTCTTGCCACCAGACCTTTCTCCATCAATTAGGAATCTGATGCCGTCACTAAACACATTCCTGAAATTGTAGCCATTTGTTGAGTGTTTTTTTTTTTTGGTGTCTAATCCGCGTATATATCACCATTGCCTTTGATTTTCTTGAGTGTATATCTCTTAAATGTCAACATATACCCGTGTGATTTAGTTTACGAAGATTTTTCAATGCCGAGAACCTCTAACAGATAGTAAAAAAGGCGTAAGGATCACAATGGTGTAAAATTAAAATGAGATATACCGGGCTAGGATTCGAGTTACAGGAACAAGTGCAAACCAACCACCCAAGAATGGAATCGTCGAGCGAAAACACTTGACAACCTCCTAGAAGCAGCTTTTCTTGCCACCAGACCTTTCTCCATCAATTCGAAATCTGATGCCGTCACTAAACACATTCCTTAAATTGTAGCCATTTGTTGAGTGTTTTTTTTGGGTCTAATCCGCATATATATCACCATTGTCCTTGATTTTCTTGACTGTATATCACTTAAATATCAACATATACACGTGTTATTTAGTTTACGAAGATTTTTCAACGTCGAGAACCTCGATTAGAGAGTAAAAAAGGCGTAAGGTTCACAATGGTGTAAAATTAAAATGGGATATACCGGGCTAGGATTCGAATTATAGGAACAAGGGCCAAACCAACCACCTAAGAATGGAATCGTCGAGCGAAAACACTAGACAACCTCCTAGAAGCAGCTTCTCTTACCACCAGACCTTTCTCCATCAATTAGGAATCTGATGTCGTCACTAAACACATTTCTTAAATTGTAGCCATTTGTTGAGTATTTTTTTTTCGGTGTCTAATCCGCATATATATCAGCATTGCCCTTGATTTTCTTGACTGTATATCTCTTAAATGTCAACATATACACATGTGATTTAGTTTACAAAGATTTTTCAATGCCGAGAACCTCAATATGAGAGGAAAAAAGGCGTAAGGTTCACAATGGTGTAAAATTAAAATGGGATATACCGGGTTAGGATTCGAGTTTCAGGAACAAGGGCCAAACCAACCACCCAAGAATGGAATCGTCGAGCGAAAACACTTGACAACCTCCTAGAAGCAGCTTTTCTTGTCACCTGACCTTTCTCCATCAACTAGGAATCTGATGCCGTCACTAAACACATTCCTTAAATTGTAGCCATTTGTTGAGTGTTTTTTTTTTGGGGTCTAATCCGCATATATATCACCATTGCCCTTGATTTTCTTTGCTGTATATCTCTTAAATGTCAACATATACATGTGGGATTTAGTTTACGAAGATTTTTCAATGCCGAGAACCTCGATCAGAGAGTAAAAAGGCGTAAGTTTCACAATGGTGTAAAATTAAAATGGGATATACCGGGATAGGATTCGAGTTACAGGAACAAGGGCCAAACCAACCACCCAGGAATGCAATCGTCGAGCGAAAACACTTGACAACCTCCTAGAAGCAGCTTTTCTTGCCACCAGAGCTTTCTCCATCAATTAGGAATCTGATGCCGTCACTAAACACATTCATTAAATTGTAGCCATTTGTTAAGTGTTTTTTTGGTGTCTAATCCACATATATATCACCATTGCCCTTGATTTTCTTGACTGTATATCTCTAAAATGTCAAAATATACACGTGTGATTTAGTTTACGAAGATTTTTCAATGCCGAGAAACTCAATCCGAGAGTAAAAAAGGCATAAGGTTCACAATGGTGTAAAATTAAAATGGGATATACAGGGCTAGGATTCGAGTTACAGGAACAAGGGGCAAACCAACCACCCAAGAATGGAATCGTCGAGTGAAAACACTTAACAACCTCCTAGAAGCAGATTTCTTGCCTCCAGACCTTTCTCCATCAATTAGGAATCTGACACTAAACACATTCCTTAAATTGTAGCCATTTGTTGAGTGTTTTTTTTTTGGTGTCTAATCCGCTTATATATCACAATTGCCCTTGATTTTATTGAATGTATATCTCTTAAATGTCAACATATACACGTGTGATTTAGTTTACGAAGATTTTTCAATGCCGAGAACCTCGATCAGAGAGTAAAAAAAGGCGTAAGGTTCACAATGGTGTAAAATTAAAATGGGATATACCGGGCTAGGATCCGAGTTACAGGAAAGAGGGCCAAACCAACCACCCAAGAATGGAATCGTCGAGCGAAAACACTTGACAACCTCCTAGAAGCAGCTTTGCTTGCCACCAGACCTTTCTCCATCAACTAGGAATCTGATGCCGTCACTAAACACATTCCTTAAATTGTAGCCATTTGTTGAGTGTTTTTTTTGGTGTCTAATCCGCATATATATCACCATTGCCCTTGATTTTCTTTACTGTATATCTCTTAAATGTCAACATATACATGTGTGATTTAGTTTACGAAGATTTTTCAATGCCGAGAACCTCGATCAGAGGTGTAAAAAGGCGTAAGTTTCAAAATGGTGTAAAATTAAAATGCGATATACCGGGATAGGATTTGAGTTACAGGAAAAAGGGCCAAACCAACCACCCAAGAATGGAATCATCGAGTGAAAACACTTAACAACCTCCTAGAAGCAGCTTTTCTTGCCTCCAGACCTTTCTCCATCAATTAAGAATCTGACGCCGTCACTAAACACATTCCCTAAATTGTAGCCATTTGTTGAGTGTTTTTTTTTGGTGTCTAATCCGCATATATATCACCATTGCCCTTGATTTTCTTGACTGTATATCTCTTAAATGTCAACATATACACGTGTGATTTAGTTTACGAAGATTTTTCAATGCCGAGAACCTCGATCAGAGAGTAAAAAAGGCGTAAGGTTCACAATGGTGTAAAATTAAAATGGGATATAATGGGCTACGATCCGAGTTACAGGAAAAAGGGCCAAACCAACCACCCAAGAATGAAATCGTCGAGCGAAAACACTTGACAACCTCCTAGAAGCAGCTTTTCTTACCACCAGACCTTTCTACATCAATTAGCAATCTGACGCGGTTACTAAACACATTCCATAAATTGTAGCCATTTGTTGAGTGTTTTTTTTTTGTGTCTAATCCGCATATATATCACCATTGCCCTTGATTTTCTTGACTTTATATCTCTTAAATGTCAACATATACACGTGTGATTTAGTTTACGAAGATTTTTCAATGCCGAGGAGTTCGATCAGAGAGTAAAAAAGGCGTAAGGTTCACAATGGTGTAAAATTAAAATGGGATATATCGGGCTAGGATTTGAGTTATAGGAACAAGGGCCAAACCAACCACCCAAGAATGGAATCGTCGAGCGAAAACACTTGACAACCTCCTAGAAGCAGTTTTTCTTGCCACCAGACCTTTCTCCATCAATTAGGAATCTGATGCCGTCACTAAACACATTCCTTAAATTATAGCCATTTGTTGAATCTTTTTTTGGTGTCTAATCCGCATATAAATCACCATTGCCCTTGATTTTCTTGACTGTATATCTCTTAAATGTCAACATATACACGTGTGATTTAGTTTACGAAGATTTTTCAATGCCGAGGAGTTCGATCAGAGAGTAAAAAAGGCGTAAGGTTCACAATGGTGTAAAATTAAAATGGGATATATCGGGCTAGGATTCGAGTTATAGGAACAAGGGCCAAACCAACCACCCAAGAATGGAATCGTCGAGCCAAAACACTTGACAAACTCCTAGAAGCAGTTTTTCTTGCCACCAGACCTTTCTCCATCAATTAGGAATCTGATGCCGTCACTAAACACAATCCTTAAATTGTAGCCATTTGTTGAGTCTTTTTTTTGTTGGCGTCTAATCCGCATATATATCACCATTGCCCTTGATTTTCTTGACTGTATATCACTTAAATATCAACATATACACGTGTGATTTAGTTTACGAAGATTTTTCAATGCCGAGAACCTCGATCAGAGAGTAAAAAAGGCTTAAGGTTCACAATGGTGTAAAATTAAAATGGGATATACCGGGCTAGGATTCGAGTTATAGGAACAAGGGCCAAATCAACCACCTAAGAATGGAATCGTCGAGCGAAAACACTTGACAACCTCCCAGAAGCAGCTTTTCTTACCACCAGACCTTTCTCCACCAATTAGGAATCTGATGTCATCACTAAACACATTTATTAAATTGTAGCCATTTGTTGCGTGTTTTTTTTTTGTCTAATCTGCATGTATATCACCATTGCCCTTGATTTTCTTGATTGTATATCTCTTAAATGTCAACATATACACATGTGATTTAGTTTACGAAGATATTTCAATGCCGAGAACCTCGATCAGAGAGTAAAAAAGGCGTAAGGTTCACAATGGTGTAAAATTAAAATGGGATATACCGGGTTAGGATTCGAGTTTCAGGAACAAGGGCCAAACCAACCACCCAAGAATGGAATCGTCGAGCGAAAACACTTGACAACCTCCTAGAAGCAGCTTTTCTTGCCACCAGAGCTTTCTCCATCAATTAGGAATCTGATGCCGTCACTAAACACATTCATTAAATTGTAGCCATTTGTTAAGTGTTTTTTTTGGTGTCTAATCCACATATATATCACCATTGCCCTTGATTTTCTTGATTGTATATCTCTTAAATGTCAAAATATACAGGTGTGATTTAGTTTACGAAGATTTTTCAATGCCGAGAAACTCAATCAGAGAGTAAAAAAGGCATAAGGTTCACGATGGTGTAAAATTAAAATGGGATATACCGGGCTAGGATTCGAGTTACAGGAAATAGGGCCAAACCAACCACCCAAGAATGGAATCGTCGAGTGAAAACACTTAACAACCTCCTAGAAGCAGCTTTTCTTGCCACCAGACCTTTCTCCATCAATTAGGAATCTGATGCCGTCACTAAACACATTCCTTAAATTGTAGCCATTTGTTGAGTGTTTTCTTTTTGGTGTCTAATCCGCATGTATATCACAATTTCCCTTGATTTTCTTGAATGTATATCTCTTAAATGTCAACATATACACGTGTGATTTAGTTTACGAAGATTTTTCAATGCCGAGAACCTCGATCAGAGAGTAAAAAAGGCATAAGGTTCACAATGGTGTAAAATTAAAATGGGATATACCGGGCTAGGATCCGAGTTACGGGAAAAAGGGCCAAACCAACCACCTATGAATGGAATCGTCGAGCGAAAACACTTGACAACCTCCTAGAAACAGCTTTTCTTGTCACCTGACCTTTCTCCATCAACTAGGAATCTGATGCCGTCACTAAACACATTCCTTAAATTGTAGCCATTTGTTGAGTGTTTTTTTTTTGGTGTCTAATCCGCGTATATATCACCATTGCCCTTGATTTTCTTGAGTGTATATCTCTTAGTCAACATATACCCGTGTGATTTAGTTTACGGAGATTTTTCAATGCCGAGAACCTCTATCAGATAGTAAAAAAGGCGTAAGGATCACAATGGTGTAAAATTAAAATGGGATATACCGGGCTAGGATTCGAGTTACAGGAACAAGTGCCAAACCAACCACCCAAGAATGGAATCATCGAGCGAAAGCACTTGACAACCTCCTAGAAGCAGTTTTTCTTGCCACCAGACCTTTCTCCATCAATTAGAAATCTGATACCGTCACTAAACACATTCCTTAAATTGTAGCCATTTGTTGAGTGTTTTTTTTTTGTCTAATCCGCATATATATCACCATTGTCCTTGATTTTCTTGACTGTATATCACTTAAATATCAACATATACACGTGTTATTTAGTTTACGAAGATTTTTCAATGCCGAGAACCTCGATTAGAGAGTAAAAAAGGCGTAAGGTTCACAATGGTGTAAAATTAAAATGGGATATACCGGACTAGGATCCGAGTTATAGGAACAAGGGCCAAACCAACCACCTAAGAATGGAATCGTCGAGCGAAAAGACTAGACAACCTCCTAGAAGCAACTTCTCTTACCACCAGACCTTTCTCCATCAATTAGGAATCTGATGTCGTCACTAAACACATTTCTTAAATTGTAGCCATTTGTTGAGTGTTTTTTTTCGGTGTCTAATCCGCATATATATCAGCATTGCCCTTGATTTTCTTGACTGTATATCTCTTAAATGTCAACATATACACATGTGATTTAGTTTACGAAGATTTTTCAATGCCGAGAACCTCAATCAGAGAGTAAAAAAGGCGTAAGGTTCACAATGGTGTAAAATTAAAATGGGATATACCGGGTTAGGATTCGAGTTTCATGAACAAGGGCCAAACCAACCACCCAAGAATGGAATCGTCGAGCGAAAACACTTGACAACGTCCTAGAAGCAGCTTTTCTTGTCACCTGACCTTTCTCCATCAACTAGGAATCTGATGCCGTCACTAAACACATTCCTTAAATTGTAGCCATTTGTTGAGTGTTTTTTTTTTGGTGTCTAATCCGCATATATATCACCATTGCCCTTGATTTTCTTTACTGTATATCTCTTAAATGTCAACATATACATGTGGGATTTAGTTTACGAAGATTTTTCAATGCCGAGAACCTCGATCAGAGAGTAAAAAGGCGTAAGTTTCACAATGGTGTAAAATTAAAATGGGATACACCGGGATAGGATTCGAGTTACAGGAACAAGGGCCAAACCAACCACCCAGGAATGGAATCGTCGAGCGAAAACACTTGACAAGCTCCTAGAAGCAGCTTTTCTTGCCACCAGAGCTTTCTCCATCAATTAGGAATCTGATGCCGTCACTAAACACATTCATTAAATTGTAGCCATTTGTTAAGTGTTTTTTTTGGTGTCAAATCCACATATATATCACCATTGCCCTTGATTTTCTTGACTGTATATCTCTTAAATGTCAAAATATACACGTGTGATTTAGTTTACAAAGATTTTTCAATGCCGAGAAACTCAATCAGAGAGTAAAAAAGGCATAAGGTTCACAATGGTGTAAAATTAAAATGGGATATACCGGGCTAGGATTCGAGTTTCAGGAACAAGGGCCAAACCAACCACCTAAGGATGGAATCGTCGAGCGAAAACAATTGACAACCTCCTAGAAGCAGCTTTTCTTGCCACCAGGCCATTCTCCATCAATTAGGAATCTGATGCCGTCACTAAACACATTCCTTAAATTGTAGCCATTTGTTGAGTGTTTTCTTTTTGGTGTCTAATCCGCTTATATATCACAATTGCCCTTGATTTTCTTGAATGTATATCTCTTAAATGTCAACATATACACGTGTGATTTAGTTTACGAAGATTTTTCAATGCTGAGAACCTCGATCAGAGAGTAAAAAAAGGCGTAAGGTTCACAATGGTGTAAAATTAAAATGGGATATACCGGGCTAGGATCCGAGTTACGGGAAAAAGGGCCAAACCAACCACCCAAGAATGGAATCGTCGAGCAAAAACACTTGACAACCTCCTAGAAGCAGCTTTGCTTGCCACCAGGCCATTCTCCATCAATTAGGATTCTGATGCCGTCACTAAACAAATTCCTTAAATTGTAGCCATTTTTGAGTGTTTTTTTTTTGTCTAATCCGCATATATATCACAATTGCCCTTGATTTTCTTTACTGTATATCTCTTAAATGTCAACATATACATGTGTGATTTAGTTTACGAAGATTTTTCAATGCCGAGAACCTCGATCAGAGGTGTAAAAAGGTGTAAGTTTCGCAATGTTGTAAAATTAAAATGCGATATACCGGGATAGGATTTGAGTTATAGGAACAAGGGCCAAACCAACCAGTCAGGAATGGAATCGTCAAGCGAAAACACTTGAGAACCTTCTAGAAGCAGCTTTTCTTGCCACCAGAGTTTCTCCATCAATTAGGAATCTGATGCCGTCACTAAACACATTCATTAAATTGTAGCCATTTGTTGAGTGTTTTTTTTGGTGTCTAATCCACATATATATCATCATTGCCCTTGATTTTCTTGACTGTATATCTCTTAAATGTCAAAATATACACGTGTGATTTAGTTTACGAAGATTTTTGAATGCCGAGAAACTCAATCAGAGAGTAAAAAAGGCATAAGGTTCACAATGGTGTAAAATTAAAATGGGATATATCGGGCTAGGATTCGAGTTACAGGAACAAGGGCCAAACCAACCACCCAAGAATGGAATCGTCGAGTGAAAACACTTAACAACCTCCTAGAAGCAGCTTTTCTTGCCACCAGGCCATTCTCCATCAATTAGGATTCTGATGCCGTCACTAAACAAATTCCTTAAATTGTAGCCATTTGTTGAGTGTTTTTTTTTGTCTAATCCGCATATATATCACAATTGCCCTTGATTTTCTTTACTGTATATCTCTTAAATGTCAACATATACATGTGTGATTTAGTTTACGAAGATTTTTCAATGCCGAGAACCTCGATCAGAGGTGTAAAAAGGTGTAAGTTTCGCAATGTTGTAAAATTAAAATGCGATATACCGGGATTGGATTTGAGTTATAGGAACAAGGGCCAAACCAACCAGCCAGGAATGGAATCGTCAAGCGAAAACACTTGAGAACCTTCTAGAAGCAGCTTTTCTTGCCACCAGAGTTTCTCCATCAATTAGGAATCTGATGCCGTCACTAAACACATTCATTAAATTGTAGCCATTTGTTGAGTGTTTTTTTTGGTGTCTAATCCACATATATATCACCATTGCCCTTGATTTTCTTAATTGTAGATCTCTTAAATGTCAACATATACACGTGTGATTTAGTTTACTAAGATTTTTCAATGCCGAGAACCTCGATCAGAGAGTAAAAAAGGCGTAAGGTTCACAATGGTGTAAAATTAAAATGGGATATAACGGGCTAGGATCCGAGTTACAGGAAAAAGGGCAAAACCAACCACCCAAGAATGAAATCGTCGAGCGAAAACACTTGACAACCTCCTAGAAGCAGCTTTTCTTACCACCAGACCTTTCTGCATCAATTAGCAATCTGATGCGGTGACTAAACACATTTAATTTTACACCATTGTGAACCTTACGCCTTTTTTACTCTCTGATAGCGGTTCTCGGCATTGAAAAATCTTCGTAAACTAAATAACACGTGTATATGTTGACATTAAAGAGTTATACAGTCAAGAAAATGAAGGAAAATGGTGATATATATGTGGATTTGACACAAAAAAAAACACTCAACAAATGGCTACAATTTAAGGAATGTGTTTAGTGACGGCATCAGATTCCTAATTGATGGAGAAAGGTCTGGTGGCAAGAAACGCTGCTTCTAGGAGGTTGTCAAGTGTTTTCGCTTGACGATTCCATTTTTGGGTGGTTGGTTTGGCCCTTGTTTCTGTAACTCGATTCCTAGCCCGGTATATCCCATTTTAATTTTACACCATTGTGAACCTTACGCCTTTTTTACTCTCTGATCGAGGTTCTCGGCATTGAAAAATCTTCGTAAACTAAATCACACGTGTATATGTTGACATTTAAGAGATATACAGTCATGAAAATCAAGGGCAATGGTGATATATATGCGGTTTAGACACCAAAAAAAATCACTCAACAAATGAATACAATTTAAGGAATGTGTTTAGTGACGGCATCAGATTCCGAATTGATGGAGAAAGGTCTGGTGGCAAGAAAAGCTGCTTCTAGGAGGTTGTCAAGCGTTTTCGCTCGACGATTTCACTCTTGGGTGGTTGGTTTGGCCCTTGTTCCTGCAACTCGAATCCTAGCCCCGTATATCCCATTTTAATTTTACACCATTGTCCACCTTACGCCTTTTTTACTCTCTAATCGAGATTCTCGGCATTGAAAAATCTTCGTAAACTAAATCACACATGTATATGTTGATATTTAAGAGATATACAGTCAAGAAAATCAAGGGCAATGGTGATATATATGCGGATTAGACACAAAAAAAAACACTTGACAAATGGCTACAATTTAAGGAATGTGTTTAGTGACGGCATCATATTCCTAATTGATGGAGAAAGGTCTGGTGGCAAGAAAAGCTGCTTCAAGGAGGTTGTCAAGTGTTTTTGCTCCACGATTCCATTCTTGGGTGTTTGGTTTGGCCCTTGTTCTTGTAACTCGAATCCTAGCCCGGTATATCCTATTTTAATTTTACAGCATTGTGAACCTTACGCCTTTTTTACTCTCTGATCGAGGTTCTCGGCATTAAAAAATATTCGTAAACTAAATCACACGTGTATTTGTTGATATTTAAGAGATATACATTCAAGAAAATCAAGGGAAATGGTGATATATATGCGGATTAGACACCAAGAAAAAACACTCAACAAATGGCTACAATTTAAGGAATGAGTTTAGTGACGGCATCAGATTCCTAATTGATGGAGAAAGGTCTTGTGGCAAGAAATGCTGCTTCTAGGAGGTTGTAAAGTGTTTTCGCTTGACGATTCCATTCTTGGGTGGTTGGTTTGGCCCTTGTTCCTGTAACTCGAATCCAAGCCCGGTATATCCCATTTTAATTTTACAGCATTGTGAACCTTACGCCTTTTTTACTATCTGATAGAGGTTCTCGGCATTGAAAAATCTTCGAAAACTAAATCACACGTGTATATGTTGACATTTAAGAGATATACAGTCAAGAAAATCAAGGGCAATTGTGATATATATGCGGATTAGACACCAAAAAAAAAACACCCAACAAATGGCTACAAGTTAAGGAATGTGTTTAGTGACGGCATCAGATTCCTAACTGATGGAGAAAGGTCTGGTGGCAAGAAAAGCTGCTTCTAGGAGGTTGTCAAGTGTTTTCGCTCGCCGATTCCATTCTTGGGTGGTTGGTTTGGCCCTTGTTCCTGTAACTCGAATCCTAGCCCGGTATATCCCATTTTAATTTTACTCCATTGTGCACCTTACGCCTTTTTTACTCTCTGATCGAGGTTCTCGGCATTGAAAAATCTTCGAAAACTAAATCACACGTGTATATGTTGACATTTAAGAGATATACAGTCAAGAAAATCAAGGGCAATGGTGATATATATGCGGATTAGACACCAAAAAAAAAACACTCAACAAATGGCTACAATTTAAGGAATGTGTTTAGTGACGGCGTCAGATTCCTAATTGATGGAGAAAGGTCTGGTGGCAAGAAAAGCTGCTTCTAGGAGGTTGTCAAGTGTTTTCGCTCGACGATTCCATTCTTGGGTGGTTGGTTTGGCCCTTGTTCCTGTAACTCGAATCCAAGCCCGGTATATCCCATTTTAATTTTACAGCATTATGAACCTTACGCCTTTTTTACTATCTGATAGAGGTTCTCGGCATTGAAAAATCTTCGTAAACTAAATCACACGTGTGTATGTTGACATTTAAGAGATATACAGTCAAGAAAATCAAGGGCAATGGTGATATATATGCGGATTAGACACAAAAAAAAAAACACCCAACAAATGGCTACAAGTTAAGGAACGTGTTTAGTGACGGCATCAGATTCCTAATTGATGGAGAAAGATCTGTTGGCAAGAAAAGCTGCTTCTAGGAGGTTGTCAGGTGTTTTCGCACGACGATTCCTTTCTTGAGTGGTTGGTTTGGCCCTTGTTCCTGTAACTCGAAACCTAGCCCGGTATATCCCATTTTAATTTTACGTCATTGTGAACCTTACGCCTTTTTTACTCTCTGATAGAGGTTCTCGGCATTGAAAAATCTTCGTAAACTAAATCACACGTGTATATGTTGACATTTAAAAGATATACAGTCAAGAAAATCAAGGGCAATGGTGATATATATGAGGATTAGACACAAAAAAAAAACACACTCAACAAATGGCTACAATTTAAGGAATGTGTTTAGTGACGGCATCAGATTACTAATTGTTGGAGAAAGGTCTGGTGGCAAGAAAAGCTGCTTCTAGGAGGTTGTTAGGTGTTTTCGCACGACGATTCCATTCTTGAGTGGTTGGTTTGGCCCTAGTTCCTGTCACTCGAAACCTAGCCCGGTATATCCCATTTTAATTTTACACCATTGTGAACCTTACGCCTTTTTTACTCTCTGATAGAAGTTCTCGGCATTGGAAAATCTTCGTAAACTAAATCACACGTGTATATGTTGACATTTAAAAGATATACAGTCAAGAAAATCAAGGGCAATGGTGATATATATGAGGATTAGACACAAAAAAAAAAACCACACTCAACAAATGGCTACAATTTAAGGAATGTGTTTAGTGACGGCATCAGATTCCTAATTGATGGAGAAAGGTCTGGTGGCAAGAAAAGCTGCTTCTAGGAGGTTGTCAAGTGTTTTCGCTCGCCGATTCCATTCTTGGGTGGTTGGTTTGGCCCTTGTTCCTGTAACTCGAATCCTAGCCCGGTATATCCCATTTTAATTTTACTCAATTGTGCACCTTACGCCTTTTTTACTCTCTGATCGAGGTTCTCGGCATTGAAAAATCTTTGAAAACTAAATCACACGTGTATATGTTGACATTTAAGAGATATACAGTCAAGAAAATCAAGGGCAATGGTGATATATATGCGGATTAGACACAAAAAAAAAAAAACACTCAACAAATGGCTACAATTTAAGGAATGTGTTTAGTGACGGCATCAGATTCCTAATTGATGGAGAAAGGTCTGGTGGTAAGAAAAACTGCTTCTAGGATGTTGTCAAGTGTTTTCGCTCGATGATTCCATTCTTGGGTGGTTGGTTTCGCCCTTGTTCCTGTAACTCGAATCCTAACCCAGTATATCCCATTTTAATTTTACATCATTGTGAACCTTACGCCTTTTTTACTCTCTGATCGAGGTTCTCGGCATTGAAAAATCTTCGTAAACTAAATCACACGTGTATATGTTGACATTTAAGAGATATACAGTCAAGAAAATCAAGGGCAATGGTGATATATATGTGGATTAGACACCAAAAAAAACACTCAACAAATGGCTACAATTTAAGGAATGTGTTTAGAGATGGCATCAGATTACTAATTGATGGAGAAAGGTCTGGTGGCAAGAAAAGCTGCTTCTAGGAGGTTGTCTAGTGTTTTCTCTCGACGATTCCATTCTTGGGTGGTTGGTTTGGCCCTTGTTCCTGTAACTCGAATCCTAGCCCGGTATATCCCATTTTAATTTTACACCATTGTGAACCTTAGGCCTTTTTTACTCTCTGATCGAGGTTCTCGGCATTGAAAAATCTTCGTAAACTAAATCACACATGTATATGTTGATATTTAAGATATATACAATCAAGAAAATCAAGGGCAATGGGGATATATATGCGGATTAGACACAAAAAAAAAAAAAAAAACACTCAACAAAAGGCTACAATTTAAGGAAAGTGTTTAGTGACGGCATAGATTCCTAATTGATGGAGAAAAGTCTGGTGGTAAGAAAAGCTGCTTCTAGGAGGTTGTTAAGTGTTTTCGCTCGACGATTCAATTCTTGGGTGGTTGGTTTGGCCCTTGCTCCTGTAACTCGAATCCTAGCCCGGTATATCCCATTTTAATTTTACACCATTGTGAACCTTATGCCTTTTTTTACTCTCTGATCATGGTACTCGGCATTGAAAAATCTTCGTAAACCAAATCACACGTGTATATTTTGACATTTAAGAGATATACAGTCAAGAAAATCAAGGGCAATGGTGATATATATGCGGATTAGACACACAAAAAAAAAAAAAAAACACACTCAACAAATGGCTACATTTTATGGAATGTGTTTAGTGACGGCATCAGATTCCTAATTGATGGAGAAAGGTCTGTTGGCAAGAAAAGCTGCTTCTAGGAGGTTGTCAAGTGTTTTCGCTCGACGATTCCATTCTTGGGTGGTTGGTTTGGCCCTTGTTCCTGTAACTTGAATCCTAGCCCGGTATATCACATTTTAATTTTGCACCATTGTGAACCTTACACCTTTTTTACTCTCTGATAGAGGTTCTTCGCATTGAAAAATCTTCGTAAAGTAAATCACACGTGTATATGTTGACATTTAAGAGATATACAGTCAAGAAAATCAAGGGCAATGGTGATATATATGCGGATTAGGCACCAAAAAAAACACTCAACAAATGGCTACAATTTAAGGAATGTGTTTAGTGACGGCGTCAGATTCCTAATTGATGGAGAAAGGGCTGGTGGCAAGAAAAGCTGCTTCTAGGAGGTTGTCAAGTGTTTTCGCTCGACGATTCCATTCTTGGGTGGTTGGTTTGGACCTTGTTCCTGTAACTCGAATCCTAGCCCGGTATATCCCATTTTAATTTTACACCATTGTGAACCTTACGCCTTTTTTACTCTCTGATCGAGGTTCTCGGCATTGAAAAATCTTCGTAAACTAAATCACACGTGTGTATGTTGATATTTAAGAGACTAGTCGTTTACCCGCACGATGCGGCGTGAAACATATCACTTAGGGAGAGTACAAATAAAGGGTATTTTAGGCCATAGATTATTAACAAATAAAACCTTTGCAAAGATACGATTCAGTCTCACTCCTAACACACACTTGCTTTATTCTTTTTAAAGTAATACTTATTCTCACGCCGAATGGTGGTTACGAGAACCCCCCCCCCCCCCCCCACACACACACACACCCACCACCACCTCTCCTTCTTGTAACGAGCTCACGATGTTATTGTTTTGTAGATTAGCTCTCAAGACTTCATTGGTTAGGGATTAAGGATTAACCCTCTTATCGAAACTACTTGTCGGGTTCTGTCACCTGCGGATTAGAACAAGTGTTTCTTCAATATGTAAAGTGTTGATCAACTCTTTCACATGGCGGTTATAACCCGGTTGAATTGGCAACTGCTGTAAGGATTTCTAGATACAAAGCCATTGTTTCTATAGCCACAAAGTGATTGTACATCTATCTTATAGAAGGGACAAAGATTTAACAAGTTCATGAGTTTCATTAATGCAAAAATGAAGGTAGATGGGTTATTTAAAAAGGCATAGAGACATCCTTTCAAACATGTGCGATTCAGGCCTGAAATCCCTTCAAACATACACCAACATGCAACAATCAATCAAACCAATGCGACTATTTGTTCGTTCCATGCAATCATCATATGCAAATATACCGCTTGGTAGGACTATGTCGAACCGTAGCATCAATAAGAGCCACCTTCGGTACCAGTACCAACTGTGACTTCGTGTCGACCAATCTCATTATATGTACAAAGACAGCTCTCAAGTGACTCATGGTGTGCAACCACATTGGAGCAACTTAGGTTATTGGCAGATATAAAGCAGAAAATGATTGATCAGTAGCAAATGGATGCCATATGTTAACTGCCGTATATTTTGTTACATACATAATATCACTACCATCTATAAATTGACAATTTCATCTATATTTTGAAGAGTTGTATCACATATTTGTTGTTTTGCAATCAAGTTTCCAACTATTACAGGTCATGAAAAGTTAATATTTCAAATAAAAAAGATCAGAACAAAAATGGAAATATCTCCCAAAAAAAGCAAACAAAGCAGGATTAACGATCAACTGCCTTTCATTTCGGCTTGGGATCGGTCATTTTGTACGGATACTCAGGTGGGGCCCGGCACAGACTCCACAAGATGATTATGTGTACACAAAGAAGCACAAGGGATGAGTAGACAGTAGAGGGAAAACATTCCAGCAGAACTCCACCCCTGCAAACAACAACAGCCTGCAAAACCATAATATAAAAGAAAATTTTCAATTTTAGATCAAAATTAAGAATTTCTCAGCTTAGGACAGCCAAAGGAGAGTATAACCGGTGGAACTTTAATGGTTGTAGGGCTGCAAACGAACCAAACGTTTAGCGAACAGTTCGTGAACCGTTCGGCTGCAAGTTTGTTTGTGTTCGTTTGATAAACAAACGAACACAAACAAGAAAATTTTGTTTGTTAAGTTAAATGAAGAAACATGAACAAAGGCCGTGTTCGTTCATTTATGCTCGTGAACGTTCTGTAACAAGATTTTTAATTTTATATTATATTATATTTAAATACTTGCAAACTCGTTCGTCTGTGTTCGTTACCTAAAACTAACGAACGGACACAAACGAACACGAACACGAACATGTTCATTTCCTTTATGAACAAACACGAACATAAAAGATCATTCGGTAGGTGTTTATGAATAGTTCGTGAACAAATTTAAATCCTTAACGAACAAACAGGTCAGTTCGTTTGCAGCCCTGGACCCTGGATGGTTGGCTCACATACCTGACAACTGTCGGAAAAGGTGTTTTCCACAAAAGATATGGTAAGCTATAGAAATACCTGCATAAAATAGGACACTCTTTGTAAGATTCTAAACATTGTAATTAGCTCAATGAATGCTAGAGGTAGCATAAAAGGCAGGTAAAAAGGATATATTCAAATACAGGTCGGGTGAGGTTGGGGCGACACAAAAATTCAACTTTTTAGTATTACTATTTTTTTTTAATTTTACAAATATATAGTGGTAACTAATTAACTTTCATTACAGAAACTATATTCTTACATAAACAAATTGACATTTTGAATACAATTTCAGAGGTTTTTGAGTCTATATAAAATATGTTTCGGTTGACTTTCAGCCTTTTTGACCAGCTTGACCCATTTGACTCATTTCAGTTTAAATTAAATTAAATCTTTTAGCCTATCCCATTAAATCGACTCGTTTAAAAAATGAATCTTTTAGCTTATCCCTATAATCTGTTAGAGATGTAACATAACTCAAAATCAACTCGTTTAAAAAATCGTGATATTTGTATAAACAAATATTAAGAAACCATGTAACTTGTATATACAAAATTAAATGTACTACATTGCATACTATCAATTTACATATTAATATAAAACAAAAAATAAATATAAACTTACCAAGAGTAGAACTGAGTAGAACTGGTAGTGCAAAGACCGAGCACACACGATGCCAACAAAATTGCCAGTAAACATGGTTGTAAGAATATCTATATAATTAACCTACAATTATCGTTAGCAAACTTTCACAAGCAAAGAAACATTGTAGAAGTCAAAATATACATACACTCTTTTTTAAGAATCTTTGTTCCGGAGCTAGAGTTGCGACTTTTCTTAAGAGGGGAAGAACTGGTAATGCTTGTGTTGAGCCGCATTTGAGCAAATCTAGAACGCAAGAAAGAAACTAATCCTCCTTCATGCCTGAAAGTTAATAAATTTAAAAGACGATCGTAATATAACTATATAAGCGGGTTCATATGATTTTTTGGGACTCGTTAGTTGTATATGGATCTCATACTTACTTGCACCATCTATATTGCACAAAAATCAAAAGAAGACCTAGATGAACAACCAGTAAGATTAGCACAAACTCCTTTGACACAAAAACTGGTTCCGGGACAAATTTGAAGTTGACAGACCTGACAAAACGGAACGATCATATAATTTAGTAACTAATTTCATATAATATGTTTGAATAACGAGTTATAACAACTAATAAAATCCCATGTGGGCTTCATAGTTTTGCAAATTTATGGGCTTATTAGGATACCAGAAGGGGATGAACACGCGCCCAAGATTGAAGGCCTTAGATAGATATTCAATTGGATATGACCACAAAAACGGTAACCCCAACAGAATCTGCAGAATTCCATAAGTCATCCCATAGTTGCACAATTTAACTCATGTTATCACGAAATAAGAGAGTTGGCAATTTTGGTGCGTTATTTTAAAAGTGGTTTGATTTGGATTAAACTATATCTCTAAGAGGTTAAATGGGTCAAATTAAGAAACAAAAGGTCAAATGGGCAAAATTTCGACCAAATGTGATTTAAAACATACTTCCACACCATCTACTAAATTAAATTATGCAAAATAGCAGATTAATACTGTTACAATATAGATTTTGTAATCCTGACACAATAATTATTCATAAAACAAAAAAAACTTTGAAAAAAATTGGACAAAAGTGTTTAGGTGAATTCAACCGTATTGACCCAAACACATTTTGACCCATTACCGAACCCACTCATTTTGACCCATTACTAAATGGGTCAAATTAAGAAAAAAAGGTCAAATGGGCAAAATTTCGACCTAATGTAATTTAATACTTACCTGAACGTACCCGGAACTGGTTCCTACCCTACCCGGTTCTTGACTATGTTGACCATAACCCGGCCCCGGTTCCAGGGTATTAAAAAAACCCATTTTGTGCGTCTCTAAACCCACCAAGTCAACCCAAATTCGACCCATTTAGGTAAATGCATTTGCGAATTCAACCCATAACTAACCCGAACCCATTTAAACTAAACCCAAATCTGCATGTTTCGTGCTAGGTTAGTTTCGTGTCATAAATTCACACCCTTATTATTGAATATTGATCATTGTTCAGTAATGTAATATAGAAAAAAAAACACATTTGTCTACCTCCTCAACATTTTGAGCGGTTTTAGCAGAAGCTTCCATGAATATTAAACCATATTCTTTAGCAAATTGTTCTCCTTCTTCTGTGCCAACAGCTCTTCTGTGTGCCAGATCACACTTGTTACCAATTAACATTATTGTCATGTTTGCAATTGCATGCTTTCGTGCATCCTCTAACCAGCTGGTAAGGTGATTAAAGGTTTCTCTCTTGCATTCAAAATAATTAAAATTAAAAACATCTTTTATGAGCGTGTTATAGAAGGAACGAAATCAACATGAATGCAAATTAAGAGAGAAGCTCAGCTTGCAAATGTTCAATTTGATTCTTCATTCTTTGCATTTGAGCTGTAACTGGATCACGATTAACCTACATATTGAAGGAACGAAATCAACATGAATGCAAATTAAGAGAGAGTTCTTGCACTGTAAAAAAGATTAGCCTTACAATAGCTTTGTTTTGTATGTTACGAGCTCGATTGGCATACTTCAAGGTGTTTAGTGCTTCTTCTGCGTTGGTATCAGCTGGACTTATGCAAGCTACCTCAAACAAAAAAGAAAGTAATAAAAGTTAATTAATTACAATATGCAATGCAATAGATCATAATCTGATATGTTAAATAGCCTTCACTAATTCTATTTCTAAAAGTCAAACTTGATAAAGTTTCATAGCATCGTACCTATCATAACAGTTTTGTTGTTTCCCCCAAGAGAGTCCTGAAAGAAAACTCATTTAAAATAAACTTATGAGTCAATTAAAAGGCAATATCATATATACAAAAAATGTTCCAGTCTTCCATACTTGTACAAGGCGGGTTAACTTGCTGTCTCTATAAGGAACATAGCCCCCTTCTTTCCGCTTCTTGTCATCACCCAATGCACTTATCACATTACCAATAGCCAATAAGCCCTTGTTGATATGAATTCCTGAAAGAACAGAGAGCATTTATATCTCTTAGGTAAATCATTAATGCACATTCACAACAAGTTCAATTCTTTTTGTTAAATATTTCACTATAATGTATACTTATAGATGATAGCTGTTGTAACCAAAAGTGAACAGACTAAATTGACCTACTGGATCAACCATTGATACAATAACACAAAGAGCAACTGGACATGTATAAGATTAATGACGTCTAGCTTTTTACATGTATGCCCCAAAACCATATGGACACTTGCATATATGCATTTCAATTAAAAAATCATCACATAAACTTTTAAAGAATCATCACACATATCCCTACAAAGATAAACACAAACTTTCAAACATAAAACAAGTTATACAACAAACACAGATCAAAAAAATCTTGAAAAGTTGAAATAAAACACCCAAATCCCCAAAATCAAGAAAACCCAATTGGGATTGCGACCAAAATTAGGGCTACAAAACAGAAATTAACCTGAACCATGAAAGGTGATTCAGTTTCGAACCTTCTATCAACTGATACACTCATCACCGATTGATCTTGACTCTGTTAGGATCAGAGGCTCTCATGATTGTGCTTGTTTGTGTAAATTGAATAATCAATGAATATGAAAACATGTTAAGTGCAGCGGAAATGAACAACAAACTTTGTAAACACAATCAAGGAAGAAAATAGTTTAGATAAACAAATGCTTTTCATCATTTAAAAGATTACAAAGTAAATCAAAAGATTACAAGCATGCTTACTAATTAAGCTCCCCCTCAGCCTGATACTACAGTTGTTGGATTGCACAAGATGAAAGGATTGAATTGAGGAGAAGAACTCACTCAAGACGAATCAAATGTAATAGTACAGAGTACTGCTCCATTTATAGACAAACCAAACCGCTGAGGCATCACAGCTGACGTCACCATGAAAGCGACGTCTAACAGCCTAACAACCTGTATCTACTGTTCTTATACAAACACTGCTAAACCTAACAACTGACAATACATAAGACAGATGATATACTGAACTACTGCTCTCTCTATTCATCAGTGCTTTCCTCAAGGTTGATCAGTCCTTGACTAGGCAGTGCTTTGTCATCAGCAGTTTGTACCAGCAGTGCTTAGTTTCCAGCAGTCTTCTAGGCTTTATCAGTAGTTATGCAGAGCAGCAGTTGTATCCGGGCAGTGGATATAAGACCATCAGCTGTTGTAATCACTTTCAAGGGAGAAGACTTAGTGTAAACAGCTGCTTATTGTGAATCCACTGTTATGAACCAGTTTTGGCTTTACATTATCTGTTCCTCTGGTAGGGTTCAATCCCAACAATCTCCCCCTGGAACAGATAATGCCAAAACCATTCATTATTCTGGATCTTTATTCCTCATCAGAAGTTCCCTTGCTTGTCTTTTAAATTCTTCTTCAAAAACTTTGGAACTTGTGTCATCTTCATCCCTGCACAGTGAAAGTTCAAGGAGATCCTGCAAATCTTCAACACTAAGGCCTAGTGCTTCTTTCCTTGATATATACTTCACATCGCCATTGGATCTGACTATAGTCAATACGTGGGTCTTTTGGTCAGACATCCACTTTAGTACTTTCGAACCCAATGGGTTTCTTGGGAGAGATTTATTTGCTGATGAGCTTTGAGATATTGGCCTTGAGAAGAATTGTAAAGCAGTATCCTGAACTTCAGACATTCTTTTGAAAGCTTCTTCTATGACTTCATTGGCTGCAGCTATGTCTTCTGCAACTTCTTTGTCAATCAGCACTTGTTTTTGTTGTTGATCAAGCTCAATGTCTGGGATATCTGCTGAAATGTGTGGTGATCCAGGCTTTGTTAATACCTTCTTAAAAAGGTTTTGAAGTTTTTCTGAGCTTTCTTCTTTTAGACCCATTTTCATGATGGATTCTGTGAAGTACTCAACTTCCTTTTCTTTTACCTCTTCACTAGTCAGCTGTTCTCCTTCTTCTTGGTTTGACACAAGAGTAGGATTTCTTGTTGACCTGAACAGTGTTTTGAGGTTTTCAATCTGCTGTTCAAGCTTCATCATTTGTTCGTGCTTCTTTGAAACGCCTGAAACAGTTATCTTCCTTTTCTTCAGCCTTTCATAGGCTTCATCAGTTTGCTGCTTTGACCATTTTGATATTGCATTGGTAGTGTCCACTTTTGCATCCACCAGCTCCTGTTTCTTTCTTTTGTACTAAGCTGTTAGGTCAGTGATGAGCTTTTTGTATTTGCTCCAATTTGGAGCATTTTTCTTCTTTCTAGGATCGTTCTTGATTCTATCAATCCTATCAGCTTCATGCTTTAAAGCCACTATTGGCCATTCTTCAAATTGGCTTTCTTCAGCAGGATAAAATTTTTCTTGCATTATGTATGCAAGACGTTTTCTTCTCATCTCGTTTCGTTGTTCTGCCTTTTCTTTACTCAGCTCTTGTGCAAAATCTTTTATTTGTTTGACTTTTGTGGGCAGAAAATCCAATCTTTCAGCAATGGCTTCATCACCTTGACCTTTACATTCAACCTTGGCTCTTATCTTAGCCTGTCTTACTTTGAGCTCAAGATATTCATCCATGTCTTCTGGAACCATGAAGCCAACGAGTGAAGAAAATCTTCTGTTCGAAGGATCATCATCAGTGTAGAATTGCCTCATCTCATTTTTTATAGCTTCTAGTTCTAATGGATATCTTGCAGCAGTGGGATCATATTGGTCCTCATCTGGCTGAGTAAGTTTTCTTTTTCTGGTGTAGAGCTTTGCTGGTTGTGATGTGAGACTGGAGGAAACAGTGGAAGATGACTGGCTAACAGCTGTTGAAACAACTGGTGTTTCAACTGCTGTTGTCATTACAACTGCTGATATGTCAGCAGATGTCTTCTGCTTTTGAGCAGGGGATGGAGGTGGTGAGGTAGTTTTTGATGATGGTGATGGTGGTGGTGAATCATCAGATATGACAATCCTTCTCCTTTTTATTGTAGGAGAGGCTGATGATCTTTTGGGTGGCTCAGTGGTTTGAGATGAAATGGCAGTGGTTTGTGTTGATGAGATGGCAGCTGTTTGGCTACTGACAGCAGTTTTTGTAACCATTGCTGTATCAGCTGTTTGGATGGAAGTTTCAGATGTTGAATCTTTTGAGATTTTAGATGGCTATTTTCCTTGTTCTGGTTCAACATACATACCATCTTCAGTTCCCTTTTTCTTCATCTTTTTGACATTCTCCCCCTTTTTGGCATTATCTGCAAGGGGTTTATCCATGAAAAGGATAGTAGATGGAACCTTTCCAGGAGTGCTTTGGAGATGAGCCTTGATAGCTTTGATGTCTGCTTGAGTATCTTTAAATCTTGACTCCACCATATTTGTCAGCATTTTCACATGTATTTCATGCTGCTGATCAGCCATCTGTTTTTTGGTGTTCAAGTAAGGGTTGAAAGATGTTCCAGAGCTCATTTGCAGCTAATGCTTGTGGTGGAGCAGGTGCTTGAGGTGGAACAACAGTGGATTGTGCTTTTTGAGCTTTCAGAATCTCCTGCACCATATCCTTTATTTCAGCAACCGAGGTTTCAAGTTTTTCAACTCTGCCCATCAATTCCTGATATTTTGAATCATCACCCACTTTAATGGGATCATCTGAATCCCCACCAGCAATGGTTGTATCAATGTGTGACTTAGGAACTGACTCCCAAAAATCACCAATTGATGCCCCTTGTTCTTGGTACTGGGGACTTCTTTCTTCAGCACTTGATAAACCTTTGATGGTACCAGTAGTTAGAATCAACTCACTAGTGGTTACCGATGGTGCTATGGAAGAAATTGCCTTCAAGGGAGTCTTACTGATGAAACAACTGTCCAACTGAAGATCTGTTGATCCATCAGTTGTAGTTGCTGCTCCACTTAAACTACCACCAAGAGTTACTTGTAACTCAGGGGGTGTAACCTCCTCAATTGTTGCTGGGAAAGCAAAAGTATAAGCATCAGACCCAGTCACTTGTTGGAGTGTACTCTCTTTGATGGGTGATTGAGAGGAACTGGTTTTTGTCTGAGCTATATCAACTACATGCAACAAAGGTAGCATGGATTGTGGTAATATTATTGGTGAGGGTATGGGAGTTGAAAGAGACATGTCCTTGGGATCAGGACTGAGGAAGATGGATCCGATTGAATCAAGAGCTTCATATTGTGGGGTCCCTGTGCTTATAACCTGATCCTTTTGTGAGGATGCAGGAGGAGTTTTAGGCAATGGTTGAGATCCTTCTTCCAACTGCTGTGAGGAAGTAGCAGCAGTGGTTTGTGGTGACATTTGTTTTGTCACTGGCAGTTGCTCTGGGATCTCATCTTCCAGAGTTGCCATTGTTCTGGGTTTGGTGGGTTTTCTGGATGTTTTTCTTTTTGTCTTTTTGGTAATGTCAGGTGTGGGTTTCAAATCAGTGGTAGTGCTGCTATGATCACATGGAGCAGTGGGCTCAGCAGCAGATGTTTGAGGAGCAGTGGTAACTGCTAAATTCTGCTCAGACACCTCTGCTTTTGTTTTTATTGGTGCCAACATTCTAGTGAATGTTTCAGGTGTTAAACTTTTTATTTGAAAATAAATACCTTGTTTGAGCAAATTTTCATTTTCCTTTTCAAATTTTTGTGTAAGATAGTAGCTTAAAAATCTTGGAAAAAGTAAAAATGCTTTACTCTCAACATTTTTTACCATGTCATTGAAGATCTCCTGGGAGTAGTTGTAATCCTTATTATTCAAAATAGCGTAACCCAGGCATTGAATCTTCAATGGTATTTCATTGAATGCTGTTGTTTTATTAGAAACACAACTCAAAAGTGTGTGAAATAAAAATCTTGGTGCAGATGGGAAATAACCTTTTTGTAAGGTATCTACCTTTGATTGTTCTTCATAACCCCTTTTCAGAAAATCAGCTTTTAACTCGTTTTTGTCAAAGGAAGTTTTACCTTTCTGATCATCAAGTTTGAAGACTTCTGATATTGATTGCGGTGTGATTTTAATCGCTTTACCCTGTATCGAGGAATTAATGGCTACTGCTTTGTCATCTTGTTTTTCAAGCACAACATTTTTCCAGAACTCTCTCTGGGTTTGCAAATATATGGGAGCGTCTACTGTCAACAAAGTTTTGTACTTCGATGTAGATATGGTGTCGAGGATGGAATCGAAAGTGTGGTTGTTTGTGGGTTTTGTGAGGAGACCCAAGTAGTTGTGCGGTGATTTGTATGGGATTTCGATGGATTCTTCGGCCGTTTGAGCGACCTCTTTGGAAGATGGTGTTGATTTTGGTTTAGATTTTGATTTTGATTTTGACTTCGTCATTTTTGCAGAGAAGAGCGACGAATGATTTTGGGAAGAAAGGTTGGAAACTGCTTTGAGAAGAGAATTTTGGAATTCAATTCGACATTGTAAAACCCTGTTTGGGGGTTTTGATCAGGGTTTTATTTAGGGAAAAAGTGATCGCTGATGTGGCAGCGGTTATTATGATCTGAAGGCTAAAAACTGACCACGCGTCAACCTCTGATGATATGGATGAAGAATGGAGGACAGTTGTTTTGAGAACCACTGATGTACCAAACATCAGTAGTTACAACGGTAATAAAGTGATAACAGTGGAAGATTTTTACTATCAGTGGATAGTATATCAGTGGATAAGACACTGATTTTGAGCATCAGTGCTTGCCAAGCAAAATGAAGAGTCAGTGGTTGACTTTCAGCAGTGGATAGTATTTAGTGATCAGATGTTTGAACACAACAGTGATTAGGGTAAATGGTACAGATTTGAAGGACAAGTATTTCAGCAACTGTTTTGAGAATTTTCATTCAAGGTTTTTGCCACATGTCAATTTTGAAGGACAGTGGTTTATTACCCCAGATGATGAGAACTTTTTGCTAAGGCAACTCATTTTCGTTTAATATCCAATTAAAACATGAGTGCCCTAGTAATTTAAGCACAGTTTAGCAATCAACCTTTGATAAATGTTTAAGAACAAACCTGAGTATGATATGATCTTGACATACGTACCATTTCCCTTTGACCCATTTATGAGGACAATAATACCAACAAAAATAAGGTACTATATCCTGACAGGAACTGAAACTATTGCCAACAAAAAAAAAAAAAAAAAAAAAAAAAAAAACAAGCAAAAGTTCAAAATATATTATTCCAAAAAAAAAAATGAAAAATATATCCTGGTTATTCGAGAAAAACCTTTTAAAAAAATGGTTAAAGGCTTTTCTGAGAACAGTATAAAAGGATCTGGTATATTTTCAATAAAAATACGTAATCATATCATTCTCGAGTTTATGAAAATGGTCAGTGGTTTGACATCAGTGGTTGGAAATTTTGAATACATTTTGACCACTGTTTGGTTCCATTTTCTTATCAGTTGATTACCAACATGAGGACACATGGACACATGAGTTTTGAGGATCCTGTTATAGATCTTGTTACCATGTGATGATTTTTAAGATTTGTCTAGTCCTCTTGTAAGCTCAATCACAGAGAGTACTATTTTCACCTGAATTTTCCTGAACCAATGAGCACAAGCAGTTGCTTAATTACCATTATTACCCCAAGCTTTGACTCTTAAGTGTTTTACGTTTATACTCTTTTCTTCTGACTTCAAAAGTTTTGAGATAAACACACTTCTGAGTTATTGTGAGTTTTCTTCTTCCCTTTTTATCCTTCCCATTCATAAGTAATGAAATACTTACTGGGAGGCATTTATTGAAGGAATACGTGTTCCTAGATCATTTTGCAGTAAAGTTTTGAGAAATTTGGTCATTTTTGCACATGCTTATGCCAACCTTCTCATTACCTATGATCTGGACATTTTTGACTCCTGATTTTCTTAATGTATTTTAACATAGTTGATTTTGTCCTTTTGAGGATCTCAACCTGTTTTCAACACATAAGATCTGAATGACTAAAGTTTTAATTTCCCTCTTTTTATGTTAGCAAAACACCAATGTTTTTATGAACATAGGTTTTGTTAATCTGAGGTTCATACTCTAGCATTTAATAAGGTGACATCACAATTTTCATAACAACAGTTGAAATCAATTTTGAAAATAAGAAATAATCCCACAGTTTAACAGATATGTTTTCAGATCTAGAAACCATGAGTGTCTTGTGCATGAAATCACTTGTTGTGTGAGATTTGTGTGTCATATGACATCTTGGTTGATTTACAGAGTTTTTGAATAACCACTTTGGACATGATTTACTCGGTACTCTGTTTTTCAACAAAATGCACCCAACCTTAGTATCAATGAATTATGAGCCGAACTGTTATGTCAAATTGATTGTTAAATCGAAATTGACTGTCCAGGCTATGATACCAATTGTTAGGATCGGAGGCTCTCATGATTGTGCTTGTTTGTGTAAATTGAATAATCAAAGAATATGAAAACATGTTAAGTGCAGCGGAAATGAACAACAAACTTTGTAAACACAATCAAGGAAGAAAATAGTTTAGATAAACAAATGCTTTTCATCATTCAAAAGATTACAAAGTAAATCAAAAGATTACAAGCATGCTTACTAACTAAGCTCCCCCTCAGCCTGATACTACAGTGGTTGGATTGCACAAGATGAAAGGATTGAATTGAGGAGAAGAACTCACTCAAGACGAATCAAATGTAACAGTACAAAGTACTGCTCCATTTATAGACAAACCAAACCGCTGAGGCATCACAGCTGACGTCACCATGAAAGCGACGTCTAACAGCCTAACAACCTGTATCTACTGTTCTTATACAAAACTGCTAAACCTAACAACTGACAATACATAAGACAGATGATATACTGAACTACTGCTCTCTCTATTCATCAGTGCTTTCCTCAAGGTTGATCAGTCCTTGACTGAGCAGTGCTTTGTCATCAGCAGTTTGTACCAGCAGTGCTTAGTTTCCAGCAGTCTTCTAGGCTTCATTAGTAGTTATGCAGAGCAGCAGTTGTATCCGGGAAGTGGATATAAGACCATCAGCTGTTGTAATCACTTTGAAGGGAGAAGACTTAGTGTAAACAGCTGCTTATTGTGAATCCACTATTATGAACCGGTTTTGGCTTTACATTATCTGTTCCTCTGGTAGGGTTCAATCCCAACAAACTCAATGGTTACTTACATCAGCAAAGCCCTAAAAACAAAATCAAGATCAAAGCTTTGATTTTAGGTTTACAATTTCTGAATAAAAGACAAATCATGGGTAGTTTTGAGTTCTTGAGAAAAAAGTAAAAGTTGTCGATTCAATTGGAGAAGTATGATACCTTGAATGAAGGAGAAGCCGCGATTGAAGCAACGAAACAAGGCGGAGGGGAATAGGCGGTGGAATCCTCACAGATCTTGTCATGAAACGGATCTGGTGATAGATCTGGCATGGTTTTCTTGAGTCGCCGAGAGAGAGAGAGAGAGAGAGAGAGAGAAAGAGAGAGAGAGAAAATGATTGTTTTGTGAGATGTGCGAGTTCTGAGAGACAAAGGAATTGAAAAGTTGATCCGTGTGAAATGAAGTGAACGGCTGAGATCGAGATCCGTGTGAAAAATGGAGAGAAGTGGACGGCTAAAGATGAACCAGGGTGAAGGGTAAATTATTTGTGTTTCTTGGTGCTTTAAGAGTTCTACATTGTGCATTGAGGGTGTTTTCAACACATTGGCCAATTACCATTTCTATCCTTTGGATATCCTTTTATATATAGTATAGATATACAGTCAAGAAAATCAAGGGCAATGGTGATATATATGCGGATTAGACACAAAAAAAAAAAACTCAACAAATGGCTACAATTTAAGGAATGTGTTTAGTGACGGCATTAGATTCCTAATTGATAGGGAAAGGTCTGGTGGCAAGAAAAGCTGCTTCTAGGAGGTTGTCAAATGTTTTCGCTCGACGATTCCACTCTTGGGTGGTTGGTTTGACCCTTGTTCCTGTAACTAGAATCCTAGCCCGGTATATCCCATTTTAATTTTACACCATTGTGAACCTTACGCCTTTTTTACTCTCTGATCGAGGTTCTCGGCATTGAAAAATCTTCGTATACTAAATCACACGTGTATATGTTGATATTTAAGAGATATACAGTCAAGAAAATCAAGGGTAATGGTGATATATATGCAGATTAGACACCAAAAAAAACACTCAATAAATGGCTACAATTTAAGGAATGTGTTTAGTGACGGCATCAGATTCCTAATTGATAGAGAAAGGTCTGGTGGCAAGAAAAGCTGCTTCTAGGAGGTTGTCAAGTGTTTTCGCTCGACGGTTACATTCTTGGGTGGTTGGTTTGGCCCTTGTTCCTGTAACTCGAATCCTAGCCCGGTATATCCCATTTAAATTTTACACCATTGTGAACCTTACGCCTTTTTTACTCTCTGATAGAGGTTCTCGGCATTGAAAAATCTTCGTAAACTAAATCACACGTGTATATGTTGACATTTAAGAGATATACAGTCAAGAAAATCAAGGGCAATGGTGAAATATATGCGGATTAGACACCAAAAAAAAAAACACTCAACAAATGGCTACAATTTAAGGAATGTGTTTAGTGACGGCATCAGATTCCTAATTGATGGAGAAAGGTCTGGTGGTAAGAAAAGCAGCTTCTAGGAGGTTGTTAAGTGTTTTCACTCGATGATTCCATTCTTGGGTGGTTGGTTTGGCCCTTGTTCCTGTAACTCGAATCCTAGCCCGGTATATCCCATTTTAATTTTACACCATTGTGAACCTTACGCCTTTTTTACTCTCTGATAGTGGTTCTCGGCATTGAAAAATCTTCGTAAACTAAATCACACGTGTATATGTTGACATGTAAGAGATATACAGTCAAGAAAATCAAGGGTAATGGTGATATATATGCGGATTAGACACCAAAAAAAACACTCAATAAATGGCTACAATTTAAGGAATGTGTTTAGTGACGGCATCAGATTCCTAATTGATAGAGAAAGGTCTGGTGGCAAGAAAAGCTGCTTCTAGGAGGTTGTCAAGTGTTTTCGCTCGACGGTTACATTCTTGGGTGGTTGGTTTGGCCCTTGTTCCTGTAACTCGAATCCTAGCCCGGTATATCCCATTTAAATTTTACACCATTGTGAACCTTACGCCTTTTTTACTCTCTGATAGTGGTTCTCGGCATTGAAAAATCTTCGTAAACTAAATCACACGTGTATATGTTGACATGTAAGAGATATACAGTCAAGAAAATGAAGGGCAATGGTGATATATATGCGGATTAGACACAAAAAAAAAACACTCAACAAATGGCTACAATTCAAGGAATGTGTTTAGTGACGGCATCAGATTCCAAATTGATGGAGAAGGGTCTGGTGGCAAGAAAAGCAGCTTCTAGGAGGTTGTCAAGTGTTTTCGCTCGATGATTCCATTCTTGGGTGGTTGGTTTGGCCCTTGTTCCTGTAACTCGAATCCTAGCCCGGTATATCTCATTTTAATTTTACACCATTGTGAACCTTATGCCTTTTTTACTCTCTGATCGAGGTTCTCGGCATTGAAAAATCTTCGTAAACTAAATCACACGTGTATAGGTTGATATTTAAGAGATATACAGTCAAGAAAATCAAGGGCAATGGTGCTATATATGCGGATTAGACACAAAAAAAAAAACACTCAACAAATGGCTACAATTTAAGGAATGCGTTTAGTAACGGCATCAGATTCCTAATTGATGGAGAAAGGTCTGGTGGCAAGAAAAACTGTTTCTAGGAAGTTGTCAAGTGTTTTCGCTCGACGATTCCATTCTTGGGTGGTTGGTTTGGCCCTTGTTCCTGTAACTCAAATCCTAGCCCGGTATATCCCATTTTAATTTTACACCATTGTGAACCTTACGCCTTTTTTACTCTCTGATCGAGGTTCTCGGCATTGAAAAATCTTCGTAAACTAAATCACACGTGTATATGTTGATATTTAAGAGATATATATTCAAGAAAATGAAGGGCAATGGTGATATATATGCGGATTAGACACAAAAAAAAACACTCAACAAATGGCTACAATTTAAGGTATGTGTTTAGTGACGACATCAGATTCCTAATTGATGGAGAAATGTCTGGTGGTAAGAAAAGCTGCTTCTAGGAGGTTGTCAAGTGTTTTCGCTCAACGATTCTATTATTGGGTGGTTGGTTTGGCCCTTGTTCCTGTAACTCGAATCCTATCCCGGTATATCCCATTTTAATTTTACACCATTGTGAACCTTACGCCTTTTTTACTCTCTGATCGAAGTTCTCGGCATTAAAAAATCTTCGTAAACTAAATCACACGTGTATATGTTGATATTTAAGAGATATACAGTCAAGAAAATCAAGGGCAATGGTGATATATATGCGGATTAGACACCAAAAAAAAACACTCAACAAATGGATACAATTTAAGGAATGTGTTTAGTGACGGCATCAGATTATTAATTGATGGAGAAAGGTCTGGTGGCAAGAAAAGCTGCTTCTAGGAGGGTTGTCAAGTGTTTTCGCTCGACGATTCCATTCTTGGGTGGTTGGTTTGGCCCTTGTTCCTGTAACTCGAATCCTAGCCCAGTATATCCCATTTTAATTTTACACCATTGTGAACCTTACGCCTTTTTTACTCTCTGATCGAGGTTCTCGGCATTGAAAAATCTTCGTAAACTAAATCACAGGTGTATATGTTGACATTTAAGAGATATACAGTCAAGAAAATCAAGGGCAATGGTGAAATATATGCGGATTAGACACCAAAAAAAAATAGACACTCAACAAATGGCTACGATTTAAGGAATGTGTTTAGTGACGGCATCAGATTCCTAATTGATGGAGAAGGGTCTGGTGGTAAGAAAAGCAGCTTCTAGGAGGTTGTTAAGTGTTTTCGCTCGATGATTCCATTCTTGGGTGGTTGGTTTGGCCCTTGTTCCTGCAACTCGAATCCTAGCCCGGTATATCCCATTTAAATTTTACACCATTGTGAACCTTACGCCTTTTTTACTCTCTGATAGTGGTTCTCGGCATTGAAAAATCTTCGTAAACTAAATCACACGTGTATATGTTGACATTTAAGAGATATACAGTCAAGAAAATGAAGGGCAATGGTGATATATATGCAGATTAGACACAAAAAAAAACACTCAACAAATGGCTACAATTCAAGGAATGTGTTTAGTGACGGCATCAGATTCCAAATTGATGGAGAAGGGTCTGGTGGAAAGAAAAGCAGCTTCTAGGAGGTTGTCAAGTGTTTTCGCTCGATGATTCCATTCTTGGGTGGTTGGTTTGGCCCTTGTTCCTGTAACTCGAATCCTAGCCCGGTATATCTCATTTTAATTTTACACCATTGTGAACCTTATGCCTTTTTTACTCTCTGATCGAGGTTCTCGGCATTGAAAAATCTTCGTAAACTAAATCACACGTGTATAGGTTGATATTTAAGAGATATACAGTCAAGAAAATCAAGGGCAATGGTGCTATATATGCGGATTAGACACAAAAAAAAACACTCAACAAATGACTACAATTTAAGGAATGCGTTTAGTGACGGCATCAGATTCCTAATTGATGGAGAAAGGTCTGGTGGCAAGAAAAGTTGTTTCTAGGAGGTTGTCAAGTGTTTTCGCTCGACGATTCCATTCTTGGGTGGTTGGTTTGGCCCTTGTTCCTGTAACTCAAATCCTAGCCCGGTATATCCCATTTTAATTTTACACCATTGTGAACCTTACGCCTTTTTTACTCTCTGATCGAGGTTCTCGGCATTGAAAAATCTTCGTAAACTAAATCACACGTGTATATGTTAATATTTAAGAGATATATATTCAAGAAAATGAAGGGCAATGGTCATATATATGCGGATTAGACACCAAAAAAAAACACTCAACAATTGGCTACAATTTAAGGTATGTGTTTAGTGACGACATCAGATTCCTAATTGATGGATAAAGGTCTGGTGGTAAGAAAAGCTGCTTCTAGGAGGTTGTCAAGTGTTTTCGCTCAACGATTCTATCATTGGGTGGTTGGTTTGGCCCTTGTTCCTGTAACTCGAATCCTAGCCCGGTATATCCCATTTTAATTTTACACCATTGTGAACCTTACGCCTTTTTTACTCTCTGATTGAAGTTCTCGGCATTGAAAAATCTTCGTAAACTAAATCACACGTGTATATGTTGATATTTAAGAGATATACAGTCAAGAAAATCAAGGGCAATTTTGATATATATGCGGATTAGACACCAAAAAAAAAAACACTCAACAAATGGATACAATTTAAGGAATGTGTTTAGTGACGGCATCAGATTATTAATTGATGGAGAAAGGTCTGGTGGCAAGAAAAGCTGCTTCTAGGAGGGTTGTCAAGTGTTTTCGCTCGACGATTCCATTCTTGGGTGGTTGGTTTGGCCATTGTTCCTGTAACTCGAATCCTAGCCCGGTATATCCCATTTTAATTTTACTCCATTGTGAACCTTACGCCTTTTTTACTCTCTGATCGAGGTTCTCGGCATTGAAAAATCTTCGTAAACTAAATCTTACGTGCATATGTTGACATTTAAGAGATATACAGTCAAGAAAATCAAGGGCAATGGTGATATATATGCTGATTAGACACCAAAAAAAAAACACTCAACAAATGGCTACAATTTAAGGAATGTGTTTAGTGACGGCATCAGATTCCTAATTGATAGAGAAGTGTCTGGTGGCAAGAAAAGCTGCTTCTAGGAGGTTGTAAAGTGTTTTCGCTCGACGATTCCATTCTTGGGTGGTTGGTTTGGCCCTTGTTCCTGTAACTCGAATCCTAGCCCGGTATATCCCATTTTAATTTTACACCATTGTGAACCTTACGCCTTTTTTACTCTCTGGTCGAGGTTCTCGGAATTGAAAAATCTTCGTATACTAAATTAAACGTGTATATGTTGATATTTAAGAAATATACAGTCAAGAAATTCAAGGGTAATGGTGATATATATGCGGATTAGATACCAAAAAAAAAACACTCAACAAATGGCTACAATTTAAGGAATGTGTTTAGTGATGGCATCAGGTTCCTAATTGATGGAGAAAGGTCTGGTGGCAAGAAAAGCTGCTTCTAGGAGGTTGTCAAGTGTTTTTGCTCGACGATTCCATTCTTAGGTGGTTGGTTTGGCCCTTGTTTCTGTAACTCAAATCCTAGGCTGGTATATCCCATTTTAATTTTACACCATTGTGAACTTTACGCCTTTTTTACTCTCTGATCGAGGTTCTCGGCATGGAAAAATCTTCGTAAACTAAATCACACGTGTATACGTTGATATCTAAGAGATATACAGTCAAGAAAATCAAGGGCAATGGTGATACATGTGCGGATTAGACAGCAAAAAAAAAAAAAAAAACACTCAACAAACGGCTACAATTTATGGAATGTGTTTACTGACGGCATCAGATTTCTAATTGATGGAGAAAGGTCTGATGGTAAGAAAAGCTGCTTCTAGGAAGTTGTCAACTGTTTTCGCTCAACGATTGCATTCTTAGGTGGTTGGTATGGCCCTTGTTCCTGTAACTCGAATCGTAGCCCGGTATATCCCATTTTAATTGTACACCATTGTGAACCTTACACCTTTTTTACTCTCTGATCGAGGTTCTCGGCTTTGAAAAATCTTTGAAAACTAAATCACACGTGTATATGTTGACATTTAAGAGATATACAGTCAAGAAAATGAAGGGCAATGGTGATATATATATGCAGATTAGACAAAAAAAAAACACTCAACAAATGGCTACAATTCAAGGAATGTGTTTAGTGACGGCATCAGATTCCAAATTGATGGAGAAGGGTCTGGTGGCAAGAAAATCAGCTTAAGGAGGTTGTCAAGTGTTTTCGCTCGACGATACCATTCTTGGGAGGTTGGTTTGGACCTTGTTCCTATAACTCGAATCCTAGCCCGGTATATCTCATTTTAATTTTACACCATTGTGAACCTTACGCCTTTTTTACTCTCTGATCGAGGTTCTCGGCATCGAAAAATCTTCGTAAACTAAATCACACGTGTATAGGTTGATATTTAAGAGATATACAGTCAAGAAAATGAAGGGCAATAGTGATATATATGCGGATTAGACACCAAAAAAAAACACTCAACAAATGGCTACAATTTAAGGAATGTGTTTAGTGATGGCAGCAGATTCCTAATTGATGGAGAAAGGTCTGGTGGCAAGAAAAGCAGCTTCTAGGAGGTTGTCAAGTGTTTTTGCTCGACGATTCCATTCTTGGGTGGTTGGTTTGTCCCTTGTTCCTTTAACTCGAATCCTAGCCCGGTATATCCCATTTTAATTTTACACCATTGTGAACCTTACGCCTTTTTTACTCTCTGATCGAGGTTCTCGGCATTGAAAAATCTTCGTATACTAAATCACACGTGTATATGTTGACATTAAAGAGATATACAGTCAAGAAAATGAAGGGCAATGGTGATATATATGCAGATTAGACACAAAAAAAACACTCAACAAATGGCGACAATTTAAGGAATGTGTTTAGTGACGGCATCAGATTCCAAATTGATGGAGAAGGGTCTGGTGGCAAGAAAAGCAGCTTCTAGGAGGTTGTCATGTGTTTTCGCTCGACGATTCCATTCTTGGGTGGATGGTTTGGCCCTTGTTCCTGTAACTCGAATCCTATCCCGGTATATCCCATTTTAATTTTACACCATTGTGAACCTTACGCCTTTTTTACTCTCTGGTCGAGGTTCTCGACATTGAAAAATCTTCGTATACTAAATTAAACGTGTATATGTTGATATTTAAGAAATATACAGTCAAGAAATTCAAGGGTAATGGTGATATATATGCGGATTAGACACAAAAAAAAAACACTCAACAAATGGCTACAATTTAAGGAATGTGTTTAGTGATGGCATCAGGTTCCTAATTGATGGAGAAAGGTCTGGTGGCAAGAAAAGCTGCTTCTAGGAGGTTGTCAAGTGTTTTTGCTCGACGATTCCATTCTTAGGTGGTTGGTTTGGCCCTTGTTTCTGTAACTCAAATCCTAGGCTGGTATATCCCATTTTAATTTTACACCATTGTGAACTTTACGCCTTTTTTACTCTCTGATCGAGGTTCTCGGCATGGAAAAATCTTCGTAAACTAAATCACACGTGTATATGTTCATATCTAAGAGATATACAGTCAAGAAAATCAAGGGCAATGGTGATATATATGCGTATTAGACAGCAAAAAAAAAACACTCAACAAACGGCTACAATTTATGGAATGTGTTTAGTGACGGCATCAGATTTCTAATTGATGGAGAAAGGTCTGATGGTAAGAAAAGCTGCTTCTAGGAGGTTGTCAAGTGTTTTCGCTCAACGATTGCATTCTTAGGTAGTTGGTATGGCCGTTGTTCCGGTAACTCGAATCGTAGCCCGGTATATCCCATTTTAATTGTACACCATTGTGAACCTTACACCTTTTTTACTCTCTGATCGAGGTTCTCGGCTTTGAAAAATCTTCGTAAACTAAATCACACGTGTATATGTTGACATTTAAGAGATATACAGTCAAGAAAATGAAGGGCAATGGTGATATATATATGCAAATTAGACAAAAAAAAACACTCAACAAATGGCTACAATTCAAGGAATGTGTTTAGTGACGGCATCAGATTCCAAATTGATGGAGAAGGTTCTGGTGGCAAGAAAAGCAGCTTTAGGAGGTTGTCAAGTGTTTTTGCTCGACGATACCATTCTTGGGAGGTTGGTTTGGCCCTTGTTCCTATAACTCGAATCCTAGCCCGGTATATCTCATTTTAATTTTACACCATTGTGAACCTTACGCCTTTTTTACTCTCTGATCGAGGTTCTCGGCATCGAAAAATCTTCGTAAACTAAATCACACGTGTATAGGTTGATATTTAAGAGATATACAGTCAAGAAAATGAAGGGCAATGGTGATATATATGCGGATTAGACACAAAAAAAAAACACTCAACAAATGGCTACAATTTAAGGTATGTGTTTAGTGACGGCATCAGATTCCTAATTGATGGAGAAAGGTCTGGTGGTAAGAAAAGCTGCTTCTAGGAGGTTGTCAAGTGTTTTCGCTCAACGATTCCATTCTTGGGTGGTTGGTTTGGCCCTTGTTCCTGTAACTCAAATCCTAGCCCGGTATATCCCATTTTAATTTTACACCATTGTGAACCTTACGCCTTTTTTACTCTCTGATCGAGGTTCTCGGCATTGAAAAATCTTCGCAAACTAAATCTTACGTGTATATGTTGACATTTAAGAGATATACAGTCAAGAAAATCAAGGGCAATGGTGATATATATGCTGATTAGACACCAAAAAAAACACTTAACAAATGGCTACAATTTAAGGATTGTGTTTAGTGATGGCATCAGATTCCTAATTGATGGAGAAAGGTCTGGTGGCAAGAAAAGCAGCTTCTAGGAGGTTGTCAAGTGTTTTTGCTCGACGATTCCATTCTTGGGTGGTTGGTTTGGCCCTTGTTCCTGTAACTCAAATCCTAGCCCGGTATATCCCATTTTAATTTTACACCATTGTGAACCTTACGCCTTTTTTACTCTTTGATCGAGGTTCTCGGCATTGAAAAATCTACGTAAACTAAATCACACGTGTATATGTTGACATTTAGGAGATATACAGTCAAGAAAATGAACGGCAATGGTGATATATATGCAGATTAGACACAAAAAAAACACTCAACAAATGGCGACAATTTAAGGAATGTGTTTAGTGACGGCATCAGATTCCAAATTGATGGAGAAGGGTCTGGTGGCAAGAAAAGCAGCTTCTAGGAGGTTGTCATGTGTTTTCGCTCGACGATTCCATTCTTGTGAGGTTGGTTTGGCCCTTGTTCCTGTAACTCGAATCCTAGCCCGGTATATCTCATTTTAATTTTACACCATTGTGAACCTTATGCCTTTTTTACTCTCTGATCGAGGTTCTCGGCATTGAAAAATCTTCGTAAACTAAATCACACGTGTATAGGTTGATATTTAAGAGATATACAGTCAACAAAATCAAGGGCAGTGGTGCTATATATGCGGATTAGACACAAAAAAAAAAAAACACTCAACAAATGGCTACAATTTAAGGAATGCGTTTAGTGACGGCATCAGATTCCTAATTGATGGAGAAAGGTCTGGTGGCAAGAAAAGCTGTTTCTAGGAGGTTGTCAAATGTTTTCGCTCGACGATTCCATGCTTGGGTGGTTGGTTTGGCCCTTGTTCCTGTAACTAAAATCCTAGCCCTGTATATCCCATTTTAATTTTACACCTTTGTGAACCTTACGCCTTTTTTACTCTCTAATCGAGGTTCTCGGCATTGAAAAATCTTCGTAAACTAAATCACACGTGTATATGTTGATATTTAAGAGATATACAGTCAAGAAAATGAAGGGCAATGGTGATATATATGCGGATTAGACACCAAAAAAAAAAAACACTCAACAAATGGCTACAGTTTAAGGTATGTGTTTAGTGACGGCATCAGATTCCTAATTGATGGAGAAAGGTCTGGTGGTAAGAAAAGCTGCTTCTAGGAGGTTGTCAAGTGTTTTCGTTCAACGATTCCATTCTTGGGTGGTTGGTTTGGCCCTTGTTCCTGTAGCTCGAATTCTAGCCCGGTATATCCCATTTTAATTTTACACCATTGAGAACCTTACGCCTTTTTTACTCTCTGATCGAGGTTCTCGGCATTGAAAAATCTTCGTAAACTAAATCACACGTGTATATGTTGATATTTAAGAGATATACATTAAAGAAAATCAAGGGCAATGGTGATATATATGCGGATTAGACACCAAAAAAAACACTCAACAAATGGCTACAATTTAAGGAATGTGTTTAGTGACGGCATCAGATTCCTAATTGATGGTGAAAGGTCTGGTGGTAAGAAAAGCTGCTTCTAGGAGGGTTGTCAAGTGTTTTCGCTCAACGATTCCATTCTTGGGTTGTTGGTTTGGCCCTTGTTCCTGTAACTCGAATCCTAGCCCGGTATATCCCATTTTAATTTTACACCATTGTGAACCTTACGCCTTTTTTACTCTCTGATCGAGGTTCTCGGCATTGAAAAATATTCGTAAACTAAATCATACGTGTATATGTTGACATTTAAGAGATATACAATCAAGAAAATCAAGGGCAATGGTGATATATATGCTGATTAGACACCAAAAAAAAACACTCAACAAATGGCTACAATTTAAGGAATGTGTTTAGTGACGGCATCAGATTCCTAATTGATGGAGAAAGGTCTGGTAGCAAGAAAAGCTGTTTCTAGGAGGTTGTCAAGTGTTTTCGCTCGACGATTCCATTCTTGGGTGGTTGGTTTGGCCCTTGTTCCTGTAACTCGAATCCTAGCCCGGTATATCCCATTTTAATTTTACATCATTTTGAACCGTACGCCTTTTTTACTCTCTGATCGAGGTTCTCGGCATTAAAAATCTTCGTAAACTAAATCACAAGTCTATATGTTGAAATTTAAGATATATACATTCAAGAAAATCAAGGGCGATGGTGATGTATATGCGGATTAGACACAAAAAAAACACTCAACAAATGGCTACAATTTAAGGAATGTGTTTAGTGACGGCATCAGATTCCTAATTGATAGAGAAAGGTCTGGTGGCAAGAAAAGCTGCTTCTTAGAGGTTGTCAAGTGTTTTCGCTCGACGATTCTATTCTTGGGTGGTTGGTTTGGCCCTTGTTCCTGTAACTCGAATCCTAGCCCGGTATATCCCATTTTAATTTTATTCCGTTGTGAACCTTACGCCTTTTTTACTCTCTGATCGAGGTTCTCGGCATTGAAAAATCTTCGTATACTAAATCACACGTGTATATGTTGATATTTAAGAGATATACACTCAAGAAATTCAAGGGTAATGGTGATATATATGCGGATTAGACACCAAAAATAACACTCAACAAATGGCTACAATTTAAGGGATGTGTTTAGTGACGGCATCAGGTTCCTAATTGATGGAGAAAGGTCTGGTGGCAAGAAAAGTTGCTTCTAGGAGGTTGTCAAGTGTTTTTGCACGACGATTCCATTCTTGGGTGGTTGGTTTGGCCCTTGTTCCTGTAACTCAAATCCTAGCCTGGTATATCCCATTTTAATTTTACACCATTGTGAACTTTACGCCTTTTTTACTCTCTGATCGAGGTTCTCGGCATTGAAAAATCTTTGTCAACTAAATCACACGTGTATATGTTGATATTTAAGAGATATACAGTCAAGAAAATTGTAGGATCATTTTGTGACCCAAACAAGTCGTTCAGAAGAGATTTTATCAGTTTCAGATGCGGAAAATAAGAAACTGACGTCGAAACAGCTTGCTTATCACTTTAAACACCGATTATATTGATATTATAGTAATTACAATCAGTCTTCACACGGCAGCACCTCGGTATGGAATTCAAGAATCTGTTACAAATGAAATGCATGAACCACCTATATATAGCCTCCTGGTTTCTCTTGAAAGTGATAAGACTCAGTTCAAGAGAAACCTCCTTGGTTGCTTTCTCTTGAAACTGACCTACTCAGTTTCAAGAGAAACCTATTCATTCAAGCTAAACCACTATATCTCGAACTACGCACACTGATCTAACATTCTACGCACAAGAATCGATACAAGACGAAGTCGACAGATGTATGCACTAACAAAAATCAATGGCAATGGTGATATATATGCGGATTAGACACCAAAAAAACACTCAACAAATGGCTACAATTTAAGGAATGTGTTTAGTGACGGCAGCAGATTCCTAATTGATAGAGAAAGGTCTGGTGGCAAGAAAAGCTGCTTCTTGGAGGTTGTCAAGTGTTTTCGCTCGACGATTCTATTCTTGGGTGGTTGGTTTGGCCCTTGTTCCTATAACTCGAATCCTAGCCCGGTATATCCCATTTTAATTTTACACCAATGAGAACCTTACGCCTTTTTTACTCTCTGATCGAGGTTCTCAGCATTGAAAAATCTTCGTATACTAAATCACACGTGTATATGTTGATATTTAAGAGAAATACAATCAAGAAATTCAAGGGTAATAGTGATATATATGCGGATTAGACACCAAAAAAAACACTCAACAAATGGCTACAATTTAAGGAATGTGTTTAGTGACGGCATCAGATTCCTAATTGATGGAGAAAGGTCTGGTGGCAATAAAAGCTGCTTCAAGGAGGTTGTCAAGTGTTTTTGCTCGACGATTCCATTCTTGGGTGGTTGGTTTGGCCCTTGTTCCTGTAGCTCAAATCCTAGCCTGGTATATCCCATTTTAATTTTACACCATTGTGAACTTTACGCCTTTTTTACTCTCTGATCGAGGTTCTCGGCATGGAAAAATCTTCGTAAACTAAATCACACGTGTATATGTTGATATTTAAGAGATATACAGTCAAGAAAATCAAGGGCAATGGTGATATATATGAGGATTAGACACCAAAAAAAAACACTCAACAAATGGCTACAATTTAAGGAATGTGTTTAGTGACGACATCAGATTCCTAATTGGTGGAGAAAGGTTTGATGGTAAGAAAAGCTGCTTCTAGGAGGTTGTCAAGTGTTTTCGCTCGACGATTCCATTCTTAGGTGGTTGGTTTGGCCCTTGTTTCGGTAACTCGAATCCTAGCCCGGTATATCCCATTTTAATTTTACACCATTGTGAACCTTACACCTTTTTTACTCTCTGATCGAGGTTCTCGGCATTGAAAAATCATCGTAAACTAAATCACACGTGTATATGTTGATATTTAAGAGATATACAGTCAAGAAAATAAAGGGCAATGGTGATATATATGCGGATTAGACACAAAAAAACACTCAACACATGGCTACAATTTAAGGAATGTGTTTAGTGACGGCATCAAATTCCTAATTGATGGAGAAAGGTCTGGTGGGAAGAAAAGCTGCTTCTAGGAGGTTGTCAAGTGTTTTCGCTCGACGATTCCATTCTTAGGTGGTTGGTTTGGCCCCTGTTCCTGTAACTTGAATCCTAGCCCGGTATATCCCATTTTAATTTTATACCCTCGTGAACCTTACGCCTTTTTTACTCTCTGATCGAGGTTCTAGGCATTGAAAAATCTTCGTAAACTAAATCATACGTGTATATGTTGACATTTAAGAGATATACAGTCAAGAAAATCAAGGGCAATGGTGATATATATGCGGATTAGACACCAAAAAAAACACTCAACAAATGGCTACAATTTAAGGAATGTGTTTTGTGACGGCATCAGATTCCTAATTGATGGAGAAAGGTCTGGTGGCAAGAAAAGCTGCTTCTAGGAGGTTGTTAAGTGTTTTCGCTCGACGATTCCATTCTTGGGTGTTTGGTTTGGCCCTTGTTCCTGTAACTCGAATCCTAGCCCGGTATATCCCATTTTAATTTTACACCAATGTGAACCTTACGCCTTATTTACTCTCTGACCGAGGTTCTCGGCATTGAAAAATCTTCGTAAACTAAATCACACGTGTATATGTTGATATTTAAGAGATATACAGTCAAGAAAATCAAGGGCAATGGTGATATATATGCGGATTAGACACCAAAAAAAAACACTCAACAAATGGCTGCAATTTAAGGAATGTGTTTTGTGACGGCATCAGATTCCTAATTGATGGAGAAAGGTCTGGTGGCAAGAAAAGCTGCTTCTAGGAGGTTATCAAGTGTTTTCGCTCGAAGATTCCATTCTTGGGTGGTTGGTTTGGCCCTGGTTCCTGTAACTCGAATCCTAGCCCGGTATATCCCATTTTAATTTTACACCATTGTGAACCTTACGCCTTTTTTACTCTCTGGTCGAGGTTCTCGGCATTGAAAAATCTTCGTAAACTAAATCACACGTGTATATGTTGATATTTAAGAGATATACAGTCAAGAAAATTGTAGGATCATTTTGTGACCCAAACGAGTCGTTCAGAAGAGATTTTATCAGTTTCAGATGCGGAAAATAAGAAACTGACGTCGAAACAGCTTGCTTATCACTTTAAACACTGATTATATTGATATGATAGTAATTACAATCAGTCTTCACACGGCAGCACCTCGGTATGGAATTCAAGAATCTGTTACAAATGAAATGCATGAACCACCTATATATAGCCTCTTGGTTTCTCTTGAAAGTGACAAGACTCAGTTCAAGAGAAACCTCCTTGGTTGCTTTCTCTTGAAACTGACCTACTCAATTTCAAGAGAAACCTATTCATTCAAGCTAAACCACTATATCTCGAACTACGCACACTGATCTAACATTCTACGCACTAGAATCGATACAAGACGAAGTCGACAGATGTATGCACTAACAAAAATCAATGGCAATGGTGATATATATGCGGATTAGACACCAAAAAAACACTCAACAAATGGCTACAATTTAAGGAATGTGTTTAGTAACGGCAGCAGATTCCTTATTGATGGAGAAAGGTCTGGTGGTAAGAAAAGCGGCTTCTAGGAGGTTGTCAAGTGTTTTCGCTTGACGATTCCATTCTTGGGTGGTTGGTTTGGCCCTTGTTCCTGTAACTCGAATCCTAGCCCTGTATATCCCATTTTAATCTTACACCGTTGTGAACCTTACGCCTTTTTTACTCTCTGATCGATGTTCTCGGCATTGAAAAATCTTCGTAAACTAAATCAAACGTGTATATGTTGATATTTAAGATATATACAGTCAAGAAAATCAAGGGCAATGGTGATATATATGCAGATTAGACACCAAAAAAAAAACACTCAACAAATGGCTACAATTTAAGAAATGTGTTTAGTGACGGCATCATATTCCTAAATGATAGAGAAAGGTCTGGTGGCAAGAAAAGCTGCTTCTAGGAGGTTGTCAAGTGTTTTCGCTCGACGATTCCATTCTTGGGTGGTTGGTTTGGCCCTTGATCCTGTAACTCGAATCCTGGCCCGTTATATCCCATTTTAATTTTACACCATTGTGAACCTTACGCCATTTTTACTCTCTGCTCAAGGTTCTCAGCATTGAAAAATCTTCGTAAACTAAATCACACGTGTATACACTGATATTTAAGAGATATACAGTCAAGAAAATCACGGGCAATGGTGATATATATGCAGATTAGACACCAAAAAAAATACACTCAACCAATGCCTACAATTTAAGGAATGTGTTTAGTGACGGCATTAGATTCCTAAGTGATAGAGAAAGGTCTGGTGGGAAAAAAAAGCTGCTTCTAGGAGGTTGTCAAGTGTTTTCGCTCGACGATTCCATTCTTGGGTGGTTAGTTTGGCCCTTGTTCCTGTAACTCGAATCCGAGCCCGGTATATACCATTTTAATTTTACACCATTGTGAACGTTACGCCTTTTTTACTCTCTGATCGAGGTTCTCGGCATTGAAATATCTTCGTATACTAAATCACACGTGTATATGTTGATATTTAAGAGATATACAGTCAAGAAAATCAAGGGCAATCGTGATATATATGCGGATTAGACACCCAAAAAAACACTCAACAAATGGCTACAATTTAAGGAATGTGTTTAGTGACGGCATCAGATTCCTAATTGATGGAGAAAGGTCTGGTGGCAAGAAAAGCTGCTTCTAGAAGGTTGTCAAGTGTTTTCGCACGACGGTTCCATTCTTGGGTGGTTGGTTTGGCCCTTGTTCCTGTAACTCAAATCCTAGCCCGGTATATGCCATTTTAATTTTACACCATTGTGAACCTTACGCCTTTTTTACTCTCTGATCGAGGTTCTCGGCATTGAAAAATCTTCATATACTAAATCACACGTGTATATGTTGATATTTAAAATATATACAGTCAAGAAAATCAAGGGCAATGGTGATATATATGCGGATTAGACACCCAAAAAAACACTCAACAAATGGCTACAATTTAAGGAAAGTGTTTAGTGACGGCATCAGATTCCTAATTGATGGAGAAAGGTCTGGTGGTAAGAAAAGCTGCTTCTAGGAGGTTGTCAAGTGTTTTCGCTCGACAATTCCATTCTTGGGTGGTTGGTTTGGCCCTTGTTCCTGTAACTCGAATCCTAGCCCGGTATATCCCATTTTAATATTACACCATTGTGAATCTTACACCTTTTTTACTCTCTGATAGAGGTTCTCGGCATTGAAAAATCTTTGTAAACTAAATCACACGTGTATATGTTTGATATCTAAGAGATATACAGTCAAGAAAATCAAGGGCAATGGTGATATAAATGCGGATCACACACCAAAAAAACACTCAACAAATGGCTACAATTTAAGGAATGTGTTTAGTGACGGCATCAGATTCCTAATTGATGGAGAAAGGTCTGGTGGCAAGAAAAGCTGCTTCTAGGAGGTTGTCAAGTGTTTTCGCTCGACGATTCCATTCTTGGGTGGTTGGTTTGGCCCTTGTTCCTGTAATTCGAATCCTAGCACGGAATATCCCATTTTAATTTTACACCATTGTGAACCTTACGCCTTTTTTACTCTCTGAACGAGGTTCTCGGCATTGAAAAATCTTTGTAAACTAAATCACACGTGTATATGTTGACATTTAAGAGATATACAGTCAAGAAAATCCAAGGCAATGGTGTTATATATGCGGATTAGACCCCAAAAAAAACACTCAACAAATGGCTACAATTTAAGGAATGTGTTTAGTGACGGCATCAGATTCCTAATTGATGGAGAAAGGTCTGGTGGTAAGAAAAGCTGCTTCTAGGAGGTTGTCAAGTGTTTTCGCTCGACGATTCCATTCTTGGGTGGTTGGTTTGGCCCTTATTCCAGGAACACGAATCCTAGCCCGATATATCCCATTTTTATTTTACACCATTGTGAACCTTACGCCTTTTTACTCTCTGATAGAGGATCTCGGCATTGAAAAATCTTCGTAAACTAAATCACACGTGTATATGTTGACATTTAAGAGATATACAGTCAAGAAAATCAAGGGCAACGGTGATATATATGCGGATTAGACACAAAAAAAACACTCAACAAATGGCTGCAATTCAAGAACTGTGTTTAGTGACGTCAGATTCCTAATTCATGGAGAAAGGTCTGGTGGCAAGAAAAGCAGCTTCTAGGAGGTTGTCAAGTGTTTTCGCTCGACGATTCCATTCTTGGGTGGTTGGTTTGGCCCTTGTTCCTGTAACTCGAATCCTAGCCCGGTATATCCCCTTTTAATTTTACACCATTGTGAATCTTACGCCTTTTTTACTCTTTGATAGAGGTTCTCGGCGTTGAAAAATCTTCGTAAACTAAATCACACGTGTATATGTTGATATTTAAGAGATATACACTCAAGAAAATCAAGGGCAATGGCGATATATATGTGGATTAGACTCCAAAAAAAAAACATTCAACAAATGGCTACAATTTAAGGAATGTGTTTAGTGACGGCATCAGATTCCTAATTGATGGAGAAAGGTCTGGTGGCAAGAAAAGCTGCTTCTAGGAGGTTGTCAAGTGTTTTCGCTCAACGATTCCATTCTTGGGTGGTTGGTTTGGCCCTTGTTCCTGTAACTCAAATCCTAGCCCGATATATCCCATTTTAATTTTACACCATTGTGAACCTTACGCCTTTTTTACTCTCTGATCGAGGTTCTCGGAATTAAAAAATCTTCGTAAAAATCACACATGTATAAGTTGATATTTAAGAGATATACAGTCAAGAAAATCAAGGGCAATGGTGATATATATGCGGATTAGACACAAAAAAAAAACACTCAACAAATGGCTACAATTTAAGGAATGTGTTTAGTGACGGCATCAGATTCCTAATTGATGGAAAAAGGTCTGGTGGTAAGAAAAGCTGCTTCTAGGAGGTTGTCAAGTGTTTTCGCTCGACGATTCCTTTCTTGGGTGGTTGGTTTGGCTCTTCTTCCTGTAACTCGAATCCTAGCCCGGTATATCCCATTTTAATTTTACACCATTGTGAACCTTACGCCTTTTTTACTCTCTGATCGAGGTTCTCGGCATTGAAAAATCTTCGTAAACTAAATTACACGTGTATATGTTAACATTTAAGAGATATACAGTCAAGAAAATCAAGGGCAATGGTGATATATATGCGGATTAGACACCAAAATAAAAAAAACATTCTACGAATGACTACTATTTAAGGAATGTGTTTAGTGACGGCATCAGATTCCTAATTGGTGGAGAAAGGTCTGGTGGCAAGAAAAGCTGCTTCTAGGAGGTTGTCAAGTGTTTTCGCTCGACGATTCCATTCTTGGGTGGTTGGTTTGGCCCTTGAACCTGTAACTCAAATCCTAGAACGGTATATCCCATTTTAATTTTACACCATTGTGAACCTTACGCCTGTTTTACTCTCTGATCGAGGTTCTTGGCATTGAAAAATCTTCTTAAACTAAATCACACGTGTATACGTTGACATTTAAGAGATATACAGTCAAGAAAATCAAGGGCAATGGTGATATATATGCGGATTAGACCCCCCAAAAAAAAACACTCAGCAAATGGCTACAATTTAAGAAATGTGTTTAGTGACGGCATCAGATTCCTAATTGATGGAGAAAGGTCTGGTGGTAAGAAACGCTGCTTCTAGGAGGTTGTCAAGTGTTTTCGCTCGACGATTCTATTCTTGGGTGGTTGGTTTGGCCCTTATTCCTGTAACACGAATCCTAGCCTGGTATATCCCATTTTAATTTTACACCATTATGAACCTTACGCCTTTTTTACTCTCTGATAGAGGATCTCGGCATTGAAAAATCTTCGTAAACCAAATCACACATGTATATGTTGACATTTAAGAGATATACAGTCAAGAAAATCAAGGGCAACGGTGATATATATGCGGATTAGACACAAAAAAACACTCAACAAATGGCTACAATTCAACGAATGTGTTTAGTGACATCAGATTCCTAATTGATGGAAAAAGGTCTGGTGGCAAGAAAAGCTGCTTCTAGGAGGTTGTCAAGTGTTTTCGCTCGACGATTCCATTCTTGGGTGGTTGGTTTGGCCCATGTTCCTGTAACTCGAATCCTAGCCCGGTATATCCCATTTTAATTTTACAGCATTGTGAATCTTACGCCTTTTTTACTCTCTGATAGAGGTTCTCGGCATTGAAAAATCTTTGCAAACTAAATCACACGTGTATATGTTTGATATCTAAGAGATATACAGTCAAGAAAATCAAGGGCAATGGTGATATATATGCGGATTACACACCAAAAAAAACACTCAACAAATGGCTACAATTTAAGGAATGTGTTTTGAGATGGCATCAGATTCCTAATTGATGGAGAAAGGTCTGGTGGCAAGAAAAGCCGCTTCTAGGAGGTTGTCAAGAGTTTTCGCTCGACGATTCCATTCTTGGATGGTTGGTTTGGCCCTTGTTCCTGTAACTCGAATACTAGCCCGGTATATCGCATTTTAATTTTACACAATTGTGAACCTTACGCCTTTTTTATTCTCTGATAGAGGTTCTGGGCATTGAAAAATCTTCGTAAACTAAATCACACGTGTATATGTTGACATTTAAGAGATATACAGTCAAGAAAATCCAAGGCATTGGTGATATATATGCGGATTAGACACAAAAAAAAAAAAAAAAAACACTCAACAAATGGCTACAATTTAAGGAATGTGTTTAGTGACGGCATCAGATTCCTAATTGATGGAGAAAGTTTTGGTGGTAAGAAAAGCTGCTTCAAGGAGGTTGTCAAGGGTTTTCGCTCGACGATTCCATTCTTGGGTGGTTGGTTTGGCCCTTGTTCCTGTAACTCGAATCCTAGCCCGGTATATCCCATTTTAATTTTACACCATTGTGAACCTTACGCCTTTTTTTCTCTCTGATCGAGGTTCTCGGCATTACAAAATCTTCGTAAGCTAAATCACATATGTATATGTTGATATTTAAGAGATATACAGTCAAGAAAATTAAAGGCAATGGTGATATATATATTCGGATTAGACACCCAAAAAAAAAAAACACTCAACAAATGACTACAATTTAAGGAATGTGTTTAGTGACGGCATCAGATTCCTAATTGATGGAAAAAGGTCTGGTGGTAAGAAAAGCTGCTTCTAGGAGGTTGTCAAGTGTTTTCGCTCGACGATTCCATTCTTGGGTTGTTGGTTTGGCCCTTGTTCCTGTAACTCGAATCCTGGCCCGGTATATCCCATTTTAATTTTAAACCATTCTGAACCTTACGCCTTTTTTACTCTCTGATCGAGGTTCTCGGCATTGAAAAATCTTTGTAAACTAAATCACAGGTGTAAATGTTGATATTTAAGAGATATACAGTCAAGAAAATCAAGGGCAATGGTGACTCAACAAATCGATAAAATTTAAGGAATGTGTTTAGTGACGGTATCAGATTCCTAATTGATGGAGAAAGGTCTGGTGGCAAGAAAAGCTCCTTCTAGGAGGTTGTCAAGTGTTTTTGCTCGACCATTCCATTCTTGGGTGGTTGGTTTGGCCCTTGTTCCTGTAACTCGAATCCTAGCCCGGTATATCCCATTTTAATTTTACACCATTGTGAACCTTACTCCTTTTTTACTCTCTGATCGAGGTTCTCGGCATTGAAAAATCTTCGTGAACTAAATCACACGTGTATATATTGACATTTAAGAGATATACAGTCAAGAAAATCAATGGCAATGGTGTATATGTTGTCAACATTTACACTTGACAACCTCCTAGAAGCAGGGTTTCTTACCACCAGACCTTTCTCCATCAATTAGGAATCTGATGCCGTCACTAAACACATTTCTTAAATTGTAGCCATTTGCTGAGTGTTTTTTTTTTGGGGGTCTAATCCGCATATATATCACCATTGCCCTTGATTTTCTTGACTGTAGATCTCTTAAATGTCAACATATACACGTGTGATTTAGTTTAAGAAGATTTTTCAATGCCAAGAACCTCGATCAGAGAGTAAAACAGGCGTAAGGTTCACAATGGTGTAAAATTAAAATGGGATATACCGTTCTAGGATTCGAGTTACAGGGACATGGGCCAAACCAACCACCCATGAATGGAATATCAACATTTACACCCAAGATATATATATCACCATTGCCCTTGATTTTCTTGACTGTATATCTCTTAAATATCAACATATACACGTGTGATTTAGTTTAAGAAGATTTTTCAATGCCGAGTAACTCAATCAGAGAGTAATAAAGGTGTAAGGTTCTCAATGGTGTAAAATTAAAATGGGATATACCGGGAGAGGATTCGAGTGACAGGAACAAGGGCCAAACCAACCACCCAAGAATGGAATCGTCGAGCGAAAACACTTGACAACCTCCTAGAAGCAGCTTTTCTTGCCACCAGACCTTTCTCCATCAATTAGGAATCTGATGCCATCACTAAACACATTCCTTAAATTGTAGCCATTTGTTGAGTGTTTTTTTTTGGTGTCTAATCCGCATATATATCACCATTGCCCTTGATTTTCTTGAATATATATCTCTTAAATATCAACATATACACGTGTGATTTAGTTTACGAAGATTTTTCAATGCTGAGAACCTCAATCAGAGAGTAATAAAGGTGTAAGGTTCACAATGGTGTAAAATTAAAATGGGATATACCGGGGCTAGGATTCGAGTTACAGGAACAAGGGCCAAACCAACCACCCAAGAATGGAATCGTCGAGCGAAAACACTTGACAACCTCCTAGAAGCAGCTTTTCTTGCCACCAGACCATTCTCCATCAATTAGGAATCTAATGCTGTCACTAAACACATTTCTTAAATTGTAGCAATTTGTTAAGTGTTTTTTTTTGGTGTCTAATCCGCATATATATCACCATTTCCCTTGATTTTCTTGACTGTATATCTCTTAAATGTCAACATATACACGTGTGATTTAGTTTACGAAGAGTTTTCAATGCCGAGAACCTCTATCAGAGAGTAAAAAAGGCGTAAGGTTCATAATGGTTTAAAATTAAAATGTGATATACCGGGCTAGGATTCGAGTTACTTGAACAAGGGCCAAACCAACCACCCAAGAATGGAATCGTCGAGCGAAAACACTTGACAACCTCCTAGAAGCAGCTTTTCTTGCCACCAGACCTTTCTCCATCAATTAGGAATCTGATGCCGTCACTAAACACATTCCTTAAATTGTAGCCATTTGTTGAGTGTTTTTTTTGGTGTCTAATCCGCATATATATCACCCTTGCTCTTGATTTTCTTGAATGTATATATCTTAAATGTCAATATATACACGTGTGATTTAGTGTACGAAGAGTTTTCAATGCCGAGAACCTCTATCAGAGAGTAAAAAAGGCGTAAGGTTCATAATGGTTTAAAATTAAAATGTGATATACCGGGCTAGGATTCGAGTTACTTGAACAAGGGCCAAACCAACCACCCAAGAATGGAATCGTCGAGCGAAAACACTTGACAACCTCCTAGAAGCCGCTTTTCTTGCCACCACACCTATCTCCATCAATTAGGAATCTGATGCCGTCACTAAACACATTCCTTAAATTGTAGCCATTTGTTGAGTGTTTTTTTTGGTGTCTAATCCGCATATATATCACCCTTGCTCTTGATTTTCTTGAATGTATATCTCTTAAATATCAACATATACACGTGTGATTTAGTTTACGAAGATTTTTCAATGCCGAGAACCTCGATCAGAGAGTAAAAAAGGCGTACGGTTCACAATGGTGTAAAATTAAAATGGGATATACCGGGCTAGGATTCGAGTTACAGGAACAAGGGCCAAACCAACCACCCAAGAATGGAATCGTCAAGCGAAAACACTTGACAACCTCCTAGAAGCAGCTTTTCTTGCCACCAGACCTTTCTCCATCAATTAGGATTCTAGTGCTGTCACTAAACACATTCCTCAAATTGTAGCAATTTATTAAGTGTTTTTTTTTTGGTGTCTAATCCGCATATATATCACCATTGCCCTTGATTTTCTTGTCTGTATATCTCTTAAATGTCAACATATACACGTGTGATTTAGTTTACGAAGAGTTTTCAATACCGAGAACCTCTATCAGAGAGTAAAAAAAGGCGTAAGGTTCATAATGGTGTAAAATTAAAATGGGATATACCGGGCTAGGATTCAAGTTGCATGAACAAGGGCCAAACCAACCACCCAAGAATGGAATCGTCGAACGAAAACACTTGACAACCTCCTAGAAGCAGCTTTTCTTGCCACCAGACCTTTCTCCATCAATTAGGAATCTGATGCCGTCACTAAACACATTCCTTAAATTGTAGCCATTTGTTGAGTGTTTTTTTGGTGTCTAATCCGCATATATATCACCATTGCTCTTGATTTTCTTGAATGTATATCTCTTAAATATCAACATATACACGTGTGATTTAGTTTTCGAAGATTTTTCAATGCCGAGAACCTCGATCATAGATTAAAAAAGGCGTAAGGTTCACAATGGTGTAAAATTAAAATGGGATATACCGGGCTAGGATTCGAGTTACAGGAACAAGGGCCAAACCAACCACCCAAGAATGGAATCGTCGAGGGAAAACACTTGATAACCTCCAAGAAGCAGCTTTTCTTGCCACCAGACCTTTCTTCATCAATTAGGAATCTGATGCCGTCACTAAACACATTCCTTAAATTGTAGCCATTTGTTGAGTTTTTTTTTGGTGTCTTATCAACATATATATATCACCATTGCCCTTGATTTTCTTGACTGTATATCTCTTTAATGTCAACATATACACGTATGATTTAGTTTACGAAGATTTTTCAATGCCGAGAACTTCTTTCAGAGAGTAAAAAAGGCGTAAGGTTCACAATGGTGTAAAATTAAAATGGGATATACCGGGCAAGGATTCGAGTTACAGGAACAAGGGCCAAACCAACCACCCAAGAATGGAATCGTCAAGCGAAAACACTTGACAACCTCCTAGAAGCAGCTTTTCTTGCCACCAGACCTTTCTCCATCAATTAGGAATTTGATGCCGTCACTAAACACATTCCTTAAATTGTAGCCATTTGTTGAGTGTTTTTTTTTTTGTATCTAATCCGCATATATATCACCATTGCCTTTGATTTTCTTGACTGTATATCTCTTAAATATCAACATATACACGTGTGATTTAGTTTACGAACATTTTTCAATGACGAGAACCTCAATCAGAGAGTAATAAAGGTGTAAGGTTCACAGCGGTGTAAAATTAAAATGGGATATACCGGGCTAGGATTCGAGTTACAGGAACAAAGGCCAAGCCAACCACCCAAGAATGGAATCGTCGAGCGAAAACACTTGACAACCTCCTAGAAGCAGCTTTTCTTGCCACCAGACCTTTCTCCATCAATTAGGAATCTGATGCCGTCACTAAACACATTCCTTACATTGTAGCCATTTGTTGAGTTTTTTTTTTTCGTGTCTAATCCGCATATATATCCACATTGCCCTTGATTTTCTTGACTATATATCTCTTAAATATCAACATATACACGTATGATTTAGTTTACGAAGATTTTTCAATGCCGAGAACCTCGATCAGAGAGTAAAAAAGGCGTAAGGTTCACAATGGTGTAAAATTAAAATGGGATATACCGGGCTAGGATTCGAGTTACAGGAACAAGGGCCGAACCAACCACCCAAGAATGGAATCGTCGAGCGAAAACACTTGACAACCTCCTAGAGCAGCTTTTCTTGCCACCAGACCTTTCTCCATCAATTAGGAATCTAATGCTGTCACTAAACACATTCCTTAAATTGTAGCAATTTGTTAAGTGTTTTTTTTTTGGGTGTCTAATCCGCATAAATATCACCATTGCCCTTGATTTTCTTGACTATATATCTCTTAAATGTCAACATATACACGTGTGATTTAGTTTACGAAGAGTTTTCAATGCCGAGAACCTCTATCAGAGAGTAATAAAGGTGTAAGGTTCACAATGGTGTAAAATTAAAACGGGATATACCGGGCCAGGATTCGAGGTACAGGAACAAAGGCCAAACCAACCACCCAAGAATGGAATCGTCGAGTGAAAATACTTGACAACCTCCAAGAAGCAGCTTTTCTTGCCACCAGACCTTTCTCCATCAATTAGTAATCTGATACCGTCACTAAACACATTCCATAAATTGTAGCCATTTGTTGAGTTTTTTTTTTTTGGTGTCTAATCCGCATATATATCACCATTGCCCTTGATTTTCTTGACTGTATATCTCTTAAATATCAACATATACACGTGTGATTTAGTTTACGAAGATTTTTCAATGCCGAGAACCTCGATCAGAGAGTAAAAAAGGCGTAAGGTTCACAATGGTGTAAAAGTAAAATGGGATATACCGGGCTACGATTCGAGTTACAGGAACAAGGGCCAAACCAACCACCCAAGAATGGAATCGTCGAGCGAAAACACTTGACAACCTCCTAGAAGCAGCTTTTCTTGCCACCAGACCTTTCTCCATCAATTAGGAATCTGATGCCGTCACTAAACACATTCCTTAAATTGTAGCCATTTGTTGAGTGTTTTTTTTTTGTGTCTAATCCGCATATATATCACCATTGCCCTTTATTTTCTTGACTGTATATTTCTTAAATGTCAACGTATAGACGTGTGATTTAGTTTACAAAGATTTTTTAATGCCGAGAACCTCGATCAGAGAGTAAAAAAGGCGTAAGGTTCACAATGGTGTAAAATTAAAAAGGGATATACCGGGATAGGATTCGAGTAACAGTAACAAGGGCCAAACCAACCACACAAGAATGGAATCGTCGAGCAAAAACACTTGACAACCTCCTTGAAGCAGCTTTTCTTGCCAACAGACATTTCTCCATCAATTAGGAATCTGATGCCGTCACTAAACAAATTCCTTAAAATGTAGCCATTTGTTGAGTCTTTTTTTATCGTGTCTAATCCGCATATATATCACCATTGCCCTTGATTTTCTTGACTGTATATCTCTTAAATGTCAACATATACACGTGTGATTTAGTTTATGAAGATTTTTCACTGCCGAGAACCTCGATCAGAGAGTAAAAAAGGCGTAAGGTTCACAATGGTGTATAATTAAAATGGGATATACCGGGCTAGGATTCGAGTTACAGGAACAAGGGCCAAACCAACCACCCAAGAATGGAATCGTCGAGCGAAAACACTTGACAACCTCCTAGAAGCAGCTTTTCTTACCAACAGACCTTCCTCCATCAATTAGGAATCTGATGCCGTCACTAAACAAATTCCTTAAATTGTAGCCATTTGTTGAGTGTTATTTTTTGGTGTCTAATCCGCATATATATCACCAATGCCCTTGATTTTCTTGACTGTATATCTCTTAAATATCAACATATACACGTGTGATTTAGTTTACGAAGATTTTTCAATGCCGAGAACCTCGATCAGAGAGTAAAAAAGGCGTAAGGTTCACAATGGTGTAAAAGTAAAATGGGATATACCGGGCTAGGATTCGAGTTACAGGAACAAGGGCCAAACCAACCACCCCAAGAATGGAATCGTCGAGCGAAAACACTTGACAACCACCTAAAAGCAGCTTTTCTTGCCACCAGACCTTTCTCCATCAATTAGGAATCTGATGCCGTCACTAAACACATTCCTTAAATTGTAGCCATTTGTTGAGTGTTTTTTTTGGTGTCTAATCCGCATATATATCACCAGTGCCCTTGATTTTCTTGACTGTATATCTCTTAAATATCAACATATACACGTGTGATTTAGTTTACGAAGATTTTTAAATGCCTAGAACTTCGATCAAAGAGTAAAAAAGGCGTAAGGTTCACAATGGTGTAACATTAAAATGGGATATACCGGGCTAGGATTCGAGTTACAGGCACAACGGCCAAACAAACCACCCAAGAATGGAATCGTCGAGCGAAAACACTTGACAACCTCCTAGAAACAGCTTTTCTTTCCACCAGACCTTTCTCCATCAATTAGGAATCTGATGCCGTCACTAAACACATTCCTTAAATTGTAGCCAATTGTTGAGTGTTTTTTTTTTTTTTTGTGTCTAATCCGCATATTTATCACCATTGCCCATGATTTTCTTGACTGTATATCTCTTAAATGTCAACATATAAACGTGTGATTTAGTTTACGAAGATTTTTCAATGCCGAGAACCTCGATCAGAGAGTAAAAAAGGCGTAAGGTTCACAATGGTGTAAAATTAAAATGGGATATACCGGGCTAGGATTCGACTCACAGGAACAAGGGCCAAACCATCCACCCAAGAATGGAATCATCAAGCGAAAACACTTCACAACCTCCTAGAAGCAGCTTTTCTTGCCACAAGACCTTTCTCCATCAATTAGGAATCTAATGCTGTCACTAAACACATTCCTTAAGTTGTAGCCATTTGTTAAGTGTTTTTTTTGGTGTCTAATTCGCATATATATCACCATTGCCCTTGATTTTCTTGACTGTATATCTCTTAAATATCAACATATACAAGTGTGATTTAGTTTACGAAGATTTTTCAATGCCGAGAACCTCGATCAGAGAGTAAAAAAGGCGTAAGGTTCACAATGGTGTAAAAGTAAAATGGGATATACCGGGCTAGGATTCAAGTTACAGGAACAAGGGCCAAACCAACCACCCCAAGAATGGAATCGTCGAGCGAAAACACTTGACAACCTCCTAGAAGCAGCTTTTCTTGCCACCAGACCTTTCTCCATCAATTAGGAATCTGATGCCGTCACTAAACACATTCCTTAAATTGTAGCCATTTGTTGAGTGTTTTTTTTTTGTGTCTAATCCGCATATATATCACCATTGCCCTTTATTTTCTTGACTGTATATTTCTTAAATGTCAACGTATAGACGTGTGATTTAGTTTACAAAGATTTTTTAATGCCGAGAACCTCGATCAGAGAGTAAAAAAGGCGTAAGGTTCACAATGGTGTAAAATTAAAAAGGGATATACCGGGATAGGATTCGAGTAACAGTAACAAGGGCCAAACCAACCACCCAAGAATGGAATCGTCGAGCGAAAACACTTGACAACCTCCTAAAAGCAGCTTTTCTTGCCACCAGACCTTTCTCCATCAATTAGGAATCTGATGCCGTCACTAAACACATTCCTTAAATTGTAGCCATTTGTTGAGTGTTTTTTTTGGTGTCTAATCCGCATATATATCACCAGTGCCCTTGATTTTCTTGACTGTATATCTCTTAAATATCAACATATACACGTGTGATTTAGTTTACGAAGATTTTTAAATGCCTAGAACTTCGATCAAAGAGTAAAAAAGGCGTAAGGTTCACAATGGTGTAACATTAAAATGGGATATACCGGGCTAGGATTCGAGTTACAGGCACAACGGCCAAACAAACCACCCAAGAATGGAATCGTCGAGCGAAAACACTTGACAACCTCCTAGAAACAGCTTTTCTTTCCACCAGACCTTTCTCCATCAATTAGGAATCTGATGCCGTCACTAAACACATTCCTTAAATTGTAGCCAATTGTTGAGTGTTTTTTTTTTTTGTGTCTAATCCGCATATTTATCACCATTGCCCATGATTTTCTTGACTGTATATCTCTTAAATGTCAACATATAAACGTGTGATTTAGTTTACGAAGATTTTTCAATGCCGAGAACCTCGATCAGAGAGTAAAAAAGGCGTAAGGTTCACAATGGTGTAAAATTAAAATGGGATATACCGGGCTAGGATTCGACTCACAGGAACAAGGGCCAAACCATCCACCCAAGAATGGAATCATCAAGCGAAAACACTTGACAACCTCCTAGAAGCAGCTTTTCTTGCCACAAGACCTTTCTCCATCAATTAGGAATCTAATGCTGTCACTAAACACATTCCTTAAGTTGTAGCCATTTGTTAAGTGTTTTTTTTGGTGTCTAATTCGCATATATATCACCATTGCCCTTGATTTTCTTGACTGTATATCTCTTAAATATCAACATATACAAGTGTGATTTAGTTTACGAAGATTTTTCAATGCCGAGAACCTCGATCAGAGAGTAAAAAAGGCGTAAGGTTCACAATGGTGTAAAAGTAAAATGGGATATACCGGGCTAGGATTCAAGTTACAGGAACAAGGGCCAAACCAACCACCCCAAGAATGGAATCGTCGAGCGAAAACACTTGACAACCTCCTAGAAGCAGCTTTTCTTGCCACCAGACCTTTCTCCATCAATTAGGAATCTGATGCCGTCACTAAACACATTCCTTAAATTGTAGCCATTTGTTGAGTGTTTTTTTTGTGTCTAATCCGCATATATATCACCATTGCCCTTTATTTTCTTGACTGTATATTTCTTAAATGTCAACGTATAGACGTGTGATTTAGTTTACAAAGATTTTTTAATGCCGAGAACCTCGATCAGAGAGTAAAAAAGGCGTAGGGTTCACAATGGTGTAAAATTAAAAAGGGATATACCGGGATAGGATTCGAGTAACAGTAACAAGGGCCAAACCAACCACCCAAGAATGGAGTCGTCGAGCAAAAACACTTGACAACCTCCTAGAAGCAGCTTTTCTTGCCAACAGACATTTCTCCATCAATTAGGAATCTGATGCCGTCACTAAACAAATTCCTTAAAATGTAGCCATTTGGTGAGTCTTTTTTTTTCGTGTCTAATCCGCATATATATCACCATTGCCCTTGATTTTCTTGACTGTATATCTCTTAAATGTCAACATATACACGTGTGATTTAGTTTATGAAGATTTTTCACTGCCGAGAACCTCGATCAGAGAGTAAAAAAGGCGTAAGGTTCACAATGGTGTATAATTAAAATGGGATATACCGGGCTAGGATTCGAGTTACAGGAACAAGGGCCAAACCAACCACCCAAGAATGGAATCGTCGAGCGAAAACACTTGACAACCTCCTAGAAGCAGCTTTTCTTACCAACAGACCTTCCTCCATCAATTAGGAATCTGATGCCGTCACTAAACACATTCCTTAAATTGTAGCCATTTGTTGAGTGTTTTTTTTGGTGTCTAATCCGCATATATATCACCAATGCCCTTGATTTTCTTGACTGTATATCTCTTAAATATCAACATATACACGTGTGATTTAGTTTACGAAGATTTTTCAATGCCGAGAACCTCGATCAGAGAGTAAAAAAGGCGTAAAGTTCACAATGGTGTAAAAGTAAAATGGGATATACCGGGCTAGGATTCGAGTTACAGGAACAAGGGCCAAACCAACCACCCCAAGAATGGAATCGTCGAGCGAAAACACTTGACAACCTCCTAAAAGCAGCTTTTCTTGCCACCAGACCTTTCTCCATCAATTAGGAATCTGATGCCGTCACTAAACACATTCCTTAAATTGTAGCCATTTGTTGAGTGTTTTTTTTGGTGTCTAATCCGCATATATATCACCAGTGCCCTTGATTTTCTTGACTGTATATCTCTTAAATATCAACATATACACGTGTGATTTAGTTTACGAAGATTTTTAAATGCCTAGAACCTCGATCAAAGAGTAAAAAAGGCGTAAGGTTCACAATGGTGTAACATTAAAATGGGATATACCGGGCTAGGATTCGAGTTACAGGCACAACGGCCAAACAAACCACCCAAGAATGGAATCGTCGAGCGAAAACACTTGACAACCTCCTAGAAACAGCTTTTCTTTCCACCAGACCTTTCTCCATCAATTAGGAATCTGTTGCCGTCACTAAACACATTCCTTAAATTGTAGCCAATTGTTGAGTGTTTTTTTTTTGTGTCTAATCCGCATATTTATCACCATTGCCCATGATTTTCTTGACTGTATATCTCTTAAATGTCAACATATAAACGTGTGATTTAGTTTACGAAGATTTTTCAATGCCGAGAACCTCGATCAGAGAGTAAAAAAGGCGTAAGGTTCACAATGGTGTAAAATTAAAATGGGATATACCGGGCTAGGATTCGACTCACAGGAACAAGGGCCAAACCATCCACCCAAGAATGGAATCATCAAGCGAAAAAACTTGACAACCTCCTAGAAGCAGCTTTTCTTGCCACCAGACCTTTCTCCATCAATTAGGAATCTAATGCTGTCACTAAACACATTCCTTAAGTTGTAGCCATTTGTTAAGTGTTTTTTTTGGTGTCTAATCCGCATATATATCACCATTGCCCTTGATTTTCTTGACTGTATATCTCTTAAATATCAACATATACACGTGTGATTTAGTTTACGAAGATTTTTCAATGCCGAGAACCTCGATCAGAGAGTAAAAAAGGCGTAAGGTTCACAATGGTGTAAAAGTAAAATGGGATATACCGGGCTAGGATTCGAGTTACAGGAACAAGGGCCAAACCAACCACCCCAATAATGGAATCGTCGAGCGAAAACACTTGACAACCTCCTAAAAGCAGCTTTTCTTGCCACCAGACCTTTCTCCATCAATTAGGAATCTGATGCCGTCACTAAACACATTCCTTAAATTGTAGCCACTTGTTGAGTGTTTTTTTTGGTGTCTAATCCGCATATATATCACCAGTGCCCTTGATTTTCTTGACTGTATATCTCTTAAATATCAACATATACACGTGTGATTTAGTTTACGAAGATTTTTAAATGCCTAGAACCTCGATCAAAGAGTAAAAAAGGCGTAAGGTACACAATGGTGTAACATTAAAATGGGATATACCGGGCTAGGATTCAAGTTACAGGCACAACGGCCAAACAAACCACCCAAGAATGGAATCGTCGAGCGAAAACACTTGACAACCTCCTAGAAACAGCTTTTCTTTCCACCAGACCTTTCTCCATCAATTAGGAATCTGATGCCGTCACTAAACACATTCCTTAAATTGTAGCCATTTGTTGAGTGTTTTTTTTGGTGTCTAATCCGCATATATATCACCAGTGCCCTTGATTTTCTTGACTGTATATCTCTTAAATATCAACATATACACGTGTGATTTAGTTTACGAAGATTTTTAAATGCCTAGAACCTCGATCAAAGAGTAAAAAAGGCGTAAGGTTCACAATGGTGTAACATTAAAATGGGATATACCGGGCTCGGATTCGAGTTACAGTCACAACGGCCAAACAAACCACCCAAGAATGGAATCGTCGAGCGAAAACACTTGACAACCACCTAGAAACAGCTTTTCTTTCCACCAGACCTTTCTCCATCAATTAGGAATCTGATGCCGTCACTAAACACATTCCTTAAATTGTAGCCAATTGTTGAGTGTTTTTTTTTTTGTGTCTAATCCGCATATTTATCACCATTGCCCATGATTTTCTTGACTGTATATCTCTTAAATGTCAACATATAAACGTGTGATTTAGTGTACGAAGATTTTTCAATGCCGAGAACCTCGATCAGAGAGTAAAAAAGGCGTAAGGTTCACAATGGTGTAAAATTAAAATGGGATATACCGGGCTAGGATTCGACTCACAGGAACAAGGGCCAAACCATCCACCCAAGAATGGAATCATCAAGCGAAAACACTTGACAACCTCCTAGAAGCAGCTTTTCTTGCCACCAGACCTTTCTCCATCAATTAGGAATCTAATGCTGTCACTAAACACATTCCTTAAGTTGTAGCCATTTGTTAAGTGTTTTTTTTGGTGTCTAATCCGCATATATATCACCATTGCCCTTGATTTTCTTGACTCTATATCTCTTAAATATCAACATATACACGTGTGATTTAGTTTACGAAGATTTTTCAATGCCGAGAACCTCGATCAGAGAGTAAAAAAGGCGTAAGGTTCACAATGGTGTAAAAGTAAAATGGGATATACCGGGCTAGGATTCGAGTTACAGGAACAAGGGCCAAACCAACCACCCCAAGAATGGAATCGTCGAGCGAAAACACTTGACAACCTCCTAAAAGCAGCTTTTCTTGCCACCAGACCTTTCTCCATCAATTAGGAATCTGATGCCGTCACTAAACACATTCCTTAAATTGTAGCCATTTGTTGAGTGTTTTTTTTTGGTGTCTAATCCGCATATATATCACCAGTGCCCTTGATTTTCTTGACTGTATATCTCTTAAATATCAACATATACACGTGTGATTTAGTTTACGAAGATTTTTAAATGCCTAGAACCTCGATCAAAGAGTAAAAAAGGCGTAAGGTTCACAATGGTGTAACATTAAAATGGGATATACCGGGCTAGGATTCGAGTTACAGGCACAACGGCCAAACAAACCACCCAAGAATGGAATCGTCGAGCGAAAACACTTGACAACCTCCTAGAAACAGCTTTTCTTTCCACCAGACCTTTCTCCATCAATTAGGAATCTGATGCCGTCACTAAACACATTCCTTAAATTGTAGCCAATTGTTGAGTGTTTTTTTTTGTGTCTAATCCGCATATTTATCACCATTGCCCATGATTTTCTTGACTGTATATCTCTTAAATGTCAACATATAAACGTGTGATTTAGTTTACGAAGATTTTTCAATGCCGAGAACCTCGATCAGAGAGTAAAAAAGGCGTAAGGTTCACAATGGTGTAAAATTAAATTGGGATATACCGGGCTAGGATTCGACTCACAGGAACAAGGGCCAAACCATCCACCCAAGAATGGAATCATCAAGCGAAAACACTTGACAACCTCCTAGAAGCAGCTTTTCTTGCCACCAGACCTTTCTCCATCAATTAGGAATCTAATGCTGTCACTAAACACATTCCTTAAGTTGTAGCCATTTGTTAAGTGTTTTTTTTGTTGTCTAATCCGCATATATATCACCATTGCCCTTGATTTTCTTGACTGTATATCTCTTAAATATCAACATATACACGTGTGATTTAGTTTACGAAGATTTTTCAATGCCGAGAACCTCGATCAGAGAGTAAAAAAGGCGTAAGGTTCACAATGGTGTAAAAGTAAAATGGGATATACCGGGCTACGATTCGAGTTACAGGAACAAGGGCCAAACCAACCACCCAAGAATGGAATCGTCGAGCGAAAACACTTGACAACCTCCTAGAAGCAGCTTTTCTTGCCACCAGGCCTTTCTCCATCAATTAGGAATCTGATGCCGTCACTAAACACATTCCTTAAATTGTAGCCATTTGTTGAGTGTTTTTTTTTTGTGTCTAATCCGCATATATATCACCATTGCCCTTTATTTTCTTGACTGTATATTTCTTAAATGTCAACGTATAAACGTGTGATTTAGTTTACGAAGATTTTTTAATGCCGAGAACCTCGATCAGAGAGTAAAAAAGGCGTAAGGTTCACAATGGTGTAAAATTAAAAAGGGATATACCGGGCTAGGATTCGAGTAACAGTAACAAGGGCCAAACCAACCACCCAAGAATGGAATCGTCGAGCAAAAACACTTGACAACCTCCTAGAAGCAGCTTTTCTTGCCAACAGACATTTCTCCATCAATTAGGAATCTGATGCCGTTACTAAACAAATTCCTTAAAATGTAGCCATTTGTTGAGTCTTTTTTTTTCGTGTCTAATCCGCATATATATCACCATTGCCCTTGATTTTCTTGACTGTATATCTCTTAAATGTCAACATATACACGTGTGATTTAGTTTATGAAGATTTTTCACTGCCGAGAACCTCGATCAGAGAGTAAAAAAGGCGTAAGGTTCACAATGGTGTATAATTAAAATGGGATATACCGGGTTAGGATTCGAGTTACAGGAACAAGGGCCAAACCAACCACCCAAGAATGGAATCGTCAAGCGAAAACACTTGACAACCTCCTAGAAGCAGCTTTTCTTACCAACAGACCTTCCTCCATCAATTAGGAATCTGATGCCGTCACTAAACAAATTCCTTAAATTGTAGCCATTTGTTGAGTGTTATTTTTTGGTGTCCAATTCGCATATATATCACCAATGCCCTTGATTTTGTTGACTGTATATCTCTTAAATATTAACATATACACGTGTGATTTAGTTTACGAAGATTTTTCAATGCCGAGAACCTCGATCAGAGAGTAAAAAAGGCGTAAGGTTCACAATGGTGTAAAAGTAAAATGGGATATACCGGGCTAGGATTCGAGTTACAGGAACAAGGGCCACACCAACCACCCCAAGAATGGAATCGTCGAGCGAAAACACTTGACAACCTCCTAGAAGCAGCTTTTCTTGCCACCAGACCTCTCCCCATCAATTCGGAATCTGATGCGGTCACTAAACACATTCCTTAAATTGTAGCCATTTGTTGAGTGTTTTTTTTTTGTGTCTAATCCGCATATATATCACCATTGCCCTTGATTTTCTTGACTGTATATCTCTTAAATGTCAACGTATACACGCGTGATTTAGTTTACGAAGATTTTTCAATGCCGAGAACCTCGATCAGAGAGTAAAAAAGGGGTAAGGTTCACAATGGTGTAAAATTAAAATGGGATATACCGGGCTAGGATTCGAGTTACAGGCACAACGGCCAAACAAACCACCCAAGAATGGAATCGTCGAGCGAAAACACTTGACAACCTCCTAGAAACAGCTTTTCTTTCCACCAGACCTTTCTCCATCAATTAGGAATCTGATGCCGTCACTAAACACATTCCTTAAATTGTAGCCATTTGTTGAGTGTTTTTTTTGGTGTCTAATCCGCATATATATCACCAGTGCCCTTGATTTTCTTGACTGTATATCTCTTAAATATCAACATATACACGTGTGATTTAGTTTACGAAGATTTTTAAATGCCTAGAACCTCGATCAAAGAGTAAAAAAGGCGTAAGGTTCACAATGGTGTAACATTAAAATGGGATATACCGGGCTCGGATTCGAGTTACAGTCACAACGGCCAAACAAACCACCCAAGAATGGAATCGTCGAGCGAAAACACTTGACAACCACCTAGAAACAGCTTTTCTTTCCACCAGACCTTTCTCCATCAATTAGGAATCTGATGCCGTCACTAAACACATTCCTTAAATTGTAGCCAATTGTTGAGTGTTTTTTTTTTTGTGTCTAATCCGCATATTTATCACCATTGCCCATGATTTTCTTGACTGTATATCTCTTAAATGTCAACATATAAACGTGTGATTTAGTTTACGAAGATTTTTCAATGCCGAGAACCTCGATCAGAGAGTAAAAAAGGCGTAAGGTTCACAATGGTGTAAAATTAAAATGGGATATACCGGGCTAGGATTCGACTCACAGGAACAAGGGCCAAACCATCCACCCAAGAATGGAATCATCAAGCGAAAACACTTGACAACCTCCTAGAAGCAGCTTTTCTTGCCACCAGACCTTTCTCCATCAATTAGGAATCTAATGCTGTCACTAAACACATTCCTTAAGTTGTAGCCATTTGTTAAGTGTTTTTTTTGGTGTCTAATCCGCATATATATCACCATTGCCCTTGATTTTCTTGACTCTATATCTCTTAAATATCAACATATACACGTGTGATTTAGTTTACGAAGATTTTTCAATGCCGAGAACCTCGATCAGAGAGTAAAAAAGGCGTAAGGTTCACAATGGTGTAAAAGTAAAATGGGATATACCGGGCTAGGATTCGAGTTACAGGAACAAGGGCCAAACCAACCACCCCAAGAATGGAATCGTCGAGCGAAAACACTTGACAACCTCCTAAAAGCAGCTTTTCTTGCCACCAGACCTTTCTCCATCAATTAGGAATCTGATGCCGTCACTAAACACATTCCTTAAATTGTAGCCATTTGTTGAGTGTTTTTTTTTGGTGTCTAATCCGCATATATATCACCAGTGCCCTTGATTTTCTTGACTGTATATCTCTTAAATATCAACATATACACGTGTGATTTAGTTTACGAAGATTTTTAAATGCCTAGAACCTCGATCAAAGAGTAAAAAAGGCGTAAGGTTCACAATGGTGTAACATTAAAATGGGATATACCGGGCTAGGATTCGAGTTACAGGCACAACGGCCAAACAAACCACCCAAGAATGGAATCGTCGAGCGAAAACACTTGACAACCTCCTAGAAACAGCTTTTCTTTCCACCAGACCTTTCTCCATCAATTAGGAATCTGATGCCGTCACTAAACACATTCCTTAAATTGTAGCCAATTGTTGAGTGTTTTTTTTTGTGTCTAATCCGCATATTTATCACCATTGCCCATGATTTTCTTGACTGTATATCTCTTAAATGTCAACATATAAACGTGTGATTTAGTTTACGAAGATTTTTCAATGCCGAGAACCTCGATCAGAGAGTAAAAAAGGCGTAAGGTTCACAATGGTGTAAAATTAAATTGGGATATACCGGGCTAGGATTCGACTCACAGGAACAAGGGCCAAACCATCCACCCAAGAATGGAATCATCAAGCGAAAACACTTGACAACCTCCTAGAAGCAGCTTTTCTTGCCACCAGACCTTTCTCCATCAATTAGGAATCTAATGCTGTCACTAAACACATTCCTTAAGTTGTAGCCATTTGTTAAGTGTTTTTTTTGGTGTCTAATCCGCATATATATCACCATTGCCCTTGATTTTCTTGACTGTATATCTCTTAAATATCAACATATACACGTGTGATTTAGTTTACGAAGATTTTTCAATGCCGAGAACCTCGATCAGAGAGTAAAAAAGGCGTAAGGTTCACAATGGTGTAAAAGTAAAATGGGATATACCGGGCTACGATTCGAGTTACAGGAACAAGGGCCAAACCAACCACCCAAGAATGGAATCGTCGAGCGAAAACACTTGACAACCTCCTAGAAGCAGCTTTTCTTGCCACCAGACCTTTCTCCATCAATTAGGAATCTGATGCCGTCACTAAACACATTCCTTAAATTGTAGCCATTTGTTGAGTGTTTTTTTTTGTGTCTAATCCGCATATATATCACCATTGCCCTTTATTTTCTTGACTGTATATTTCTTAAATGTCAACGTATAAACGTGTGATTTAGTTTACGAAGATTTTTTAATGCCGAGAACCTCGATCAGAGAGTAAAAAAGGCGTAAGGTTCACAATGGTGTAAAATTAAAAAGGGATATACCGGGCTAGGATTCGAGTAACAGTAACAAGGGCCAAACCAACCACCCAAGAATGGAATCGTCGAGCAAAAACACTTGACAACCTCCTAGAAGCAGCTTTTCTTGCCAACAGACATTTCTCCATCAATTAGGAATCTGATGCCGTTACTAAACAAATTCCTTAAAATGTAGCCATTTGTTGAGTCTTTTTTTTTCGTGTCTAATCCGCATATATATCACCATTGCCCTTGATTTTCTTGACTGTATATCTCTTAAATGTCAACATATACACGTGTGATTTAGTTTATGAAGATTTTTCACTGCCGAGAACCTCGATCAGAGAGTAAAAAAGGCGTAAGGTTCACAATGGTGTATAATTAAAATGGGATATACCGGGCTAGGATTCGAGTTACAGGAACAAGGGCCAAACCAACCACCCAAGAATGGAATCGTCAAGCGAAAACACTTGACAACCTCCTAGAAGCAGCTTTTCTTACCAACAGACCTTCCTCCATCAATTAGGAATCTGATGCCGTCACTAAACAAATTCCTTAAATTGTAGCCATTTGTTGAGTGTTATTTTTTGGTGTCCAATTCGCATATATATCACCAATGCCCTTGATTTTGTTGACTGTATATCTCTTAAATATTAACATATACACGTGTGATTTAGTTTACGAAGATTTTTCAATGCCGAGAACCTCGATCAGAGAGTAAAAAAGGCGTAAGGTTCACAATGGTGTAAAAGTAAAATGGGATATACCGGGCTAGGATTCGAGTTACAGGAACAAGGGCCACACCAACCACCCCAAGAATGGAATCGTCGAGCGAAAACACTTGACAACCTCCTAGAAGCAGCTTTTCTTGCCACCAGACCTCTCCCCATCAATTCGGAATCTGATGCGGTCACTAAACACATTCCTTAAATTGTAGCCATTTGTTGAGTGTTTTTTTTTTTGTGTCTAATCCGCATATATATCACCATTGCCCTTGATTTTCTTGACTGTATATCTCTTAAATGTCAACGTATACACGCGTGATTTAGTTTACGAAGATTTTTCAATGCCGAGATCCTCGATCAGAGAGTAAAAAAGGGGTAAGGTTCACAATGGTGTAAAATTAAAATGGGATATACCGGGCTAGGATTCGACTTACAGGAACTCGGGCCAAACCAACCACCCAAGAATGGAATCGTCGAGCGAAAACATTTGACAACCTCCTAGAAGCAGCTTTTCTTGCCACCAGACCTTTCTCCATCAATTAGGAATCTAATGCTGTCACTAAACACATTCCTTAAATTGTAGCCATTTGTTAAGTGTTTTTTTTGGTGTCTAATCCGCAAATATATCCCCATTGCCCTTGATTTTCTTGACTGTATATCTCTTAAATGTCAACATATACACGTGTGATTTAGTTTACGAAGAGTTTTCAATGCCGAGAACCTCGATCAGAGAGTTAAAAAGGCATAAGGTTCACAATGGTGTAAGATTAAAATGGGATATATCGGACTAGGATTCGAGTTACAGGAACAAGGGACAAACCAACCACCCAAGAATGGAATCGTCGAGCGAAAACACTTGACAACTTCCTAGAAGCAGCTTTTCTTACCACCAGACATTTCTCCATCAATTAGGAATCTAATGCCGTCTCTAAACACATGCCTTAAATTGTAGCCATTTGTTGAGTTTTTTTTTTGGTGCCTAATCCGCATATATATCACCATTGCCCTTGATTTTCTTGACTGTATATCTCTTACATTGTAGCCATTTGTTGAGTGTTTTTTTTGGTGCCTAATCCGCATATATATCACCATTGCCCTTGATTTTCTTGACTGTATATCTCTTAAATGTCAACATATACACCTGTGATTTCGCTTACGAAGATTTTTTAATGCCGAGAACCTCTATCAGAGAGTAAAAAAGGCGTAAGGTTCAAAATGGTGTAAAATAAAAACTGGATATACCAGGCTAGGATTCGACTTACAGGAAAAAGGGCCAAACCAACCACCCAAGAATGGAATCGTCGAGCGAAAACACTTGACAACCTCCTAGAAGCAGCTTTTCTTGCCACCAGATCTTTCTCCATCAATTAGGAATCTGATGCCATCACTAAACACATTCCTTGAATTGTAGCCATCTGTGGAGTGTTTTTTTTGGTGTCTAATCCGCATATATATCACCATTGCCCTTGATTTTCTTGACTGTATGTCTCTTAAATGTCAACATATACACATGTGATTTAGGTTACGAAGATTTTTCAATGCCGAGAACCTCGATCAGAGAGTAAAAAAGGCGTAAGGTTCACAATGGTGTAATAGTAAAATGGGATATACCGGGCTAGGATTCGAGTTACAGGAACAAGGGCCAAACCAACCACCCAAGAATGGAATCGTCGAGCGAAAACACTTGACAACCTCCTAGAAGCAGCTTTTCTTGCCAACAGACATTTCTCCATCAATTAGGAATCTGATGCCGTCACTTAACAAATTCCTTAAAATGTAGCCATTTGTTGAGTGTTTTTTTTTGGAGTCTAATCCGCATATATATCACCATTGCCCTTGATTTTCTTGACTGTATATCTCTTAAATGTCAACATATACACGTGTGATTTAGTTTACGAAGATTTTTCACTGCCGAGAACCTCGATCAGAGAGTAAAAAAGGCGTAAGTTTCACAATGGTGTAAAATTAAAATGGGATATACCGGGCTAGGATTCGAGTTACAGGAACAATGGCCAAACCAACCACCCAAGTATGGAATCGTCGAGCGAAAACACTTGACAACCTCCTAGAAGCAGCTTTTCTTACCACCAGACCTTCCTCCATCACTTAGGAATTTGATGCCGCCACTAAACTCATTCCTTATATTGTGGCCATTTGTTGAGTGTTTTTTTTTGGTGTCTAATCCGCATATATATCACCAATGCCCTTGATTTTCTTGACTGTATATCTCTTAAATATCAACATATACACGTGTGATTTCGTTTACGAAGATTTTTCAATGCCGAGAACCTCGATCAGAGAGTAAAAAAGGCGTAAGATTCACAATGGTGTAAAAGTAAAATGAGATATACCGGGCTAGGATTTGAGTTACAGGAACAAAGGCCAAACCAACCACCCAAGAATGGAATCGTCGAGCGAAAACACTTGACAACCTCCTAGAAGCAGCTTTTCTTGCCACCAGACCTTTCCCCATCAATTAGGAATCTGATGCCGTCACTAAACACATTTCTTAAATTGTAGCCATTTGTTGAGTGTTTTTTTTTTGTGTCTAATCCGCATATATATCACCATTGCCCTTGATTTTCTTGGCTGTATATCTCTTAAACGTCAACGTAAACAAGCATGATTTAGTTTACGAAGATTTTTCAATGCCGAGAACCTCGATCAGAGAGTAAAAAAGGGGTAAGGTTCAAAATGGTGTAAAATAAAAACTGGATATACCGGGCTAGGATTCGAGTTACAGGAAAAAGGCCAAACCAACCACCCAAGAATGGAACCGTCGAGCGAAAACACTTGACAACCTCCTAGAAGCAGCTTTTCTTGCCACCAGACCTTTCCCCATCAATTACGAATCTGATGCCGTCACTAAACACATTCCATAAATTGTAACCATTTGTTGAGTGTTTTTTTTTTGTGTCTAACCCGCATATATATCACCATTGCCCTTGATTTACTTGACTGTATATCTCTTAAACGTCAACGTATACACGGGTGATTTAGTTTACGAAGATTTTTCAATGCCGAGAACCTCGATCAGAGAGTAAAAAAGGGGTAAGGTTCACAATGGTGTAAAATTAAAATGGGATATACCGGGCTAGGATTCGACTTACAGGAACACGGGCCAAACCAACCGCCCAAGAATGGAATCGTCGAGCGAAAACACTTGACAACCTCCTAGAAGCAGCTTTTCTTACCACCAGACCTTTCTCCATCAATTAGGAATCTAATGCTGTCACTAAACACATTCCTTAAATTGTAGCCATTTGTGAAGTGTTTTTTTTGGTGTCTAATCCGCATATATATCCCCATTGCCCTTGATTTTCTTGACTGTATATCTCTTAAATGTCAACATATACACGTGTGATTTAGTTTACGAAGAGTTTTCAATGCCGAGAACCTCGATCAGAGAGTAAAAAAGGCATAAGGTTCACAATGGTGTAAGATTAAAATGGGATATATCGGGCTAGGATTCGAGTTACAGGAACAAGGGCCAAACCAACCACCCAAGAATGGAATCGTCGAGCGAAAACACTTGACAACCTCCTAGAAGCAGCTTTTCTTACCACCAGACCTTTCTCCATTAATTAGGAATCTTATGCCGTCAGTAAACACATACCTTAAATTGTAGCCATTTGTTGAGTGTTTTTTTTTTTTGGTGCCTAATCCGCATATATATCACCTTCTCGCTTGATTTTCTTGACTGTATATCTCTTAAATGTCAACATATACATGTGTGATTTAGTTTACGAAGAATTTTTAATGCCGAGAACCTCTATCAGAGAGTAAAAAAGGCGTAAGGTTCAAAATGGTGTAAAATAAAAACTGGATATACCGGGCTAGGATTCGAGTTACAGGAAAAAGGGCCAAACCAACCACCCAAGAATGGAATCGTCGAGCGAAAACACTTGACAACCTCCTAGAAGCAGCTTTTTTTGCCACCAGATCTTTCTCCATCAATTAGGAATGTGATGCCGTCATTAAACACATTCCTTAAATTGTAGCCATCTGTTGAGTGTTTTTTTTGGTGTCTAATCCGCAAATATATCACCATTGCCCTTGATTTTCTTGACTGTATATCTCTTAAATGTCAACATATATACATGTGATTTAGGTTACGAAGATTTTTCAATGCCGAGAACCTCGATCAGAGAGTAAAAAAGGCGTAAGGTTCACAATGGTGTAAAATTAAAATGGGATATACAGGGCTAGGATTCGAGTTACAGGAACAAGGGCCAAACCAACCACCCAAGAATGGAATCGACGAGCGAAAACACTTGACAACCACCTAGAAGCAGCTTTTCTTGCCACCAGACCTTTCTCCATCAATTAGAAATCTGATACCGTCACTAAACACATTCCTTAAATTGTAGCCATTTGTTGAGTGTTTTTTTTTTGTGTCTAATCCACATATATATCACCATTGCCCTTGATTTTCTTGACTGTATATCTCTTAAATGTCAACGTATACATGTGTGATTTAGTTTACGAAGATTTTTCAATGCCGAGAACCTCGATCAGAGAGTAAAAAAGGCGTAAGGTTCACAATGGTGTAAATTTAAAATGGGATATACTGGGCTAGGATTCGAATTACAGGAACAAGGGCCAAACCAACCACCCAAGAATGGAATCGTAGAGCGAAAACACTAGACAACCTCCTAGAAGCAGCTTTTCTTGCCAACAGACATTTCTCCATCAATTAGGAATCTGATGCCGTCACTAAACAAATTCCTTAAAATGTAGCCCTTTGTTGAGTGTTTTTTTTGGTGTCTAATCCGCATATATATCACCATTGCCCTTGATTTTCTTGAATGTATATCTCTTAAATGTCAACATATACACGTGTGATTTAGTTTACGAATATTTTTCACTGCCGAGAACCTCGATCAGAGAGTAAAAAAGGCGTAAGGTTCACAATGGTGTAAAATTAAAATGGGATATACCGGGCTAGGATTCGAGTTACAGGAACAAGGGCCAAATCAACCACCCAAGAATGGAATCGTCGAGCGAAAACACTTGACAACCTCCTAGAAGTAGCTTTTCTTACCACCAGACCTTCCTCCATCAATTAGGAATCTGATGCCGCCACTAAACACATTCCTTAAATTGTAGCCATTTGTTGAGTGTTTTTTTTGGTGTCTAATCCGCATATATATCACCAATGCCCTTGATTTTCTTGACTGTATATCTCTTAAACGTCAACGTATACACGCGTGATTTAGTTTACGAAGATTTTTCAATGCCGAGAACCTCGATCAGAGAGTAAAAAAGGCGTAAGGTTCACAATGGTGTAAAAGTAAAATGGGATATACCGTGCTAGGATTTGAGTTACAGGAACAAGGGCCAAACCAACCACCCAAGAATGGAATCCTCGAGCGAAAACACTTGACAACCACTTAGAAGCAGCTTTTCTTGCCACCAGACCTTTCTCCATCAATTAGGAATCTGATGCCGTCACTAAACACATTCCTTAAATTGTAGCCATTTGTTGAGTGTTTTTTTTTTGTGTCTAATCCGCATATATATCACCATTGCCCTTGATTTTCTTGACTGTATATCTCTTAAATGTCATCGTATACACGCGTGATTTAGTTTGCGAAGATTTTTCAATGCCGAGAACCTCGATCAGAGAGTAAAAAAGGGGTAAGGTTCACAATGGTGTAAAATTAAAATGGGATATACCGGGCTAGGATTCGACTTACAGGAACAAGGGCCAAACCAACCACCCAAGAATGGAATCGTCGAGCGAAAACACTTGACAACCTCCTAGAAGCAGCTTTGCTTACCACCAAACCTTTTTCCATCAATTAGGAATCTTATGCCGTCACCAAACACATGCCTTAAATTGTAGCCATTTGTTGAGTGTTTTTTTTTTTTGGTGCCTAATCTGCATATATATCACCATTGCCCTTGATTTTCTTGACTGTATATCTTTTAAATATCAACATATACATGTGTGATTTAGCTTACGAAGAATTTTTAATGCCGAGAACCTCTATCAGAGAGTAAAAAAGGCGTAAGGTTCACAATGGTGTAAAATAAAAACTGGATATACCGGGCTAGGATTCGAGATACAGGAAAAAGGGCCAAACCAACCACCCAAGAATGGAATCGTCGAGCGAAAACACTTGACAACCTCCTAGAAGCAGCTTTTCTTGCCACCAGATCTTTCTCCATCATTTAGGAATTTGATGCCGTCACTAAACACATTCCTTAAATTGTAGCCATCTGTTGAGTGTTTTTTTTGGTGTCTAATCCGCATATATATCACCATTGCCCTTGATTTTCTTGACTGTATATCTCTTAAATGTCAACATATACACATGTGATTTAGGTTACGAAGATTTTTCAATGCCGAGAACCTCGATCAGAGAGTAAAAAAGGCGTAAGGTTCACAATGGTGTAAAATTAAAATGGGATATACCGGGCTAGGATTCGAGTTACATGAACAAGGGCCAAACCAACCACCCAAGAATGGAATCGACGAGCGAAAACACTTGACAACCTCCTAGAAGCAGATTTTCTTGCCACCAGACCTTTCTCCATCAATTAGGTATCTGATACCGTCAGTAAACACATTCCTTAAATTATAGCCATTTGTTAAGTGTTTTTTTTTTTGTGTCTAATCCGCATATATATCACCATTGCCCTTGATTTTCTTGATTGTATATCTCTTAAATGTCAACGTATACACGTGTGATTTAGTTTACGAAGATTTTTCAATGCCGAGAACCTCGATCAGAGAGTAAAAAAGGCGTAAGGTTCACAACGGTGTAAAATTAAAATGGGATATACCGGGCTAGGATTCTTGTTACAGTAAAAAGGGCCAAACCAACCACCCAAGAATGGAATCGTCGAGCGAAAACACTTGACAACCTCCTAGAAGCAGCTTTTCTGGCCAACAGACATTTCTCCATCAATTAGGAATCTGATGCCGTCACTAAACAAATTCCATAAAATGTAGCCGTTTGTTGAGTGTTTTTTTTTTTGGTGTCTAATCCGCATATAAATCACCATTGCCCTTGATTTTCTTGACTGTATATCTCTTAAATGTCAACATATACACGTGTGATTTAGTTTACGAAGATTTTTTACTGCCGAGAACCTCGATCAGAGAGTATAAAAGGCGTAAGGTTCACAATGGTGTAAAATTAAAATGGGATATACTGGGCTAGGATTCGAGTTACAAGAACAAGGGCCAAACCAACCACCCAAGAATGGAATCGTCGAGCGAAAACACTTGACAACCTCCTAGAAGCAGCTTTTCTTACCACCAGACCTTCCTCCATCAATTAGGAATCTGATGCCGTCACAAAACACATTTCTTAAATTGTAGCCATTTGTTGAGTGTTTTTTTTTTTTGTGTCTAATCCGCATATATATCACCATTGCCCTTGATTTTCTTGACTGTATATCTCTTAAATGTCAACGTATACACGCGTGATTTAGTTTACGAAGATTTTTCAATGCCGAGAACCTCGATCAGAGAGTAAAAAAGGGGTAAGGTTCACAATGGTGTAAAATTAAAATGGGATATACCGGGCTAGGATTCGACTTACAGGAACAAGGGCCAAACCAACCACCCAAGAATGGAATCGTCGAGCGAAAACACTTGACAACCTCCTAGAAGCAGCTTTTCTGACCACCAGACTTTTCTCCATCAATTAGGAATCTTATGCCGTCACTAAACACATGCCTTAAATTGTAGCCATTTGTTGAGTGTTTTTTTTTTGGTGCCTAACCCGCATATATATCACCATTGCCCTTGATTTTCTTGACTGTATATCTCTTAAATGTCAACATATACATGTGTGATTTAGCTTACGAAGATTTTTTAATGCCGAGAACCTCTATCAGAGAGTAAAAAAGGCGTAAGGTTCACAATGGTGTAAAATAAAAACTGGATATACCGGGCTAGGATTCGAGTTGCAGGAAAAAGGGCCAAACCAACCACCAAAGAATGGAATCGTCGAGCGAAAACACTTGACAACCTCCTAGAAGCAGCTTTTCTTGCCACCAGATCTTTCTCCATCAATTAGGAATCTGATGCCGTCACTAAGCTCATTCCTTAAATTGTAGCCATCTGTTGAGTGTTTTTTTTGGTGTCTAATCCGCATATATATCACCATTGCCCTTGATTTTCTTGACTGTATATATCTTAAATGTCAACATATACACGTGTGATTTAGTTTACGAAGATTTTTCACTGCCGAGAACCTCGATCAGAGAGTAAAAAAGGCGTAAGGTTCACAATGGTGTAAAATTAAAATGGGATATACCGGGCTAGGATTCGAGTTACAGGAACAAGGGCCAAACCAACCACCCAAGAATGGAATCGTCGAGAGAAAACACTTGACAACCTCCTAGAAGCAGCTTTTCTTACCACCAGACCTTCCTCCATCAATTAGGAATCTGATGCCGCCACTAAACACATTCCTTAAATTGTAGCCGTTTGTTGAGTGTTTTTTTTTTTGTGTCTAATCCGCATATATATCACCAATGCCCTTGATTTTCTTGACTGTATATCTCTTAAATATCAACATATACACGTGTGATTTAGTTTACGAACATTTTTCAATGCCGAGAACCTCGATCAGAGAGTAAAAAAGGCGTAAGGTTCACAATGGTGTAAAAGTAAAATGGGATATACCGGGCTAGGATTCGAGTTACAGGAACAAGGGCCAAACCAACCACCCAAGAATGGAATCTTCGAGCGAAAACACTTGACAACCACCTAGAAGCAGCTTTTCTTGCCACCAGACCTTTCTCCATCAATTAGGAATCTGATGCCGTCACTAAACACATTCCTTAAATTGTATCCATTTGTTGAGTCTTTTCTTTTTTGGGTCTAATCCGTATATATATCACCATTGCCCTTGATTTTCTTGACAGTATATCTCTTAAATGTCAACGTATACACGCGTGACTTAGTTTACGAAGATTTTTCAATGCCGAGAACCTCGATCAGAGAGTATAAATGGGGTAAGGTTCACAATGGTGTAAAATTAAAATGGGATATACCGGGCTAGGATTCAACTTACAGGAACAAGGGCCAAACCAACCACCCAAGAATGGAATCGTCGAGCGAAAACACTTGATAACCTCCTAGAAGCATCTTTTCTTACCACCAGACCTTTCTCCATCAATTAGGAATCTTATGCCGTCACTAAACACATGCCTTAAATTGTAGCCATTTGTTGAGTGTTTATTTTTTTTTGGTGCCTAATCCGCATATATATCACCATTGCCCTTGATTTTGTTGACTGTATATCTCTTAAATGTCAACATATACATGTGTGATTTAGCTTACGAAGAGTTTTTAACGCCGAGAACCTCTATCAGAGAGTAAAAAAGGCGTAAGGTTCACAATGGTGTAAAATAAAAACTGGATAGACCGGGCTAGGATTCGAGTTACAGGAAAAAGGGCCAAACCAACCACCCAAGAATGGAATAGTCGAGCGAAAACACTTGACGACCTCCTATTAGCAGCTTTTCTTGCCACCAGACCTTTCTCCATCAATTAGGAATCTGATGTCGTCACTAAACACATTCCTTAAATTGTAGCCATTTGTTGAGTGTTTTTTTTTGGTGTCTAATCCACATATATATCACCATTGCCCTTGATTTTCTTGACTGTATATTTCTTAAATATCAACATATACACATGTGATTTAGGTTACGAAGATTTTTCAATGCCGAGAACCTCGATCAAAGAGTAAAAAAGGTGTAAAGTTCACAATGGTGTAAAATTAAAATGGGATATACCGGGCTAGGATTCTTGTTACAGTAAAAAGGGCCAAACCAACCACCCAAGAATGGAATCGTCGAGCAAAAACACTTGACAACCTCCTAGAAGCAACTTTTCTTGCCAACAGACATTTCTCCATTAATTAGGAATCTGATGCCGTCACTAAACAAATTCCTTAAAATGTAGCCATTTGTTGTGTGTTTTTTTTTGGTGTCTAATCCGCATATATATCACCATTGCCCTTCATTTTCTTGACTGTATATGTCTTAAATGTCAACATATACACGTGTGATTTAGTTTACGAAGATTTTTCCCTGCCGAGAACCTCGATCAGAGAGTAAAAAAGGCGTAAGGTTCACAATGGTGTAAAATTAAAATGGGATATACCGGGCTAAGATTCGAGTTACAAGAACAAGGGCCAAACCAACCACCCAAGAATGGAATCGTCGAGAGAAAACACTTGACAACCTCCTTGAAGCAGCTTTTCTTACCACCAGACCTTCCTCCATCAATTAGGAATCTGATGCCGCCACTAAACACATTCCTTAAATTGTAGCCATTTGTTGAGTGTTTTTTTTTTGTGTCTAATCCGCATATATATCACCAATGCCCTTGATTTTCTTGACTGTATATCTCCTAAATATCAACATATACACGTGTGATTTAGTTTACGAAGATTTTTTAATGCCGAGAACCTCGATCAGAGAGTAAAAAAGGCGTAAGGTTCACAATGGTGTAGAAGTAAAATGGGATATACCGGGCTAGGATTCGAGTTACAGGAACAAGGGACAAACCAACCACCCAAGAATGGAATCTTCGAGCGAAAACACTTGACAACCACCTAGAAGCAGCTTTTCTTGCCACCAGACCTTTCTCCAACAATTAGGAATCTGATGCCGTCACTAAACACATTCCTTAAATTGTAGCCATTTGTTGAGTGTTTTCTTTTTTGGTTCTAATCCGCATATATATCACCATTGCCCTTGATTTTCTTGACTGTATATCTCTTAAATGTCAACGTATACACGCGTGATTTAGTTTACGAAGATTTTTCAATGCCGAGAACCTCGATCAGAGAGTATAAAAGGGGTAAGGTTCACAATGGTGTAAAATTAAAATGGGATATACCGGGCTAGGATTCGACTTACAGGAACAAGGGCCAAACCAACCACCCAAGAATGGAATCGTCGAGCGAAAACACTTGATAACCTCCTAGAAGCAGCTTTTCTTACCACCAGACCTTTCTCCATCAATTAGGAATCTTATGCCGTCACTAAACACATGCCTTAAATTGTAGCCATTTGTTGAGTGTTTATTTTTTTTTGGTGCCTAATCCGCATATATATCACCATTGCCCTTGATTTTCTTGACTGTGTATCTCTTAAATATCAACAAATACATGTGTGATTTAGCTTACGAAGAGTTTTTAACGCCGAGAACCTCTATCAGGGAGTAAAAAAGGCGTAAGGTTCACAATGGTGTAAAATAAAAACTGGATAGACCGGGCTAGGATTCGAGTTACAGGAAAAAGGGCCAAACCAACCACCCAAGAATGGAATCGTCGAGCGAAAACACTTGACGACCTCCTAGAAGCAGCTTTTCTTGCCACCAGACCTTTCTCCATCAATTAGGAATCTGATGCCGTCACTAAACACATTCCTTAAATTGTAGCCATTTGTTGAGTGTTTTTTTTTGGTGTCTAATCCACATATATATATCACCATTGCCCTTGATTTTCTTGACTGTATATCTCTTAAATATCAACATATACACATGTGATTTTGGATACGAAGATTTTTCAATGCCGAGAACCTCGATCAAAGAGTAAAAAAGGTGTAAAGTTCACAATGGTGTAAAATTAAAATGAGATATACCGGGCTAGGATTCGAGTTACAGGAACAAGGGCCAAACCAAGCACCCAAGAATGGAATCGTCGAGCGAAAACACTTGACAACCTCCAAGAAGCAGCTTTTCTTGCCACCAGACCTTTCTCAATCAATTAGGAATCTGATGCCGACACTAAACACATTCCTTAAATTGTAGCCATTTGTTGAGTGTTATTTTTTGGTGTCTAATCCGCATATATATCACCATTTCCCTTGATTTTCTTGCCTGTATATCTCTTAAATGCCAACATATACACGTGTGATTTAGTTTACGAAGATTTTTCAATGCCGAGAACCTCGATCAGAGAGTAAAAAAGGGGTAAGCTTCACAATGGTGTAAAATTAAAATGGGATATACCGGCTAGGATTCGAGTTACAGGAACAAAGGCCAAACTAACCACCCAAGAATGGAAACGTCGAGCGAAAACACTTGACAACCTCCCAGAAGCTGCTTTTCTTGCCACCAGGCCTTTCTCCATCAATTAGGAATCTAATGCTGTCACTAAACACATTCCTTAATTGTATCAATTTGTTGAGCGTTTTTTTTTTGGTGTCTAATCCGCATATATATCACGATTGCCCTTGATTTTCTTGACTGTATATCTCTTAAATGTCAACATATACACGTGTGATTTAGTTTATGAAGATTTTTCAATGCCGAGAACCTCGATCAGAGAGTAAAAAAGGCGTAAGGTTCACAATGGTGTAAAATTAAAATGGGATATACCGGGCTAGGATTCGAGTTACAGGAACAAGGGCCAAACTAACCACCCAAGAATGGAATCGTCGAGCGAAAACACTTGGCAACCTCCTAGAAGCAGCTTTTCTTTCCACCAGACCTTTCTCCATCAATTAGGAATCTGATGCCGTCACTAAACACATTCCTTAAATTGTAGCCATTTGTTGAGTGTTTTTTTTGTGTCTAATCCCCATATATATTACCATTGCCCTTGATTTTCTTGACTTTATATCTCTTAAATGTCAACATATACACGTGTGATTTAGTTTACGAAGATTTTTCAATGCCGAGAACCTCTATCAGAGAGTAAAAAAGACGTAAGGTTCACAATGGTGTAAAATTAAAATGGGATATACCGGGCTAGGATCCGAGTTACAGGAAAAGGACCCAACCAACCACCCAAGAATGGAATCGTCGAGCGAAAACACTTGACAACCTCCTAGAAGCAGCTTTTCTTACCACCAGACCTTTCTCCATCAATTAGGAATTTGATGCAGTCACTAAACACATTCCATAAATTGTAGCCATTTGTTGAGTGTTTTTTTTGGTGTCTAATCCTTATATATATCACCATTGCCCTTGATTTTCTTGACTGTATATCTCTTAAATGTCAACATATACACGTATGATTTAGTTTACGGAGATTTTTCAATGCCTAGAACCTCGATCAGAGAGTAAAAAAGGCGTAAGGTTCACAATGGTGTAAAATTAAAATGGGATATACCGGGCTTGGATTCGAGTTACAGGAACAAGGGCCAAACCAACCACCCAAGAATGGAACCGTCGAGCGAAAACACTTGACAACCTCCTAGAAGCAGCTTTTCTTGCCACCAGACCTTTCTCCATCAATTAGGAATCTGATGCTGTCACTAAACACATTCCTTAAATTGTAGCCATTTGTTGAGTGTTTTTTTTTTGGTGTCTAATCCGCATATATATCACCACTGCCCATGATTTTCTTTACTGTTTACCTCTTAAATATCAACATATACACGTGTGATTTATTTTACGAAGATTTTTCAATGCCAAGAACCTCGATTAGAGAGTAAACAAGGCGTAAGGTTCATAATGGTGTAAAATTAAAATGGGATATACCGGGCTAGGATTCGAGTTACAGGAACAAGGGCCAAACCAAACACCCAAGAATGGAATCGTCGAGCGAAAACACTTGACAACCTCCTAGAAGCAGCATTTCTTACCACCAGACCTTTCTCCATCAATTAGGAATCAGATGCTGTCACTAAACACATTCCTTAAATTGTATCTATTTGTTGAGTGTTTTTTTTGGTGTCTAATCCGCATATATATCACCATTGCCCTTGATTTTCTTGAGTGTATATCTCTTAAATATCAACATATACACGTGTGATTTAGTTTACAAAGATTTTTCAATGCCGAGAACCTCGATCAGAGAGTAAAAAAGGCGTAAGGTTCACAATGGTGTAAAATTAAAATGGGATATACCGGGCTAGGATTCGAGTTACAGGAACAAGGGCCAAACCAACCACCCAAGAATGGAATCGTCGAGCGAAAACACTTGACAACCTCCTAGAAGCAGCTTTTCTTACCACCAGACCGTTCTCCATCAATTAGGAATCAGATGCCGTCACGAAACACATTCCTTAAATTGTAGCCATTTGTTGTTGTTTTTTTTTTTTGTGTCTAATCCGCATATATATCACGATGGCCCTTGATTTTCTTGACTCTATATCTCTTAATTGTCAACATATGCACGTGTGATTTAGTTTACGAAGATTTATCAATGCCGAGAACCTCGATTAGAGAGTAAAAAAGGCATAAGGTTCACAATGGTGTAAAATTAAAATGGGATATACCGGGCTAGGATTCGAGTTACAGGAACAAGGGCCTAACCAACCACCCAAGAATGGAATCGTCGAGCGAAAACACTTGACAACCTCCTAGAGGCAGCTTTTCTTTCCACCAGACCTTTCTCCATCAATAAGGAATCTGATGCCGTCCTAAACACACTTTTTAAATTGTAGCCATTTGTTGAGTGTTTTTTTTTTTTTGGTGTCTAATACGCATATATATCATCATTGCCCTTGATTTTCTTGAATGTATATCTCTTAAATGTCAACATATACACGTGTGATTTAGTTTACGAAGATTTTTCAATGCCGAGAACCTCTATCAGAGAGTAAAAAAGGCGTAAGGTTCACAATGGTGTAAAATTAAAATGGGATATACCGGGCTAGGATTCGAGTTACAGGAACAAGGGCCAAACCAACCACCCAAGAATGGAATCGTCGAGCGAAAACACTTGACAACCTCCTTGAAGCAGCTTTTCTTGCCACCAGACCTTTCTCCATCAATTAGGAATCTGATGCCGTCACTAAACACATTCCTTAAATTGTGGCCATTTGTTCAGTGTTTTTATTGGTGTCTAATCCGCATATATATCACCATTGCCCTTGATTTTCTTGACTGTATATCTCTTAAATGTCAATATATGTATGTATGATTTAGTTTACGAAGATTTTTCAATGCCTAGAACCTCGGTCAGAGGGTAAAAAAGGCGTAAGGTTCACAATGGTGTAAAATTAAAATGGGATATACCGGGCTAGGATTCGAGTTACAGGAACAAGGGCCAAACCAACCTCCCAAGAATGGAATAGTCGAGCGAAAACACTTGACAACCTCCTAGAAGCAGCTTTTCTTGCCACCATACCTTTCTCCATCAATTAGAAATCTGATGCCGTCACAAAACACATTCCTTAAATTGTAGCCATTTGTTGAGTGTTTTTTTTTTTGGTGTCTAATCCGCATATATATCACCTTTGCCCATGATTTTCTTGACTGTATATCTCTTAAATATCAACATATACACGTGTGATTTAGTTTACGAAGAATTTTCAATGCCAAGAACCTCGATCAGAGAGTAAAAAAGGCGTAAGGTTCACAATGATGTAAAATTAAAATGGGATATACCAGGCTAGGATTCGAGTTACAGGAACAAGGGCCAAACCAACCACCCATGAATGGAATCGTCGAGCGAAAACACTTGACAACCTCCTAGAAGCAGCTTTTCTTACCAGCAGACATTTCTCCATCAATTAGGAATCCGATGCCGTTACTAAATACATTCCTTAAATTCTAGTCATTTGTTGAGTGTTTTTTTTGGTGTCTAATCCGCATATATATCACCATTGCCCTTGATTTTCTTGACTGTATTTCTCTTAAACATCAACATATACACGTGTGATTTAGTTTACGAAGATTTTTCAATGCCGAGAACCTCGATCAGAGAGTAAAAAAGGCGTAAGGTTCACAATGGTGTAAAATTAATATGGGATATACCGGGCTAGGATTCGAGTAACAGGAACAAGGGCCAAACCAACCACCCAAGAATGGAATCATCGAGCGAAAACACTTGACAACCTCCTAGAAGCAGCTTTTCTTACCACCAGACCTTTCTCCATCAATTAGGAATCAGATGCCGTCACTAAACACATTCCTTAAATTGTAGCCATTTGTTGAGTGTTTTTTTTTGTGTCTAAGCCGCATATATATCACCATTGCCCTTGATTTTCTTGACTGTATATCTCTTAAATGTCAACATGTACACGTGTGATTTAGTTTACGAAGATTTATCAATGCCGAGAACCTCGATCAGAGAGTAAAAAAAGGCGTAAGGTTCAGAATGGTGTAAAATTAAAATGGGATATACCGGGCTAGGATTCGAGTTACGGGAACAAGAGCCAAACCAACCACCCAAGAATGGAATCGTCGAGCGAAAACACTTGACAACCACCTAGAAGCAGCTTTTCTTTTCACCAGACCTTTCTCCATCAATTAGGAATCTGATGCCGTCACTAAACACATTCCTTAAAATGTAGCCATTTGTTGAGTGTTTTTTTTGGTGTCTAGTCCGCATATATATCACCATTGCCCTTGATTTTCTTGACGGTATATCTCCTAAACACCAACATATACACGTGTGATTTAGTTTACGAAGATTTTTCAATGCCGAGAACCTCGATCAGAGAGTAAAAAAGGCGTAAGGTTCACAATGGTGTAAAATTAAAATGGGATATACCGGGCTAGGATTCGAGTTACAGGAACAAGGGCCAAACCAACCACCCAAGAATGGAATCGTCGAGCGAAAACACTTGACAACCTCCTAGAAGCAGCTTTTCTTGCCACCAGACCTTTCTCCATCAATTAGGAATCTGATGTCGTCACTAAACACATTCCTTAAATTGTAGCCAGTTGTTGAGTGTTTTTTTTTGGTGTCTAATCCGCATATATATCACCATTGCCCTTGATTTTCTTGAATGTATATCTCTTAAATGTCAACATATACACGTACGATTTAGTTTACGAAGATTTTTCAATGCCTAGAACCTCGATCAGAGAGTAAAAAAGGCATAAGGTTCACAATGGTGTAAAATTAAAATGGGATATACCGGGCTAGGATTCGAGTTAAAGGAACAAGGGCCAAACCAACCACCCAAGAATGGAATCGTCGAGCGAAAACAGTTGACAACCTCCTTGAAGCAGCTTTTCTTGCCACCAGACCTTTCTCCATCAATTAGGAATCTGATGTCGTCACTAAACACATTCCTTAAATTGTAGCCAGTTGTTGAGTGTTTTTTTTGGTGTCTAATCCGCATATATATCAGCATTGCCCATGATTTTCTTGACTGTATATCTCTTACATATCAACATATACACGTGTGATTTAGTTTACGAAGATTTTTCAATGCCAAGAACCTCGATCAGAGAGTAAAAAAGGCGTAAGGTTCACAATAGTGTAAAATTAAAATGGGATATACCGGGCTAGGATTCGAGTTACAGGAACAAGGGCGAAACCAACCACCCAAGAATGGAATCGTCGAGCGAAAACACTTGACAACCTCCTAGAAGCAGCTTTTCTTACCACCAGACCTTTCTCCATCAATTAGGAATCAGATGCCGTCACTAAACACATTCCTTAAATTGTAGCCATTTGTTGAGTGTTTTTTTTGGTGTCTAATCCGCATATATATCACCATTACCCTTGATTTTCTTGATTGTATATCTCTTAAATATCAACATATACACGTGTGATTTAGTTTACGAAGATTTTTCAATGCCGAGAACCTCGATCAGAGAGTAAAAAAGGCGTAAGGTTCACAATGGTGTAAAATTAAAATGGGATATACCGGGCTAGTATTCGAGTTACGGGAACAAGAGCCAAACCAACCACCCAAGAATGGAATCGTCGAGCGAAAACACTTGACAACCACCTAGAAGCAGCTTTTCTTTTCACCAGACCTTTCTCCATCAATTAGGAATCTGATGCCGTCACTAAACACATTCCTTAAAATGTAGCCATTTGTTGAGTGTTTTTTTTGGTGTCTAGTCCGCATATATATCACCATTGCCCTTGATTTTCTTGACGGTATATCTCCTAAACACCAACATATACACGTGTGATTTAGTTTACGAAGATTTTTCAATGCCGAGAACCTCGATCAGAGAGTAAAAAAGGCGTAAGGTTCACAATGGTGTAAAATTAAAATGGGATATACCGGGCTAGGATTCGAGTTACAGGAACAAGGGCCAAACCAACCACCCAAGAATGGAATCGTCGAGCGAAAACACTTGACAACCTCCTAGAAGCAGCTTTTCTTGCCACCAGACCTTTCTCCATCAATTAGGAATCTGATGTCGTCACTAAACACATTCCTTAAATTGTAGCCAGTTGTTGAGTGTTTTTTTTTGGTGTCTAATCCGCATATATATCACCATTGCCCTTGATTTTCTTGAATGTATATCTCTTAAATGTCAACATATACACGTACGATTTAGTTTACGAAGATTTTTCAATGCCTAGAACCTCGATCAGAGAGTAAAAAAGGCATAAGGTTCACAATGGTGTAAAATTAAAATGGGATATACCGGGCTAGGATTCGAGTTAAAGGAACAAGGGCCAAACCAACCACCCAAGAATGGAATCGTCGAGCGAAAACAGTTGACAACCTCCTTGAAGCAGCTTTTCTTGCCACCAGACCTTTCTCCATCAATTAGGAATCTGATGTCGTCACTAAACACATTCCTTAAATTGTAGCCAGTTGTTGAGTGTTTTTTTTGGTGTCTAATCCGCATATATATCAGCATTGCCCATGATTTTCTTGACTGTATATCTCTTACATATCAACATATACACGTGTGATTTAGTTTACGAAGATTTTTCAATGCCAAGAACCTCGATCAGAGAGTAAAAAAGGCGTAAGGTTCACAATAGTGTAAAATTAAAATGGGATATACCGGGCTAGGATTCGAGTTACAGGAACAAGGGCGAAACCAACCACCCAAGAATGGAATCGTCGAGCGAAAACACTTGACAACCTCCTAGAAGCAGCTTTTCTTACCACCAGACCTTTCTCCATCAATTAGGAATCAGATGCCGTCACTAAACACATTCCTTAAATTGTAGCCATTTGTTGAGTGTTTTTTTTGGTGTCTAATCCGCATATATATCACCATTACCCTTGATTTTCTTGATTGTATATCTCTTAAATATCAACATATACACGTGTGATTTAGTTTACGAAGATTTTTCAATGCCGAGAACCTCGATCAGAGAGTAAAAAAGGCGTAAGGTTCACAATGGTGTAAAATTAAAATGGGATATACCGGGCTAGTATTCGAGTTACAGGAACAAGGGACAAACCAACCACCCAAGAATGGAATCGTCGAGTGAAAACACTTGACAACCTCCTAGAAGCAGCTTTTCTTGCCAGCAGACCTTTCTCCATCAATTAGGAATCTGATGCCGTCACTAAATACATTCCTTAAATTGTAGCCATTTGTTGAGTGTTTTTTTTTGTGTCTAATCCGCATATATATCACCATTGCCCTTAATTTTCTTGACTGTATATCTCTTAAATATCAACATTTACACGTGTGATTTAGTTTACGAAGATTTTTCAATGCCGAGAACCTCGATCAGAGAGTAAAAAAGGCGTAAGGTTCACAATGGTGTAAAATTAAAATGGGATATACCGGGCTAGGATTCGAGTTACAGGAACAAGGGCCAAACCAACCACCCAAGAATGGAATCGACGAGCGAAAACACTTGACAACCTCCTAGAAGCAGCTTTTCTTGCCAACAGAACTTTCTCCATCAATTAGGAATCTGATACCGTCACTAAACACATTCCTTAAATTGTAGCCATTTGTTGAGTGTTTTTTTTTGGTGTCTAATCCGCATATATATCACCATTGCCCTTGATTTTCTTGAATGTATATCTCTTAAATGTCAACATATACACGTATGATTTAGTTTACGAAGATTTTTCATTGCCTAGAACCTCGATCAAAGAGTAAAAAAGGCGTAAGGTTCACAATGGTGTAAAATTAAAATGGGATATACCGGGCTAGGATTCGAGTTACAGGAACAAGGGCCAAACCATCCACCCAAGAATGGAATCGTCGAGCGAAAACACTTGACAACCTCCTAGAAGCAGCTTTTCTTGCCACCAGACCTTTCTCCATCAATTACAAATCTGATGCCGTCACTAAACACATTCCTTAAATTGTAGCCATTTGTTGAGTGTTTTTTTTGTGTCAAATCCGCATATATATCAGCATTCCCATGATTTTCTTGACTGTATATCTCTTACATATCAACATATACACGTGTGATTTAGTTTACGAAGATTTTTCAATGCCAAGAACCTCGATCAGAGAGTAAAAAAGGCGTAAGGTTCACAATAGTGTAAAATTAAAATGGGATATACCGGGCTAGGATTCGAGTTACAGGAACAAGGGCGAAACCAACCACCCAAGAATGGAATCGTCGAGCGAAAACACTTGACAACCTCCTAGAAGCAGCTTTTCTTACCACCAGACCTTTCTCCATCAATTAGGAATCAGATGCCGTCACTAAACACATTCCTTAAGTTGTAGCCATTTGTTGAGTGTTTTTTTTGGTGTCTAATCCACATATATATCACCATTACCCTTGATTTTCTTGATTGTATATCTCTTAAATATCAACATATACACGTGTGATTTAGTTTACGAAGACTTTTCAATGCCGAGAACCTCGATCAGAGAGTAAAAAAGGTGTAAGGTTCACAATGGTGTAAAATTAAAATGGGATATACCGGGCTAGGATTCGAGTTACAGGAACAAGGGACAAACCAACCACCCAAGAATGGAATCGTCGAGAGAAAACACTTGACAACCTCCTAGAAGCAGCTTTTCTTGCCACCAAACCTTTCTCCATCAATTAGGAATCTGATGCCGTCACTAAACACATTCCTTAAATTGTAGCCATTTGTTGAGTGTTTTTTATTGGTGTCTAATCCGCATATATATCACCATTACCCTTGATTTTCTTGACTGTATGTCTCTTAAATGTCAACATATACACGTGTGATTTAGGTTACGAAGATTTTTCAATGCCGAGAACCTCGATCAGAGAGTAAAAAAGGCGTAAGGTTCACAATGGTGTAAAATTAAAATAGGATATACCGGGCTAGGATTCGAGTTACAGGAACGAGGGCCAAACCAACCACCCAAGAATGGAATCGTCGAGCGAAAACACTTGACGATCTCCTAGAAGCAGCTTTTCTTGCCACCAGACCTTTCTCCATCAATTAGGAATCTGATGTCGTCACTAAACACATTCCTTAAATTGTAGCCATTTGTTGGGTGTTTTTTTTTTGTTGTCTAATCCGTATATATATCACCACTGCCCTTGGTTTTCTTGACTGTATATCTCTTAAATGTCAACATATACACGTGTGATTTAGTTTACGAAAAATTTTCAATTCAGTGAAACTCGATCAGAGAGTAAAAAAGGCGTAAGGTTCACAATGGTGTAAAATTAAAATGGGATATACCGGGCTAGGATTCGAGTTACAGGAACAAGGGCTAAACCAACCACCAAAGAATGGAATCGTCAAGCAAAAACACTTGACAATCTCCTAGAAGCAGCTTTTCTTGCCAACAGAACTTTCTCCATCAATTAGGAATCTGATACCGTCACTAAACACATTCCTTAAATTGTAGCCATTTGTTGAGTGTTTTTTTTTGGTGTCTAATCCGCATATATATCACCATTGCCCTTGATTTTCTTGAATGTATATCTCTTAAATGTCAACATATACACGTATGATTTAGTTTACGAAGATTTTTCAATGCCTAGAACCTCGATCAAAGAGTAAAAAAGGCGTAAGGTTCACAATGGTGTAAAATTAAAATGGGATATACCGGGCTAGGATTCGAGTTACAGGAACAAGGGCCAAACCATCCACCCAAGAATGGAATCGTCGAGCGAAAACACTTGACAACCTCCTAGAAGCAGCTTTTCTTGCCACCAGACCTTTCTCCATCAATTACAAATCTGATGCCGTCACTAAACACATTCCTTAAATTGTAGCCATTTGTTGAGTGTTTTTTTTTTTGGTGTGTAATCCGCATATATATCACCATTGCCCTTGATTTTCTTGACTGTATATCTCTTAAATGTCAACATATACACGTGTGATTTAGTTTACGAAAATTTTTTAATTCAGAGAACCTCGATCAGAGATTAAAAAAGGCATAAGGTTCACAATGGTGTAAAATTAAAATGGGATACACCGGGCTAGGATTCGAGTTACAGGAACAAGGGCTAAACCAACCACCAAAGAATGGAATCGTCGAGCGAAAACACTTGACAACATCCTAGAAGCAGCTTTTCTTGCCAGCAGACCTTTCTCCATCAATTAGGAATCTGATGCCGTCACGAATACATTCCATAAATTGTAGCCATTTGTTGAGTGTTTTTTTTTTGTGTCTAATCTGCATATATATCACCATTGCCCTTGATTTTCATAACTGTATATCTCTTAAATATCAACATATACACGTGTGATTTAGTTTACGAAGATTTTTCAATGCCGAGAACCTCGATCAGAGAGTAAAAATGGCGTAAGGTTCACAATGGTGTAAAACTAAAATGGGATAAACCGGGCAAGGATTCAAGTTACAGGAACAAGGGCCAAACCAACCACCCAAGAATGGAATCGTCGAGCGAAAACACTTGACGACCTCCTAGAAGCAGCTTTTCTTGCCACCAGACCGTTCTCCATCAATTAGGAATTTGATGTCGTCACTAAACACATTCCTTAAATTGTAGCCATTTGTTGAGTGTTTTTTTTTTTTGTGTCTAATCCGCATATACATCACCATTGCGCTTGATTTTCTTGACTGTATATCTCTTAAATGTCAACATATACATGTGTGATTTAGTTTACGAAGATTTTTCAATTCCGTGATCCTCGATCAGAGAGTAAAAAAGGCGTAAGGTTCACAATGGTGTAAAATTAAAATGGGATATACCGGGCTAGGATTCGAGTTACAGGAACAAGGGCCAAACCAACCACCCAAGAATGGTATCGTCGAGTGAAAACACTTGACAAGCTCCTAGAATCAGCTTTTCTTGCCACCAAACCTTTCTCCATCAATTAGGAATCTGATGCCGTCAGTAAACACCTTCCTTAAATTGTAGCTATTTGTTGAGTGTTTTTTTTTTGTGTCTAATCCGCATATATATCACCATCGCCCTTGATTTTCTAGACTGTATATCTCTTAAATGTCAACATATACACGTGTGATTTAGGTTACGAAGATTTTTCAATGCCGAGAACCTCGATCAGAGAGTAAAAAAGGCGTAAGGTTCCAATGGTGTAAAATAAAAATAATATATACCGGGCTAGTATTCGAGTTACAGGAACAAGGGCCAAACCAACCACCCAAGAATGGAATCGACGTGCGAAAACTCTTGACAACCTCCTAGAAGCAGCTTTTCTTGCCAACAGAACTTTCTCCATCAATTAGGAATCTGATACCGTCACTAAACACATTCCTTAAATTGTAGCCATTTGTTGAGTGTTTTTTTTTTTTTTTTGGTGTCTAATCCGCATATATATCACCATTGCCCTTGATTTTTTTGACTGTATATCTCTTAAATGTCAACATATACACGTGTGATTTAGTTTACGAAGATTTTTCAATACCGAGAACCTCGATTAGAGATTAAAAAAGGCGTAAGGTTCACAAGGGTGTAAAATTAAAATAGGATATACCGGGCTAGGAGTCGAGTTACGGGAACAAGGGCCAAACCAACCACCCAAGAATGGAATCGTCGAGCAAAAACACTTGACGACCTCCTAGAAGCAGCTTTTCTTGCCACTAGACCTTTCTCCATCAATTAGGAATCTGATCCCGTCACTAAACACATTCCTTAAATTGTAGCCATTTGTTGAGTGTTTTTTTTTTTGTGTCTAATCCGCATATATATCACCATTGCCCTTGATTTTCTTGACTGTATATCTGTTAAAAGTCAACACATACACGTGTGATTTAGTTTACGAAAATTTTTTAATTCAGAGAACCTCGATCAGAGAGTAAAAAAGGCGTAAGGTTCACAATGGTGTAAAATTAAAATGGGATATACCAGGCTAGGATTCGAGTTACAGGAACAAGGGCTAAACCAACCACCAAAGAATGGAATCGTCGAGCGAAAACACTTGACAACATCCTAGAAGCAGCTTTTCTTGCCAGCAGACCTTTCTCCATCAATTAGGAATCTGACGCCGTCACTAAATACATTCCTTAAATTGTAGCCATTTGTTGAGTGTTTTTTTTGGTGTCTAATTCGCATATATATCACCATTGCCCTTGATTTTCATGACTGTATATCTCTTAAATATCAACATATACACGTGTGATTTAGTTTACGAAGATTTTTCAATGCCGAGAACCTCGATCAGAGAGTAAAAAAGGCGTAAGGTTCACAATGGTGTAAAATTAAAATGGGATATACCGGGCTAGGATTCGAGTTACATGAACATGGGCCAAACCAACCTCCCAAGAATGGAATCGACGAGCAAAAACACTTGACAACCTCCTAGAAGCAGCTTTTCTTGCCACCAGAACTTTCTCCATCAATTAGGAATCCGATACCGTCACTAAACACATTCCTTAAATTGTAGCCATTTGTTGAGTTTTTTTTTTGGTGTCTAATCCGCATATATATCACCATTGCCCTTGATTTTCTTGACTGTATATCTCTTAAATCTCAACATATACACGTGTGATTTAGTTTACGAATATTTTTCAATGCCGAGAACCTCGATCAGAGAGTAAAAAAGGCGTAAGGTTCACAATGGTGTAAAATTAAAATAGGATATACCGGGCTAGGATTCGATGTGACAACTCGTAATTTAGAACCCTTCATTGTATCTTGATGTAATATGCTGGAACGTTATGTGTTATATATTAGCAAATGAAAGTTAGTGATTATCTTAATGTGTTATGTGTTATTAATGTGTACGTATAAAGTATAGTTTATACAAGTGTGTATGTAGTGAACCGGAACCAAAACACAAGAACCCAACTCGAGACCACTCGGTCTCGAGTGAATAGTGTAACAGTTGGGCCGGTTGGGCCATGCTCCCCTTCACCCCACTCGAAAACCCACTAGCGTGAACCAACTTAGAGCTAGTATATAACTTATACTCCTAGCCAACTTTGCCATTCTTTGGACAACTGACACTCACTCTCATACACACTCTCCTACATTCTCTCTCACTAAAACCCTAGAACCACAAACCTCCTCTCCTCTCTTTCGGATTCAACCGGTGGCACCAAGACTCTCGGCTCAAGCTCTAGATCATCACTCGGTATTTGGTTCGTTGATTCTTCAAACCCGAACACCATCCGGTTAGTATTTTATGTTCTAGATGTCACAATGCTTGGTTGATAAATGAGATCCATGATAAAAGTGTTGATGTATGTGATATAAGTTAGTGATTCATGTTATGTGCTTTATTTCGGTTGGCGAATGCATGATGATGCTACATGATGATGAAATGTTGTCTTGGCATAAATAATAGGTGATTGATTATGAATGATTGTCATCGGCTTTATATGGGTTTGGATCCGAATGGCTTGGTTATGTATAAATAAGGAGGTTTATTGCTCATGAAATCGGATTTTGCATATGTGTATTAGATGATGTGCATGGTTAGAATATATGATAGGATAGGGTTGTTTGATTAATCATATTGCAAAATATGGAAAACCCTAACATGATGAACAAGTTCGAATGTTAATATGAATATTTGAATATGATATGAACATGTTAGGAACATTTGAAAATGCTTTTTTGATCCATTTTATTTGAGTATTAGACAAGAAAACATGTTGATGCATTTTGGTTGGATAGTACACAAGATCATGAAATCGGAATTCCATTGGATAGTACAACTGAGGTTCTAGAAGACCTCCACCTGTGCACGCATCCATAGTTGCGACTCGAAACCCTTGGTCTCGACTCGAGACCATACATATGACAACTCGAGACCATAGCACCCTCACACAAGCAGCATAACTCGAGACCACGGTTGCGGGTCCAGTTGCGACTCGAGACCGTCTAGTCTCGACTAGTACATGCATGACTCGAGACCTCCACAGTTGCGACTCGAGAACTCGTAGGTATAACTCGAGACCGCATAGTCTCGACTCGAGATCTCTAGTCTCGACTCGAGACCACGTACACATACTCACTGATTTGGACTTGCACACTGTTACGGGCTTAGGTGTTTGGGCTGTACTGTTGGGCTTTGTTTGCTACATGATTCCTACCATTGAACTAAGCACTGTTGTTGAACTGCCATTCTAGACGTGTATGCCATGATCGTTACTTGTGTACAATACGTGTAGAACATACGTGCACGATTTGAATATGAACCTGACTTTAATGGTATCTATGTTAGGACGTGGTTGACCACTTATAGCTTGACCGACTTTCTGTGTAACTGCCGAGCAAACCAATGTGAGTTCACACTTTCTTCAAAGCATGGGATTCCCAGGGTTGGGAATGGGGTTAAGGAACATGGATTCCTCGTCCTTCTTGGGTAGGACAGTATTGGTTCAGTAATATAATTCCTCGTCCTCATGGACAGATAACTCGTACTAGACCAAAGCTCTATCACGAAGTCCCTCCATTTTATATCGACTTAATCGCCGAGCCAATGGCGAGCGGGTCATTAGTTAGATAGCGCTATTTAGGTCTGACAAGCCTCACACCGTGCCGCAGAGGACGGGCGTGAACTAATGGATCTGGGCACGTCAATGATGATAGACATTGACAGTTCAGGGCACATAAACATGACTACAGTCAGCAGTCGATATGGTAATGAGTCTAGTGTATACATGGGTTAGCCCCCACGGCCGAAATGCCAGATAACTAACATGGGGTAGCCCCCACGGCTGTATTGCCAGAGTATATGGGTAAACAAAACACGTTTTCAACTATGGGGTAACCCCCACGGCAGGATGCCAGTTAAAGGAAACTGTTTTTGGAATAACTTAAAAATGAACACCCAACCGTGAACTCACTCAACTTGTTATTGACTCGTTACTACATGCTTTGCAGGTCAATAGGTACTTAGCTGGAGCTTGCATGGAAGCGAGTCGTTGTGGGACATGGACAGCTGTGTGCCATGTTAAACTTTGAAACAATTAAACTTATGTTTTGGTTTTAAACATTATGCTTCCGCATGCAACTTAAACTATGTTTTGTTTGGACACCAATTGTATTGGTTGGATTTTTATAATCACTTACATGCTTGTTCAATATGATTGGTGGCTGGATCCTGGTCAGTCACGCCTCCAAGTGGTAGTATTCCGCATGTGGATTTTGGGGGTGTGACAGATTGGTATCAGAGCCATTGGTTATAGTGAACTTGGTTTTAATAAGGGGAAAAGTTTTATTAAAATCAGACTATAATCGGTACAGTGCTCTACGATCCACAGCGACGCTTCACTCCACATGCAAGGCTCGACATCCTAGGTGATATGATCTATGTATATATTGCCTACTTGTTAGTTACATAATGCATTGCTCATGGTATGCTTGGTTAGTGTAACTACTGCTGCCTGAACATGCGTGTGCTTACTCTCTTCTGTCATCGTATTTTCACAAACCTCTCTCACTCATGTTCTTCTTGATATGAAGATCATGTCTGGACGCGTTAATATGACTCAAGCCCATTTGACGGCTCTGATTAACGAACGAGTTGCTGCGGCGCTTGCAGCTGCACACGCAGGAGGTATATCCTGCAGTCCAAACTCATTCTGGGATCTTTAGATCCTACTCTCGTGAACCAACCTTTGTGTTAAACTCTGTCCTTTCTAACACCCACGACAGGTCAACATGCTCAGCCACCTGTGTGCACCTTTAAAACTTTTATGGACTGCCGACCCATTACTTTTAGCGGCACTGAAGGAGCTGTAGGTCTCCTCCACTTGTTTGAGAAGCTCGAGTCTGTTTTCGAGATGTGTGAATGCCCTGAGGCTCGCAGGGTGAAGTACGTTACCGGTACTCTGGAGGGATTAGCGCTCACGTGGTGGAACGCTCAGGTTCAAATGCTGGGGTTGGTCGCTGCTAACGCCACCCCATGGAATAACTTTAAGGAAATGATCAAAGAGGAGTATTGCAATCGTGATGAGATTCACAAACTGGAAGTAGAGTTTTTCAACCTCAAGATGACGGGGTCAGAAATTGAAGCTTATGTGAAGAGATCGAATGAACTGGCAATTTTGTGTCCTACCATGGTGGATCTTCCCATCAAACGCATCGAACTATTTCTCAAGGGCTTAGTGCCAGAAATCCAAAGTCATGTGACTTCAGCAAACCTCGCCACCATCCAGCAAGTTGTGCAATTGGCTCACCGTCTCACGGATCAGGCGGTGGAGCAGAACAGGTTACCAAAGCGCATAGGTGCTGCAACTACTTCATACGTCCCTAGCGACAGCAAACGGAAATGGGATGGAGCTTCAAGTAAGGGTTCGACTTCTGTTCAGCCTCAGTCTCAGCAGAGAAAGACTGATGACTACAAGAGCCCCGGTCAGCAATCATCTGGTGGTCAAAGTCATGGTGGGTACAAGGGGAATCACCCCAAATGCAATCGCTGTAACCTGCACCACAGCGGGCCATGCACCAGGGGTAACTGTCATCGGTGCAACAAGCCAGGTCACGCTGCAAAGGATTGCAGGAGCTTATACCCCACAAACCAAAATCGTCAACAACAAGCCCCGCAGAATCAGCAGCAGCAAGGAATCAACAAAGGGTGCTTTCAGTGTGGAGCTGAAGGCCATTTCAAGAGGGATTGCCCCCAACTGAACAGGAACCAGAACAACAACAATAATCAGGGGAATGGTAACAATGGGAACAACAACAACAACAATGGTGCCAGGGGGCGGGTGTTCGTGCTTGGTCAAGGTGAAGCAAGGAATGACCCCAATGTTGTGACGGGTAAGTTCCTTCTCGACAACTTTTATGTTACAGTTTTATTTTATTCGGGTGCCGATACTAGCTACGTGTCACTAGAAGTTAGTCAAATGCTTAAGTGTATTCCAACACCTTTGAACAACAAGCACACTGTAGAGCTAGCAAACGGTAAGAGTTTAGAGGCCGCACACGTAGTCAAGGGTTGTAAACTTATTCTTGCTAACCAGACCTTCTCTATCGACCTCATTCCTATCGTCTTGGGTAGTTTCGACGTTGTCATTGGGATGGATTGGTTATCCCAACACCGAGCAGAGATTCTTTGCAACGAGAAGATCGTTCGTATTCCTGGCTCCGGTAGTGAACCTCTCATGATTCGTGGCAACAAGAAGGGTGCTATTGAGAACGTCATCTCTTTCCTTAAGGCCCAGAAGTGCTTGCAAAAGGGCCACACTGCCATTTTGGCTCTCGTTACTGACACCTCGGAGAAAGAGAAGAAGATAGAAGATTTTCCAATTGTACGCGACTATCCTGAAGTATTTCCTGAGGAATTACCTGGCCTTCCGCCTCATCGCCAGGTCGAGTTTCATATTGAACTAGCTCCCGGAGCTGCGCCTATAGCTCGTGCACCTTATCGCTTAGCTCCATCAGAATTGGAAGAACTCTCTACGCAACTACAAGAACTCTTGGATAAGGGTTTTATTCGTCCTAGCTCATCGCCTTGGGGAGCTCCAGTGCTATTCGTGAAGAAGAAAGATGGTACCTTTAGGATGTGTATCGACTATCGTGAACTCAACAAGGTGACCGTAAAGAATCGCTATCCTCTTCCACGCATTGACGACTTGTTCGACCAGTTGCAGGGGTCGAGCTACTATTCAAAGAATGATCTGAGATCAGGATATCACCAGCTGAGAGTCCGAGAAGAGGACGTCTCCAAAACAGCCTTTAGAACTCGATACGGTCACTATGAGTTTTTGGTCATGCCTTTTGGGCTGACAAACGCACTTGCGGTCTTCATGAATTTGATGAATAGAGTGTGCAAGCCTTACCTGGACAAGTTCGTCATAGTTTTCATTGACAACATCCTGATCTATTCGAAGAGTCAGGAGGAACACGATCAACATCTACGACTTATTTTGGAACTTCTTCGAGCAGAACAGCTATACGCCAAGTTTTCAAAATGCGACTTCTGGCTTCGTGAAGTCCATTTCTTAGGACATGTGGTGAACAAGGATGGGATTCACGTTGATCCATCCAAGGTAGACTCGATTAAGAACTGGCCTGCACCTCGTACACCAACGGAAATTTGCCAATTCTTGGGTTTGGCAGGTTACTACAGGAGGTTCATTAAGGATTTTTCCAAGATTGCACAGCCTCTCACCTCACTAACGCAGAAAGGAGTTGTTTATCGATGGGGAAATGCACAGGAATTAGCATTTCAGCATTTAAAGGATAGACTTTGCAGCGCACCTATCCTTTCATTGCCAGAGGGCACAGACGACTTCGTGGTCTACTGCGACGCATCAATTCAAGGTCTTGGTCGCGTATTGATGCAACGATATAAAGTTATAGCTTATGCCTCACGCCAAATTAAGGTTCATGAAAGGAACTACACAACGCATGATGTAGAGCTGGGAGCTGTTGTTTTTGCACTTAAGATATGGCGACATTACTTGTACGGTACCAAGTGTGCCATCTACACCGACCACAGGAGCCTCGAGCATATCCTCAAACAGAAGGAATTGAATATGCGACAACGACGATGGGTCGAACTACTGAATGACTACGAATGCTCGATCAGGTATCACCCGGGCAAGGCCAATGTTGTGGCTGACGCCCTCAGTCGAAAGGACACCGCGCCTAAGCGCGTGCGAGCTTTACAACTCACTATACATTCTAGTCTTCCTTCCCAAATACGAGACGCTCAGATAGAAGCATTGAAACCAGAAAACGTCAGGGATGAAGCCCTACGCGGCTCAAGGCAACGATTAGAACAAAAGGAAAACGGTGCATACTATGTAACGGGATGCATTTGGGTCCCACTCTATGGAAACCTACGAGAGCTTGTGATGGATGAGGCACACAAGTCTCGCTACTCGGTACATCCTGGCTCGGATAAAATGTACCACGATATCAAAACTACGTATTGGTGGCCTAGCATGAAGGCCCACATAGCAACTTACGTCAGCAAGTGTTTGACTTGTGCGAGAGTCAAGACGGAATACCAGAAACCCTGAGGCCTACTCCAACAACCAGAGATACCACAATGGAAATGGGAGCAAATTTCCATGGACTTTGTTACTGGCCTGCCTAGATCTCAGCGCGGAAACGATACTATTTGGGTGATCGTGGATCGACTCACAAAGTCTGCACACTTCTTGGCTATCAAGGAAACGGATAAGTTCTCCACCCTAGCAGACGTATACCTCAAGGAAGTCGTCTCGAGGCACGGGGTGCCCACCTCCATTGTCTCGGACCGTGATGCACGTTTTACTTCGGAGCTGTGGCAAGCAATGCATAAATCCTTTGGCTCACGTTTAGACATGAGCACAGCATATCACCCTCAGACGGACGGGCAGTCTGAACGCACTATTCAAACCTTAGAAGACATGCTTCGTGCATGTGTAATCGACTTTGGCAACAGCTGGGAAAAGCATCTGCCACTTGTGGAATTCTCGTACAATAACAGCTACCACACCAGAACTTGTGGAATTCATGTATGGGCGTAAATGCCGGTTACCTCTTTGTTGGGCAGAGGTGGGGGATAGTCAGATCACTGGTCCAGAACTTGTGGTAGACACAACCGAACGAATTGCTCAAATACGACAACGCATGGCGGCAGCTCGTGACCGTCAGAAAAGCTACTCCGATAAGGACAGGAAACCACTTGAGCTCCAGGTTGGGGAGCGTGTGCTACTCAAAGTTTCACCCTGGAATGGTGTGGTTTGTTTTGGCAAACGAGGCAAACTTAACCCGCGATACGTCGGACCTTTTGAAATCATCGAGAAAATAGGCAAGGTGGCCTACAAACCAAACTTACCTGTGGAACTCAGTGCAGTTCACGACGTTTTCCACGTGTCAAATCTGAAGAAGTGTCTGTCAGATGAGACCCTCGTAGTTCCTTTGAAGGAGCTCACCATCGACGAGCAGTTACGATTCGTCGAGGAACCAGTTGAAATCACGAACCGGGATGTTAAGGTCCTCAAGAGCACTAGAATACCTCTCGTTTGAGTTCGTTGGAACTCACGTCGCGGCCCAGAGTTCACCTGGGAACGCGAAGATCTGATGAAACCAAAGTATCCCCAACTATTCGCAAACGGTACAACCACTACTGAGGCTGAAGCTACGAAATTTCAGGACGAAATTCCAGATCAACGGGGGGAGGATGTGACACCCCAGGAAAACCACACAACTTAACTAGCTTCCTCAGTGAGTACTTATCAAATTTCGGGACGAAATTTCTTTCAACTTGGGGATAATGTGACAACTCATAATTTAAAACCCTTCATTGTATCTTGATGTAATATGCTGGAACGTTATGTGTTATATATTAGCAAATGAAAGTTAGTGATTATCTTAATGTGCTATGTGTTATTAATGTGTACGTATAAAGTATAGTTTATACAAGTGTGTATGTAGTGAACCAGAACCAAAACACAAGAACCCAACTCGAGACCACTCGGTCTCGAGTGAATAGTGTAACAGTTGGGCCGGTTGGGCCATGCTCCCCTTCACCCCACTCGAAAACCCACTAGGGTGAACCAACTTAGAGCTAGTATATAACTCATACTCCTAGCCAACTTTGCCATTCTTTGGACAACTCACACTCACTCTCATACACACTCTCCTACATTCTCTCTCACTAAAACCCTAGAACCACAAACCTCCTCTCCTCTCTTTCGGATTCAACCGGTGGCACCAAGACTCTTGGCTCAAGCTCTAGATCATCACTCGGTTTTTGGTTCGTTGATTCTTCAAACCCGAACACCATCCGGTTAGTATTTTATGTTCTAGATGTCACAATGCTTGGTTGATAAATGAGATCCATGATAAAAGTGTTGATATATGTGATATAGGTTAGTGATTCATGTTATGTGCTTTATTTCGGTTGACGAATGCATGATGATGCTACATGATGATGAAATGTTGTCTTGGTATAAATAATAGGTGATTGATTATGAATGATTGTCATCAGCTTTATATGGGTTTGGATCCGAATGGCTTGGTTATGTATAAATAAGGAGGTTTATTGCTCATGAAATCGGATTTTGCATATGTGTATTAGATGATGTGCATGGTTAGAATATATGATAGGATAGGGTTGTTTGATTAATCATATTGCAAAATATGGAAAACCCTAACATGATGAACAAGTTCGAATGTTAATATGAATATTTGAATATGATATGAACATGTTAGGAACATTTGAAAATGCTTGTTTGATCCATTTTATTTGAGTATTAGACAAGAAAACATGTTGATGCATTTTGGTTGGATAGTACACAAGATCATGAAATCGGAATTCCATTGGATAATACAACTGAGGTTCTAGAAGACCTCCACCTGTGCACGCATCCATAGTTGCGACTCGAAACCCTTGGTCTCGACTCGAGACCATACATATGACAACTCGAGACCATAGCACCCTCACACAAGCAGCATAACTCGAGACCACGGTTGCGGGTCCAGTTGCGACTCGAGACCGTCTAGTCTCGACTAGTACATGCATGACTCGAGACCTCCACAATTGCGACTCGAGAACTCGTAGGTATAACTCGAGACAGCATAGTCTCGACTCGAGATCTCTAGTCTCGACTCGAGACCACGTACACATACTCACTGATTTGGACTTGCACACTGTTACGGGCTTAGGTGTTTGAGCTGTACTGTTGGGCTTTGTTTGCTACATGATTCCTACCATTGAACTAAGCACTGTTGTTGAACTGCCATTCTAGACGTGTATGCCATGATCGTTACTTGTGTACAATACGTGTAGAACATACGTGCACGATTTGAATATGAACCTGACTTTAATGGTATCTATGTTAGGACGTGGTTGACCACTTATAGCTTGACCGACTTTCTGTGTAACTGCCGAGCAAACCAATGTGAGTTCACACTTTCTTCAAAGCATGGGATTCCCAGGGTTGGGAATGGGGTTAAGGAACATGGATTCCTCGTCCTTCTTGGGTAGGACAATATTGGTTCAGTAATATAATTCCTCGTCCTCATGGACAGATAACTCGTACTAGACCAAAGCTCTATCACGAAGTCCCTCCTATTTATATCGACTTAATCGCCGGGCCAATGGCGAGCGGGTCATTAGTTAGATAGCGCTATTTAGGTCTGACAAGCCTCACATCGTGCCGCAGAGGACGGGCGTGAACTAATGGATCTGGGCACGTCAATGATGATAGACATTGACAGTTCAGGGCACATAAACATGACTACAGTCAGCAGTCGATATGGTAACGAGTCTAGTGTATACATGGAGTAGCCCCCACGGCCGAAATGCCAGATAACTAACATGGGGTAGCCCCCACGGCTGTATTGCCAGAGTATATGGGTAAACAAATCACGTTTTCAACTATGGGGTAACCCCCACGGCAGGATGCCAGTTAAAGGAAACTGTTTTTGGAATAACTTAAAAATGAACACCCAACTGTGAACTCACTTAACTTGTTGTTGACTCGTTACTACATTCTTTGCAGGTCAATAGGTACTTAGCTGGAGCTTGCATGGAAGCGAGTCGTTGTGGGACATGGACAGCTGTGTGCCATGTTAAACTTTGAAACAATTAAACTTATGTTTTGGTTTTAAACATTATGCTTCCGCATGCAACTTAAACTATGTTTTGTTTGGACACCAATTGTATTGGTTGGATTTTTATAATCACTTACATGCTTGTTCAATAAGATTGGTGGCTGGATCCTGGTCAGTCACGCTTCCAAGCGGTAGTATTCCGCAGGTGGATTTTGGGGGTGTGACATTCGAGTTATAGGAACAAGGGCCAAACCAACCACCCAAGAATGGAATCGTCGAGCGAAAACACTTGACGACCTCCTAGAAGCAGCTTTTCTTGCCACCAGACCTATCTCCATCAATTAGGAATTTGATGCCGTCACTAAACACATTCCTTAAATTGTAGCCATTTGTTGAGTGTTTTTTTTTGGTGTCTAATCCGCATGTTTATCACCATTGCGCTTGATTTTCTTGACTGTATATCTCTTAAATGTCAACATATACACGTGTGATTTAGTTTACGAAGATTTTTCAATTCCGTGATCCTCGATCAGAGAGTAAAAAAGGCGTAAGGTTCACAATGGTGTAAAATTAAAATGGGATATACCGGGCTAGGATTCGAGTTACAGGAACAAGGGCCAAACCAACCACCCAAGAATGGAATCGTCGACTGAAAACACTTGACAACCTCCTAGAATCAGCTATTCTTGCCACCAAACCTTTCTCCATCAATTAGGAATCTGATGCCGTCACTAAACACCTTCCTTAAATTGTAGCCATTTGTTGAGTGTTTTTTTTTTGTGTCTAATCCGCATATATATCACCATCGCCATTGATTTTCTTGACTGTATATCTCTTAAATGTCAACATATACACGTGTGATTTAGGTTACGAAGATTTTTCAACGCCGAGAAACTCGATCAGAGAGTAAAAAAGGCGTAAGGTTCACAATGGTGTAAAATTAAAATGGGATATACCAGGCTAGGATTCGAGTTTCAGGAACAAGGGCCAAACCAACCACCAAAGAATGGAATCGACGAGCGAAAACACTTGACAACCTCCTAGAAGCAGCTTTTCTTGCCACCAGACCTTTCTCCATAAATTAGGAATCTGATGCCGTCACTAAACACATTCCTTACATTGCAGCCATTTGTTGAGTGTTTTTTTTTTGGTGTCTAATCCACATATATATCACCATTGCCCTAGATTTTCTTGACTGTATATCTCTTAAATGTCAACATATACACGTGTGATTTAGTTTACGAAGATTTTTCAATTCCGAGAACCTCGATCAGAGAGTAACAAAGGCGTAAGGTTCACAATGGTGTAAAATTAAAATGGGATAAACCGGGCTAGGATTCGAGTTACAGGAATAGGGGCCAAACCAACCACCCAAGAATGGAATCGTCTAGCGAAAACATTTGACAACCTCCTAGAAGCAGCTTTTCTTGCCACCAGACCTTTCTCCATCAATTAGGAATCTGATGCCGTCACTAAACACATTTCTTAAATTGTAGGCATTTGTTGAGTGTTTTTTTTGGTGTCTAATCCGCATATATATCACCATTGCCCTTGTTTTTCTTGACTGTATATCTCTTAAATGTCAACATATACACGTGTGATTTAGGTTACGAAGATTTTTCAGTGCCGAGAACCTCGATCAGAGAGTAAAAAAGGCGTAAGGTTCACAATGGTGTAAAATTAAATTGAGATATACCGAGCTAGGATTCGAGTTACAGGAACAAGGGCCAAACCAACCACCCAAGAATGGAATCGACGAGCGAAAACACTTGACAACCTCCTAGAAGCAGCTTTTCTTGCCACCAGACCTTTCTCCATCAATTAGGAATCTGATACCGTCACTAAACACATTCCTTAAATTGTAGCCATTTGTTGAGTGCTTTTTTTTTGGGCGTCTAATCTGCATATATATCACCATTGGCCTTGATTTTCTTGACTGTATATCTCTTAAATGTCAACATATACACGTGTGATTTAGTTTATGATGATTTTTCAATGCCGAGAACCACGATCAGAGAGTAAAAAAGGCGTAAGGTTCACAATGGTGTAAAATGAAAATAGGATATACCGGGCTAGGATTTGAGTTACAGGAACACGGGCCAAACCAACCACCCAAGAATGGAATCGTCGAGCGAAAACACTTGACAACCTCCAAGAAGCAGCTTTTCTTGCCACCAGACCTTTCTCCATCAATTAGGAATCTGATGCCGTCACTAAACACATTCTTTAGTTTATGATGATTTTTCAATGCCGAGAACCTCGATCAGAGAGTAAAAAAGGCGTAAGGTTCACAATGGTGTAAAATGAAAATAGGATATACCGGGCTAGGATTCGAGTTACAGGAATAAGGGCCAAACCAACCACCCTAGAAAGAAATCATCGAGCGAAAACACTTGATAACCTATTCGAAGCAGTATTTCGTGCCACCAGACCTTTCTCCATCAATTACGAGTCGGATGCCGTCACTAAACACATTCCTTAAATTGTAGCCATTTGTTGAGTGTTTTTTTTTTGTGTCTAATCCGCATATATATCACCATTGCCCTTGTTTTTCTTGACTGTATATCTCTTAAATGTCAACATATACACGTGTGATTTAGTTTACGAAGATTTTTCAATCCCGAGAACCTCGATCAGAGAGTAAAAAACGCGTAAGGTTCACAATGGTGTAAAATTAAAATGGGATATACCGAGCTAGGATTCGAGTTACAGGAACAAGGGCCAAACCAACCACCCAAGAATGGAATCGTCGAGCGAACACACTTGACAACCTCCTAGAAGCAGCTTTTCTTGCCACCAGACCTTTCTCCATCAATTACGAATCTGATGCCGTCACTAAACACATTCCTTAAATTGTATCCATTTGTTGAATATTTTTTTTTGGTGTCTAATCCGCATATATATCACCATTGCCCTTGATTTTCTTGACTGTATATCTCTTAAATGTCAACATATACACGTGTGATTTAGTTTACGAAGATTTTTCAATGCCGAGAAACTCGATCAAAGAGTAAAAAAGGCGTAAGGTTCACAATGGTGTAAAATTAAAATGGGATATAACAGGCTAGGATTTGAGTTACGGGAACAAGGGCCAAACCAACCACCAAAGGATGGAATCGTCGAGCGAAAACACTTGATAACCTACTAGAAGCAGCTTTTCTTTCCACCAGACTTTTCTCCATCAATTAGGAATCTGATGCCGTCACTAAACACATTCCCTAAATTGTAGCCATTTGTTGAGGTTTTTTTTTTTTTTTTTTTTGTGTCTAACCCGCATATATATCAACATTGCCCTTGTTTTTCTTGACTGTATATCTCTTAAATGTCAATATATACACGTGTGATTTAGTTTACGAAGAATTTTCAATGCCGAGAACCTCGATCAGAGAGTAAAAAAGGCGTAACGTTCACAATGGTGTAAAATTAAAATGGGATATACCGGGCTAGGATTCGAGTTACAGGAACAAGGGCCAAACCAACCACCCAAAAATGGAATCGTCGAGCGAAAACACTTGACAACCTCCTAGAAGCAGCTTTTCTTGCCACCAGACCTTTCTCCATCAATTAGGAATCTGATGCCGTCACTAAACACATTCCTTAAATTGTATCCATTTGTTGAATGTTTTTTTTTGGTGTCCAATCCGCATATATATCACCATTGCCCTTGACTTTCTTGACTGTATATCTCTTAAATGTCAACATATACACGTGCGATTTAGTTTACGAAAATTTTTCATTGCCGAGAACCTCGATCAGAGTGTAAAAAAGGCGTAAGGTTCACAATGGTTTAAAATTAAAATGGGATATACCGGGCTAGGATTCGAGTTACAGGAATAAGGGCCAAACCAACCACCCAAGAATGGAATCATCGAGCGAAAACACTTGATAACCTACTAGAAGCAGCTTTTCTTGCCACCAGACCTTTCTCTATCAATTAGGAATCTGATGCCGTCACTAAACACATTCCTTAAATTGTAGCCATTTGTTGAGTGTTTTTTTTTTTGGTGTCTAATCCGCATATATATCACCATTGCCCTTGATTTTCTTGACGGTATATCTCCTAAACACCAACATATACATGTGTGATTTAGTTTACGAAGATTTTTCAATGCCGAGAACCTCGATCAGAGAGTAAAAAAGGCGTAAGGTTCACAATGGTGTAAAATTAAAATGGGATATACCGGGCTAGGATTCGAGTTACAGGAACAAGGGCCAAACCAACCACCCAAGAATGGAATCGTCGAGCGAATACACTTGACAACCTCCTAGAAGCAGCTTTTCTTGCCACCAGACCTTTCTCCATCAATTACGAATCTGATGCCGTCACTAAACACATTCCTTAAATTGTATCCATTTGTTGAATTTTTTTTTTTTGTGTCTAATCCGCATATATATCACCATTGCCCTTGATTTTCTTGACTGTATATCTATTAAATGTCAACATATACACGTGTGATTTAGTTTAAGAAGATTTTTCAATGCCGAGAACCTCGATCAGAGAGTAAAAAAGGCGTAAGGTTCACAATGGTGTAAAATTAAAATGGGATATACCGGGCTAGGATTTGAGTTACAGGAACAAGGGCCAAACCAACCACCCAAGAATGGAATTGTCGAGCGAAAACACTTGATAACCTACTAGAAGCAGCTTTTCTTGCCACCAGACCTTTCTCCATCAATTAGGAATTTGATGCCGTCACTAAACACATTCCTTAAATTGTAGCCATTTGTTGAGTGTTTTTTTTTGTCTCTAATCCGCATATATATCACCATTGCCCGTGTTTTTCTTGACTGTATATCTCTTAAATGTCAACATATACACGTGTGATTTAGTTTACGATGATTTTTCAATGCCGAGAACCTCGATCAGAGAGTAAAAAAGGCGTAAGGTTCACAATGGGGTAAAATTAAAATGGGATATACCGGGCTAGGATTCGAGTTAGAGGAACAAGGACCAAACCAACCACCCAAGAATGGAATCATCGAGCGAAAATACTTGACAACCTCCTAGAAGCAGCTTTTCTTACCACCAGACCTTTCTCCATTAATTAGGAATCTGATGCCATCACTAAACACATTCCTTAAATTGTAGCCATTTGTTGAGTGTTTTTTTTTGGTGTCTAATCCGCATATATATCACCATTGCCCTTGATTTTCTTGACTGTATATATCTCTTAAATGTCAACATATACATGTGTGATTTAGTTTACGAAGATTTTTCAATGCCGAGAACCTCGATCAGAGAGTAAAAAAGGCGTAAGGTTCATAATGGGGTAAAATTAAAATGGGATATACCGGGCTAGGATTCGAGTTACAGGAACAAGGGCCAAACTAACCTCCCAAGAATGAAATCGTCGAGCGAAAACACTTGACAACCTCCTAGAAGCAGCTTTTCTTGCAACCAGACCTTTCTCCATCAATTAGGAATCTGATGCCGTCACTAAACACATTCCTTAAATTGTAGCCATTTGTTGAGTTTTTTTTTTTTGGTGTCTAATCCGCATACATATCACCATTGCCCTTGATTTTCTTGACTGTATATCTCTTAAATGTCAACATATACACGTATGATTTAGTTTATGAAGATTTTTCCATGCCCAGAACCTTGATCAGAGAGTAAAAAAGGCGTAAGGTTCACAATGGTGTAAAATTAAAATGGGATATACCGGGCTAGGATTCGAGTTACAGGAACAAGGGCCAAACCAACCACCCAAGAATGGAATCGTTGAGCGAAAACACTTGACAACCTCCTAGAAGCAGCTTTTCTTGCCACCAGACCTTTCTCCATCAATTAGGAATCTGATGCCGTCACTAAACACATTCCTTAAATTGTAGCCATTTGTTGAGTGTTTTTTTTTTGTGTCTAATCCGCATATATATCACCTGCTGGTGCACTGATGTCTGTTAACTTCGTCTTTAATAAGTCTTGTATTGTATAAGTTAGATCAGGGCATGGAATTCGAGATATCATGTTTAAAGGTAATTCCGCACGAAAGCATAATTCCGCTTGGAATTATAATTCCGCACGGAATGTTATTATCGCTTGAAATGTAATATCGCGTGAGTTAATTCCGCACGGAATTAAGTTTCGTGTGAACCATTCAAGCGGAATTAACCTGCCTATAAATACCTGTGTGCCTAATTCATTTCATACGGAATTACATGTGTGTGTTTGAGAGTCGAGGTGCTGCCGAATTGTTATCAGATCTGTAAAAGCTTAGGAAATCAGTAATATATAAAGATTAGAAAGTATCAAGCTGTGTTGACATCATTTACATTGATTCCGCCTTTGTTTTTGATGATGAACTACTCAGATTGACTCGTTAGGGTCACACGACGATCCAACAAGTGATATCAGAGATCAGGACGAGGAGTTAATACCATTTCAGCTTGATTTCATCGGATTCTCTCACTTCTACTCCTTCTTTTCTGAATTGAACAAGATTTAACGGACAAAATGGCTTGATTTTCACATATCATAAACGAAATACATTTTTTACAAACCCTTGAACGTTTCAGATCAAAATTCAAAGTAAAAGTGATAAAAATGGGCCTCGAAGTTAATTCCGTTTGAACGAGTATCTAATTTCGCTCGTAAAATCTGAAGTAATTCCGCACGGAATTATTTGTTTCGTTTAAAACAGGCTAATTCCGTTTGAAGTTCACAAACGAAATTACTAATTTCGTTTCAAGGGTCCTAATTTCGTTTGAAGTCAATCTAATTCCGCACGGAATTAGATTCTGATTGGTAATTTCATTTCAAGGACTATAATCTCGTTTGAAATTGATCTAATTCCGCACGGAATTAGATATTTCTAGATAATTTCGTTTGAAAAGTGAACAAGCTAATTTCGTTCGAAAGTTATTCTGTTTGAAAGTTGTAATTTCGTTTGAAGTTCACAATTTCGTGTGAACTAATTCCGTTTGAAACTATTGTTGTTCAAAAATCCAAAAATTTTTCTAAGTGTTTATTGATCGTTTAAGGTACTTGAAAGATGGATGATTTGTTCATGAATCCGTTCTGTGATGTGTTTGCTTATACCAGTGGTTCGGGAGATGGCACAACAAATAACACAACTGAAACTACACCAACACCGAGTGCAAAGAAGATTCTTTCCGATACTTTGAGTGTAGAGAGTGCCTATGGAACATATAACAAACCTCCAAAACTGATGGAGATTGAAGATTACAATAGGTGGGCCACAAGATTTGACGAGTGGCTTCAAGCTTTTGCATATCCAAGCTGGAAGAGTTTTAAGAATGGTTACGTTAGAGGAGGACGTTTTGGTGAAAGTCTAACAGATAATGATGAGATTGAAAGATATGTTGCTGAACAAAAGTGCATTGCGTTGATTCATCAGTCTGTGAGAGATGATATAATTTCGTTGATTGAATATGAAAATTCAAAAGATCTTTGGGAGAAACTGAGGGTAAAATGTGTAGGTAGTGCTGAGATAGTAAAAAACAAAAAGAAACTGTTAAGAAAAGAGTTTGATTTATTTGGTTGTTTAAAGAACGAGTCTGTTTCCAAGATGATTGAGAGATTCGGGCTTCTGAAATTAGAGCTGGCAAGACACAAAATTGTATATACTCAAGAAGAGTTGGTTGACAAACTGTTCGACTCGCTGCCGAATGAACAAGATTGGTAGTACTTTGCATTAATGCTGAAGAATACAATCAAGTCTGAAGAGTTGACAGTGGATCTGCTTATCGGAAGACTGGAGAGTCAAGAGTTGGAGATCAAGAAATCTAGCAAAGTCAACAACTCATCTTATCAGCAGAATGTGGAGTTGTACTACAGAGGAAATCTACCAAATACTGGTTCTCCAAGAACAGCATTTTCTGCAGAGAGTTCAAATAATGTGAATAAAGAAACTCCTCACAGTGGTTTTCATAGTGGATCTTCTTCAACAACTCCAAGCCAATCTGCATCAAAGAATCTGTTCCAATGTAACATTGCTGTGGATCTGAAGAACGCACAAAATTTCAGTGAAGAATCAGCAAAACAACAGATGGTGTTCTTAGCGTCGGTGTTAGAATCGTACGAGAGCCTCGTGGCGGGCAAGATTGGAAACACCAACCTGACTAAGGAGGACTATGATCAAATAGATCCTGAAGAGATGGAACTGATCGATATCAGGTGGTGTATGGCCAGCGCAGTCCGGAGAGCGCAACGGTTCATGGAGATTACTGGGAGACATTCTATCAGTGGGCCGTCCACAAAACTTGGCTTTGACAAATCAAAAGTCACGTGCTTCAGGTGTAAACAAAAAGGACATTTCAAACGTGAATGTCGTAACGCTCCTGCTGATGATACTGCAAATCCATTCTGCGAGGATTACTATAAAAGAGCGATCTATCATCAGAATAAATCAGAACCGCCCAGAATGAAGCAGCTTGAGGATGCCCCTAGAGAAAAATCAAGAGCTCTTGCTGTTATTCATGATGACGAAGGTTTTGATTGGAGTGAACTGCTACCAGAGGAAGATGTAGTAGGATACGCTTTCATAGCAGAAAAGATTATTCCTTACAAAGACACCAGAAATGAAGAAGAAAAATACCTCAGTAGAAAGAGTAGAGCAGAATACAAGATGATCAGATTATCTAAGGTATTCAGTGAAGCCAAGAGAGCAAAGAGATGGGATGCTGTTAGAGAATGTTACCTTGATCCTCAAGGAAACATTGCTATTGATACGAAAACTCTTAGTCTAGAAGCTTTCATTGAGGAATTTGCTGAAGAAGAAGAAGCCTTACAGAGAGAATGGTGGGGAGGAGGAGAAGCTGATGAAAAAGAAAAAGAAAAAGAGAAAGAGAATGAGTCATAGTCTAAGAAGATTGATGATGGGATTATTGATACTTAACAAGAATTCACCGCTGAAAACTTGGGGAAGATGGCTGACAAAGTGCTTGCTGCAAAGGAACTTGAGGTAGACTTGTTGGACCGTTGTATGACCCTAAAACGTCAGTCAAGGCAATTCATCTCAGTTTAAGAAGGCGGAATCAACTTAAACAAAGTCATAACAGCTATAATCCTTTTAATCTTTCTTTTCTGATTGATTTGAGTGCTTGTACAAGGTTTTCTAATACAGATCCGTCAGCACTTCGTCACACACACAATGACCTCGTGATTTCCCTTCAAGGAACTAACCACCTATATATAGAGTGTGAGATTTCGCTTGAGACTCTCTGAAGCGAAATCATGTGTTGTGATTTCGCTTCAAGCATATCCAATCCCTTTCAAGCAAAATCCCATGTATACAACATAAAAACCCTAACTTAAACCCTAATGTGTGATCTTTTAAACAATCTAGACACAAGACCTAATGCAGACGAAGTCAACAGACATTCCATGCACTAACAGACTCCCCCTTGGATGTTGACGAAGTCTTCAGCTCCTGAGTCTTCAGTCTTGGTCTTTTCTCCAACTCTGTCTTTTCCACAAAAACACTCTATTTTCACAGGTTTCAGGATCTTTTCCTCCTGACTCTAACTCCTTTCTTCCCTTTGAATGTTGATCCAGACTTCCCTTTCCTTGACTCCCCCTCTCAATATGCTAGAATCTGAGATGTCTGGTTCAAGCTTTGTCATTTAGCTGCCATTGGGAATAATGAAGTTCAAACCTGCATATACTCTACCACAACATAAGTTTCACAAATTTATAACCATTAAATTTAAAAAACTTACTGGTAGAAATCATTCAACCAACAAACATACTAGTTACATCAAGTTCAAATAAATGACCTTGATTAACTAACCCCTCAATTTCTCAAAAACAATTTAATATGACATTCAAAGTTTTCAACAAACTCTCCCAAACCAATTCATCATGTTTAGCACTTGGAATTTTGAATATCTGCTTTTCAACATCAGTTGTCGAAAATCTTTTTGAATTTTCAAAATTTTATACTAAAACACTCCAAAAATCTTTTTGAATTTTTGATTAACGAAATGCAATAAAGAAATATGTACAAATAATATTTTTGTGAGTTTGTGTAAGAGGATCATATCAGTTCTTGAAACAAATCACAAGCACCATTAAGCTTTTCACATTTTAAGCTCTAAACGATTCACCTTGATTGTCAGTATACTGGTCCACTTAAATTTTCACACAAAGTTCAATTGATCCGAGATACGATATTAATGTTTTAAGCACTTGAACTTATCCATGTGTCCCACTACTTGAATATACTCCCGTATCCAGATCCCAATATTCAGTCTTACAGGTGAGTATACCACAGATGATATCTGTCAGGGGAATAAATTATGCAACCGTGATAGCTCAGGTCAGAACTTCCGTTCAGCAGAGAGCCTAGTTGACTTTTAAGTGTGTCCCCTTTAGAGGATCTTTTGCATTACAACAGCAGCGACTATCAATTTTATTGTTTCATCAGCTTGCTGAGGGCGATGCTATGTTTCAAGCATTTTGCAGAAAGTATTATTCGAGGACTAGGTCAGAAATTCCTTTCAGCAGAAGTCCAGGAATAATACCCCAGATATCACTGAGCATAAAGACCTAATATCTCAGAATATGGGACCTTTCAAACGAGATTTCAGGGGTTACCTATATATCCAAGTTTGTGTTAACCCACAGAACAAGCAAGTTTGAAATTTATGTTTATATCTCGTCACAATCTACTAAATGTGCAAAAACCTACTGGCACATCATTAGTGAGACCGTTTATCACATTTGACATTTCATATCCTTAGCATGCTGTGATAGTTCACTGATTTACTATCATTTCCTCTTTTTTTACAACAAAACTCATTTTTATTTTTCAATGTTTTTAACATTTTCAAATTTTCTATTTTTTTTAAAATTTTTCTCCCCCTAAAATCAAAATATGTTTCAATTTTGATTTTCTATGAAAATTTGAAAACAAACTATACAAGAAACGTGACAAACTGATATCAAATCACTTCAATTCGCCATTCACTCAGCATAAACAATCAGAACTCCCCCTGACAACAAACTATTTTCCCATTTAGATTTCAAAACACTTAAGTTTGTTTTAATCAAATGGTTTTTCCGGAAAATTAGTTTTGTATGTCTTTTCACAAACTCGGGGTTTCATCACATTGTTCTTTTTCAACCATTTTTTTTTAAAAAAATTTAAGATCCGTGTCAACAACAAACACTTAGTAGAAAATCAAGTACAACTTAATGTCCCTGATTTACCACTTATAAATCGAAATATCACAGTTACCATCCTGTGAATTTCTCAAGAAAAATGATACCGATACCTGCTTCACACTTACCAACCTGGAAGCTCCGGCAAGTCAGGTTTTTCTATTTGAAAAGATCTACCCAAGCCTGACCAGCCTTGGGTTTAACAGCTTTTACCTCAACAGATGGCTCTTCTAGTTTCGACAAACCAGAATCATTGCCTGATTGTGACTCCTCTAACTTTGACAAGTCAGAATCATTGTCAACATGTTGCTCCTTTGTTTCAGTAGAAACAAATTCATGGCTAACAACTTCCTTTTTCTTCTCTTTTGTCCTCAGATTTGCATCTGATGAATTCTTTTTACTTGCCTTTGCAGTTGGGAAGAGCAATTCATCAGAACTTTTTCTCGGATTACCAGTTTTATCCGAGGACAAAATTTTCTCCTGATATTCTCTGGCCTTCTTCCTCTTCTTTCGCAGTCTGTCTTTCTGCCCCTGTGAAAGTTTGACTTTCTTTTCTTGAATTGTCTGATCCTGAACTTTAGGTTTTAGAACCTTCTGTTCATGGGGCTTGACATTGACTGTCTTCTTTGCCGTTCTTTGAGATTCAACCCTCGATCTTCCCATCGATCTCCTCGGGCAATCTCTAGCTATGTGTCCTCTGATATAGCATTCATAGCATCTTCTTGTCTCATAACTCCGACTTTGGCAGTTAACAGCAATGTGTCCTTGATAACCGCATCTGTAACACATTCTGTTATCGTACCACTCACTACTTTCATAGCACACACCATCTTCATACCACACACTTAGATCGATGCATTGATTTGCCTTGTGGTAGTCATTTCTCCTCTTGTATCCTTGATTTGGCATTTGAGAACTGTGGTCAAACCTGCACCACGAATTACCAACTATTTTTGAGTTTTGTTTTTTAAATTTTTGTAATTTTTGAAAACGATTGGATGAATTATCTGATTGTTTCTGTTCTGCATTCTTCTTTACAGGTTTTTGCGTTGAGCATTCACCTTTCTCAGTAGAATGTAAAACAGTATTTTTAAACATTTCAGTTAATTTCAAAAATGTTTTTCTATTCTTTTCTTTTTCATCATCAGATATTTCATCACAATCTTCAATTTTGACTTTGACTTTGTCAAAATTTTTTACATTTTCACTCATAGGAACAGAATTGATAGGTTTTGGACAAACCTGTGATGTAGAATTCACAAAACCTTTCAATTTTTCTTCAAGCTCTTTGATTTTAATCCGAGCTTTTTCAGCTTCTTTTTCAAGCTGAATGATTTTAGCAAGATGAGAATTGATTTCAATTTGTTTTTCAAGATTATCTTTACCAAAAATATCTCTCTCATCTGCTAAAATCTTGATTTGATTTTGAAAATCTGTTTCTTTTCCTTTTAACGCTTCATTTTCCAATTTTATCCAAGAAACATTTTCATTTTCAATTTTGATTTTTCCAAAATCTTTTTCTTTTTCTTTTAAAACTTTAATTTCCAATGTCAAACTGTCCAAAGTACTCAACAGTTTGTCATTTTCTGACGTCAATTTCTCACAATTTTCTCTCATTTCAAGAATCTGTTTATTATTAGATTCTTTTTCATTCTTCAGGCTTTTGATTTCCACTGTCAAATTCTCCACATCTTTTAAGAAATTGAAATTTTCAGCTTCGAATTTTTCGCATTTTGAACACACAACATCAATTTTTGAAATTTCATCTTTCTTTGATTCTTCAGTCTTTGATGTTCCTGCAAGAAAAATTTTAACCATATCAGCAGGATTCAAATCTTCATTTAAAAAACAACCTCTCTTGTAATCATATTTCATCTTTCTTCTTACATCAATACCATTTTCAATTCTTTTGATTATTTCAAGAAACACATCCAAACTTAACCAATTTGATTCTCGTTTTAATTTCTCTACCACCTCCTTCTTTTTCTCTTCATTCTCATCATTGCGTTTTCTAAGCTCTCTGATGAAATCATAATAACCAAATTTTGAAAACCTAGAATCCTTTTTCAATTTTTCTAAAAATTCATCCCAATCTGAAGGTAACGCATCTGCAAACTTAGATATCTTTTCAGTATTTGATATCCTTAAGTAATGCATTTCAAAACTTTTATGTAACTCTTCATATCGCTTATACGTATCACTAAAATTCTCATATTTCCTACACATAAAATGTTCAAATCTTTCAACCAAAACCTCCTTTTTCTCAAGAAGAGAACAACAAGTCCAATTGTTTACTCTTTCAAGTTTAATGTTTTCCAGTTCGTCAAACATTTTGATATCACCTGAAAACAAAACAAAAACACTTAGAAAAATTTTTAGGTTTTAAGAAATCAGCAAGTTCAAGCGAAAACAGTTTAATAAAACTGTTCAAGCGAAATCAATCAACAAAAACTGATTCAAGCGAAAACTACTATTTCGCTTCAATAGAACAAGTTTCAAATCAAACAGTTTCAAGCTAAATCAACTATTTCGCTTCAGGAAATCTGATTTGAAGCGAAATCAATCTGTTATCAACGAACAACTTCAAGCGAAATCCTGTTTTAGGTTAATTTTATCATGTTTTAATCTGAATTTCAGTCCGAATCTTTGTAGGCTTTGTTAAAACTCAGTTTTACACGTTATATTCTGAAATCAGACCATTTCGACCATTAAATGTCAATCAATTCAGAAAAGTAAGAGAAGAAGTGAGTAGAAATAAGAAAATCCAGTAGAATCAAGCTGCTATGGTATGAACTCCTCGTCCTGAGCTCTGATACCACTTGTTGGACCGTTGTATGACCCTAAAACGTCAGTCAAGGCAATTCATCTCAGTTTAAGAAGGCGGAATCAACTTAAACAAAGTCATAACAGCTATAATCCTTTTAATCTTTCTTTTCTGATTGATTTGAGTGCTTGTACAAGGTTTTCTGATACAGATCCGTCAGCACTTCGTCACACACACAATGACCTCGTGATTTCCCTTCAAGGAACTAACCACCTATATATAGAGTGTGAGATTTCGCTTGAGACTCTCTGAAGCGAAATCATGTGTTGTGATTTCGCTTCAAGCATATCCAATCCCTTTCAAGCGAAATCCCATGTATACAACATAAAAACCCTAACTTAAACCCTAATGTGTGATCTTTTAAACAATCTAGACACAAGACCTAATGCAGACGAAGTCAACAGACATTCCATGCACTAACAAGACTCTAAGTCTGAAACTGAGTCTAAAAGCAAGGTCAGTCCAAACATTTCAACAAAAGAGTAAGGTAAGAAAGTCAAAGGTGATATTGACTGCAAAAGTTGCATGAAAAACAGCAAGTTTTGTAGTACACTTACTTACCTTAGTGATACAAAGGTTGAAGAACTGACAACAAGAGTCAGAAAGGTTGAAGATCAGATTCTAGACCGTGATAAAATGCTAAAAGCTTCAAATGAACGAGCTAAAAATTTAACTAAGAAAATTGAAAATGATAAAATTGAAGTAGAAAGAATTAGGAAAGAGAATGAAAAGCTAATTCACGAAAATCGTCAACTCTTAGAAAATTTTGACAAACTAAAACGAACGGTAAAAGATTCTGATGAAAGAAACGGTAAAACCAATAAAGAAAATGAGCATTTAACTGTAGTTCTTAGATACAAAGAAGAGCAAATCAACCAACAACTGGATGAGATTGCTAAATTGAAGCTTCAGTTTGAAGAAGCTAAGATTGAGAATGAGCGTATCAATCTAAAATTAACCATTATTCCTAAACCCATCGGGAAAAACAAAGCAGGCGAAGATGTTTACTCGGATGGAACTGGGGTTGAGTATCATCAGGTTCCACCGCCAGTGTTAAACAATTTCTCAAAGAAAAAATCTGGGTTGGTTAATGATGAAGATGAAACAAATGAAATAAAACTTCCAGAGTCAATTGATGTTACATTTTCTTCATCTGATGATAGTGTTCAAACTGAGATTGTGAAAGGCATGGCTGAAATTGTTTTGAAGTCTGATAGTGATTCAGTTGAGGATGAAGAGTGTTTTCTGAACAATTACATTCCGAAACCAAAATCCAAAAACAACTTAATTGAAGAACCTATTGTTGTCATGTACAAGATGTCGGGATCGGATAAGTTGTATTCGGATTCTGAGTTTCCTCTGGAGAATGTTAATGTGGACAAGTTAAAAAATATTTTCAAACTGGTTGAAATTGATTTGTCTGAAGTAGAAGGTTTGAATCAGACAAAGAGGCAAATGAATTTTGAAAAAGATAAAGCTTACTATAAGAAACCAGTTGTTCCACCACGTTTTTATAACAACAATCGAAACAAATGGTCGGGTGGTTATCAGGGTGGTAAGAATTATCAGAAAAAGAATGTTCAAAACAAGAAGTTTGCTGAGAAAAAGGTGTTTGTGAAAAGTTCAAGTTCACTTTCTGATGAAGAATCTAAATTTTTTTCAAAATCAAACAAAGTGTTCTTTGAGAAGAAGGCTTCACAGCCTCAGTCTGAAGGTACTAGTCGAGTAGTTGATACTCGAACATGCTTCAAATGCAATCAAGTTGGACATATTGCACGAAAGTGTACCAACTTGAAGCCTAAGACTGAAGTTGTGATGAATTCAAGAAAGAAAGATGATGTGAAGGGAAAAGCTCCATTGGTTATTGAGAAAAAGGTTTTGAAAAATGACAACACCAAGATCAAAACTGAACCTGTTAAGAATATGGTAACTAAAAATGACAAGTTTTACAAATGGGTTGCATCGTCTCAACAAACATGGAAGCCAAAAGTTGTTGAAAAGAAAACAAGTTCTCCAAAACCAAAGGTTTCTAAGACTGCAAAATCATCATCTTCAACTAAGAAGATGTATGTACCTTTGGATTACTATGAGAAACTTGAACTAAAAGAGGCTACTACTTCTGAAAAGAAGAATGTACCAAAGAAAGACCAATCATCTGATCAACCATCTCAAAATGATTTCTTTTTATATAAAAAAGTTGAGATTGGGTCTGAGGAGAGCTTAAAGATAAACGACAAGAATTTTCCGCCACTTTACATTGCAAAAACTCACTTAAATGTCAAGTTACCTGAGTCCAAAGAGGCTTGGGTGGCATCAACTTCTCACTAAGTGTTTTTGAAATGTGCAGGAGCTTCGAAGATCCGTTTCACGTTGGATTATGGATAGTGGAGCTTCTCGGCACATGACGGGGAAGAAAACCCTACTGTATGATGTTCGTGGCTTTAATGGAGGTTACGTGGGATTTGCGGGAAATCAAGGTGGTTGAATAGTTGGTGAAGGAACTTTATCGAATGGAATCGTCACGTTTGAAAGAGTAAACTACATCACCAAGCTTGAAAACAATCTTCTGAGCATCTCTCAGATTTGTGATCGCATGTATACTACGCACTTAACAGACAAAGAATGTTTGATCTTGAAACCAGGATTTGTTGTTCCCGAAGAGTGGGTTATCATGAGAGCGCCTAGAGTGAACGATCTGTACGTGTTGGACATGAGTGTAGCTACTACAACCACGGGTCAAGCTCATTGTTTTGTGTCAAGAGCAACTGAGAAGGAATCGCAATTGTGGCACCGGAAGATGGGTCATACACATCTTAGAAAAATGAATCACTTGGTGCACAATGACTTGGTTACTGGTGTTCATGTGAAAGGTTTTCATCTGGAAGGAGAGTGCATTAGTTGCGTTAAAGGCAAGCAAAAGAAGAAATCCCATCCTAAAAAGAAAGTCAACTCAGTTACAAGACCGTTAGAGAGAATTCATATGGATCTTTTTGGTCCAGTGAATGTCAAAAGCATAACCGGTGATCTCTACTGTCTAGTAGTAACAGATGATTACTTGAGATTTTCATGGGTTTCTTTTCTGAAGACAAAGGATGAGACATTTGAAAGCTTGATGGCGTTGTTCAGAAAAATTGAAAACTTGTACCAAACCCGAATCAGAAGAATCAGGAGTGACAACGGTACTGAGTTTAAGAACAACAAGATAGAAGAGTATTGTGATGAGAGAGGTATATTGCAAGAATTTAGTGCTCCTTACAGTCCACAACAGAATGGGGTAGCTGAACGAAAGAACAGGACGCTAATTGAAACGACCAGGACGATGCTTACTGATTCTAAACTACCAGTAAATTTTTGGGCAGAAGCAGTGTCAGCCGCTTGCTATACACTCAACCGGGTTCTCACTGTAAAGAAATTCAACAAGACATGTTTCGAGCTGATCAATAACCGCAAACTGAATCTGAAGTATTTAGAACCGTTTGGGTCTCCCTGCACTGTTCTAGAGCCTTTTGGAAATTCGGTGCAAAGAGCATTGAAGGAATTTTCGTGGGTTACTCAAGTCCATTGAAACGAGTCTTTGTTCCAAGCTTGAAGCGGATTATTGAAGCAAATAATGTTGAATGACAAGGTTACACAATGCCACTGCAGAACCCAGGCGATTCATGGCATTTTAATTACGATACTTTGTGGGATTCGTTTGACAGGAAGAAGAAAAGGAAGAAGAAGAAGAAGATTTCTTTGACGAGTTGGATATTCTGAGAGAGTATGAGTCTTCGCAGGAAAGGTTCCCAGCTGAGTATTCAAGACGACCGCAACAAACTTCGAATGATAATAAAGCAAGTCCGAGCAATGCTGGAGAACATGATGATGTTCAACAATCTTTGGAACAAGAAATAGCTCCTGAAAATCAGACGGCAGTCAATGATAATCAAGAATCTGATAATATGCCTGTTTTTTATCACGGTAATTCGGATTCTGAGGGGGAGCAGATCCATATTTCAAGTCAAACAATTCCAGTCAGTGAACAAGGTGCAAATAAGAATGTTACAAATTTGGAAGGCGACGTAAATGTTCCAGGCGAGGTGATGCCGAGAACTCTTTCGTACCATCCAGAAGAATTGATCATTGGAGAATTACAATCTGGCATTCGCACTAGACGTCAAATTGACCAAGGCCTTACTTGTTTTTATTCTACAGTAGCACCTTTACAAACTGAGTTTTCATTAAGTTGTTTTATTTCACTGATCGAACCATGAACTTACAAAGAGGCGCTAACTGAAGATTCTTGGGTCAATGCTATGCAAGAAGAGTTGAGTCAGTTTGAAAAGTTAGGTGTGTGGAAGTTAGTAGACTTTCCTGATGGTCAAAGGAAGATAAACACCAAGTGGGTGTTCAAGTGCAAGAGAGACGATCGAGGGGTTATTATCCGTAACAAAGCTCGACTCGTATTCCAGGGTTTCAGTCAGCAGGAGGGTATAGATTTCACCGAAGTGTATGCTCAAGTGGCTCGACTAGAAGCAATCAGAATCTTCCTGGCATTTGCATCTTGGAAAAATTTTAAGGTTTATCAGTTAGATGTAAAATCGGCATTTCTCTACGGGAAGGTAAAAGAGGAGGTATATGTCGGACTGCCACCGGGCTTCACCGATCCAATCCACAAAGACAAGGTCTACTTGCTAGACAAAGCGCTGTATGGTTTACACCAGGCCCCGAGAGCTTGGTATGAGACATTGTCTCAACACCTGCTAGCCAACATCTTCATTCATGGAAAAGTGGATGCTACTCTCTTCACCAAAGAGGTCGACGGACATCTTCTGATCATTCAGATATACGTGGACGAGATCATATTTGGGTCAACAAATGAGAATCTGTGCAAAGATTTTGAACAAGTTATGAAGCAGAAATTCGAAATGTCATCGATGGGTGAGATGAAATTCTTTTTGGGTCTACAGGTTGATCAACTACCCGAGGGAACTTTCATACATCAGACTAAGTATGTTCATGATATTCTAGAGAAATTTTGGATGTCAGGATCTACTCCAGCTTCCACCCCATTAGCGACGAACCATGGGATAAACCCTGATCTCGCCGGAGAGAAGGTAGATGAAACAATGTATCGTTCCATGATCGGATCGCTGATGTACTTGACAGCTTCTAGACCCGATATTATGTATCCAACCTGCCTCGCAGCAAGATTTCAATCTAACCTGAGAGCTTCGCACATGGTAATTGTTAAAACGATATTACGCTACCTGAAAGGAACTCCATCATTGGGGTTGTGGTATCCAAGAGAAGGCGATTTCACGCTCGAAGGGTATTCCGATTCCGATTTCGGATGCTGCAAAGTTAACGCTAAGTCAACAACAGCGGGATGTCAGTTTTTCGGACCACGCTTGGTCACCTGGCAATGTAAGAAGCAAACCTCTGTGTCTCTATCCACATGTGAAGCGGAGTATGTATCTGCTAGCAGTTGCTGCTATCAGATCTTGTGGATCCAGCAACAGATGCGCGACTACGGTTTGCAATTGCTAAACACCCCTATCTTGGTTGATAATGAGGCAGCGATTAATATAACAAAAAATCCAGTTCATCACGCTAAAACGAAACACATAGAAATTCGTCATCACTTCATCCGAGATTGCTTCGAGAAGAAGTTGATACGAATTGAGAAAATCCACACTGACAATCAGAAAGCTGATTTACATACCAAAGCTTTTGATAAAACACGTTTTAAATATCTTCTAAAACTGAATGGTATGATGCTTTTATCGGTGTCGGATGGGATTATTAGCGTTGATGAAGGTACTGTTGTAGAGGACGATGAGAAACAATCTGCAATGGTTTGTCGATTTTTTACTTGTTTTGGTATATAGGGGGAGAGTATAGGGTAATATTTTCAGAAAATACAAAAACAGTAAAAATTTTCAAAAAATCCAAAAACATGAGATATTTTCAAAATCCAAAAACATTAGAAAACGAGAAAAGAGCTTGTGTAAAAAGGGAAAATGATAGTACATTGGCTTGACAGTTACAGTATGCTAAAGATATGTAAAGTCTAAAAAGTCTTAAACAGTCTCGCTGATGATGTGCCGATAGGTTTTTACACATTTAGTATGTTTGTTCGGGATATAAACCTAAAATTCTTACTTGCATATTTCGTGGGGAACACTATTTGGATATATAGGTAACCCTTGAAATCTTGTTTGAAGGATCCTTCTTTCTGAGATACTAGGTCTTTATACTCAGTGATTTCTGGGGTATTATCCCGGGACTTCTGATTTTGCGGAAGTAATGGCCTAGTCCCCGAATAATACTTTCTACATTGCTTGAAATATAGCGCCGCCCTCAGCATAAAAAATGATGAAACATTGAAAAATGCTAATCATGTGTTGTTGTAAAAAAGATCCTCTAATGGGGACACACCTAAAGTCAAACCGTCATCTCTCTGCTGAACGGAAGTTCTGACCTGAGCTCTCACGGTTTCGCATCTAACCCCTTACAGATATCATCTGTGGTATATTCACCTGTAAGACTGAATATTGGGATTTAGATACGGGAGTATATTCAAGAGGTGGGACACATGAATAAGTTTAAGTCTTAAAACACTAAATCCGTATCCAGGACAGATTGAAATTTGTGTGAGAATTTAAAGTGGATCAGCATATCGACAATCTAAGTGAATTGTTTAATTCTGAGTATGTAATTAAAGCTTAACGGTACTTGTGACTTGTCGAATAGCTGATATGATTCCCTAACACGCTCATCAAAAATATGTTTGTATATAGTTTACTTTCATTGTATTCTATTTCTACATTTTATTTCTGTCTTAGCTTTCTAGTTTAGAAACTTTATTAAATATTCAAAAAGATTTTATTTCTGCTTTATTTTCTGACAAACCAGAGTAGAAAGTTGATTGTCAGATTTTCAAATTTGAAGCAGATGCAGGAAGTTTCTAAACTGGAAGATGAGTTGTGAGCTAATCTTGTTAAACCTGGATATTAAAAAGTCAAAACAAGTTCATTAAATTGAAACTTGTAAATTTCAGAAAATTGTTTGAACAAAATTTTTATAAGTTGTCAGTGTGATTTGTCTCTGATCAACCAAGGTCATTAAGTTGGACTTGGTAGTCTAATTGAGTAATCAGGGTCATTAACTTGGACCTGAATACTTGAGTGGATTTCTAAAACTGATGTATAGTTAAAAAGAAGTTAAAATGTGAATAGATTATAATGTTATATGTTTGAGAAATAGGAAACAGGAGTCAAGATCCCCATGGCAAAGAAAATGTCAAAGTTTGAGCCAGTTTACTATCCTAGATCCCAGTTTATCGAGAGGGGGAGTATTCGAAAGGGGGAGTCTAGTTTCTGGATCAACATTCAAAGGGGAGATTGAAGATTAAAGTTTGAAGATAGAAGATTGAAGGATGCTTTACAAGTTCAAGACAATTTTATTATTATACCCAGTATCTCCTTGAATGGTCAAAGGCTCACCATAAGGAGTTTTGATAACTACTTGCTTCTCATCACATAAAGTATGGGCTTGGTTACAGGATGACCAACCCATCTTTTATTATTATATCGAGTCCCTCTATTTTAATGGAACAAGGACAGTGGAAAAGAATGATTCCTAATGGATATAAAACATCCATCTAATATTGCTGAAACAGTCTCTGAGGTACTATCGGTCAATTTTACTTTATACTTAACGCTTAGAATTTTAACAGGCAGATTTAATGATTTTTAAAATCTATTGTCTACGAAAGACTTATCTGAACCTGAATCAAATAATACTCTAGCATGAGCATTACTGATAAAGAGAGTACCTGTTGTGACATTTTTATCCTGAATAGCCTCTTGAGCATCCATTTGAGAGCTTCCAGTTTTGGTCTTCTTAGCCTCCCCAGGCTTCTTGGTTTTGTTTGGGCAATTAGTTTTGATGTGCCCTATTTCATTGCAACCATAGCAGGTTGCGTCCTTTAAGTCTTGGCACTCCAAAATCTTGTGCCCTTCCTTATTACAAATTCGACAAGGCTTAGCTTGTGCTTTTAAAGTGCCTTTTCCTTTAGTCGCCTTCTTTGGGCAGCTGGTCTTTATGTGCCCTTTTTCGCCACAACCATGATAGGTCGCATCTTCCATCTTCTTGCAATCCAAGGTCTTATGCTCCTTGGACTTGCAGATTCCATAAGGTGAAGGATGAGATTCAAATCTGCATTTCCCGAGGTGGTGTTTCCTACAGGTTTTGCATCTGGTCTTTTCACCTGACTGCTGGTTGTCCTTCAATTCCTTGCATTCATGGGTCTTGTGATCCATATCTTTACAGATGCCACATCCCCTGATCTGTTCATATATACATTTTCCGAAGTGCCTCTTCTTCCCGCAATTCTTACATTCGGGTTTAGCCTCCTTTGGCTTGGACTGGTTATAGTTTGAACTGGTCTTACCCTTTTTGTAACCCTTATTTGGGGTATTATCGCATTTTCGCTTATGATCCTTTAATACACGGTCCACCGCGTTGTTTACGGCTGTATCTATCATAGCCTGTAACTCGGTGCTTGTTAAGTTCAGTCTTGCATCATGATTCTGATCAACTGGATGATTGTGAGCTTCAGAGGAGTCAGCCATGGTGAAGCTTTGAAGGCTACAACCCAAGTAGTAACAATTGGTTTAATCATATGGTGAATTGTCAAATTTGATGATTAACTAGCCATGGTGCAATTAAGCCATATAGGCGAATAGATAGTATTAAATTTATTTGATTATGTTTTGCCTAAGTTTTTAAATAAACCATCTTTGGCGTTTTAACGGAATATAGTCCTTTATATCTATTAGACAGGGGACATAAGTCACGACTCTCAATGTCGTACCGACATTTTATATATAGCACAAGGGCTTGTTCCAAAGGACTTTTTAATGGCACTGATGCCTTGTCACTAGGGAAATTTTAAAACATAATCGACGTTTCCTTTGGATCGGAAAATTTCGTAGTTCATTGTCTTGACAAGAAGTTATGAAATAAAAACTATCTTTTTCATGTATACATCTTTGCCCGAAGGTATTCATCCTAGTGGATGTTTTGATGTGTACATCATGTTCGACATTTATTAGCCATAACTCCTATTGATCACTTAGGCAAATTAAGGGGTTTGGAAGTTCCTAACATGAAGATGACAAGTGTGATTTTATTGCCCCACTGTTGCCAGGAGTGTTAACATGTTTACAATGTTAACAAGGATTCGAATCTTTTGAATAGGTTCTACCATCTTGGCCTCGTCTGGAATGACATATAGGCTAGGCGGTACCTTTAAGATTCTTTTAATATGTATACTGGCAGAAAAGGAAAGATATTTATTTTATTCAGGATTTTTATTATAGTCCTAAATTATAATTTAGTAATAGCACAAAAGGCTTAGTCACGTAGACAAGTTTAATATATAAGCCCAGATTTTATGGAATCGAGGCATTAAGGTTTGAATCAAAGTTCATTACCTTTTCTTGACAGGGAGTTGTAGGCTACGACTGTCTTTTGTCTTTTAGGACAATAGGTATAGCCCGTGGGCATTTCCCTTTAGAGGGTTGTTTATGATATGATCATCTTCTCAGATGCTATTAGTCGAGACCGTATGGATCACACCGACTATTATGCTTGGACATGGTCCAACATCTTTAGACAGGGGTCAAAGACCACCACTATCGTTTTCTTATCGGACAACAAGTTTAGCCCGTAGGTACTTCATCACTAACGGATGTTCATAATATGATCATCTTATAGGATGATATAAGCCATGATTTCTGGATCATTAGGCCAGATTAGGAAAATTTGAAGAATTCCAATATAAGAATGACTATTGTGATTTTCTCGAATCACATTTGTCAAGAGTGCTAACACGTTCTTAGGTGTTAACAAAGATCTGAATCTCTTGAATAGGTTTTACCATCTTGGCCATGTTTAAAATGACATGTAGGCTAGGTTTTACCTTTAAGATTCTCTTTTAATATTAAGCGCAGAACAATCCTAAATTGAGATGTTTAATAAGGATCTGAATCTAATTGAGGAACTACCATCTTGGCCCTGTCTCAACATAACACGTGGCTAGGTCTTGTTCTTTTTAGATTTTGCCATTTTATTATAATGGTAGATCTTATAAAAGGAATGTTATTCTTCCATTTATTTCATTTCCATGTTTAGAATAAAAATCTAAATTTAATCATTCCACTATATAAAAATAAAAGTACAGACGTGCCCTAGACGAGACTTGAAGGGAATAATGTTGTCCTCGAAGGGGCTGAAAGATAAATATGCCCTTATAAGGACTTACTAAGGAAACAAACTTCAGCAAAAGGAGTTTCTTCTTCATTTTATTTCTAAATGTTTTCTCCTCAGTTGAACGTTTATCCTAATCGCAGTACAAGGCTCCGCATTCCTCGGCTTCGGATGGGGAGGATTTCCCTTACGGCTCCTTTGTTTGGCGATATATTAAAAGTATATAAAATTGAAAGCAATAGTTCTCCGAATAGAGATGAGAGCATTCCTACGTTAAGTCTAGACTCAGCAGGTCAATGAATGTGCTACTGTGTCATTGAGATTAAACACTAAGGGCTAGTGTTTAATTCACTAAATGTTGGCTCTGATACCAACCTGTCACACCCCGATATTTCCACGTATTACCGGTGGGCCCGGTGGGGAGTATCGTGACGTAGTTGATATCATCATAGTCAAACAACACAATTTTAAATGCACAATGGAAGCAAAAGATAAATATATTACAAACCGATATAAAGTAATATCCAAATATTACAAAGGGAATGTAAAAGATCCACAGGCGGATCATATATAAAGGAAACATAGTTCATCAGATTTAAATGCATCCAAGCTTGCGAGACTCTTATTGATGCTAAGGAGAGGCCAGCCTATTACGAGTAGTACCTGCACTTAACCTTTTTGGGAAAATACGTCAGTTTACACTGGTAAATACAATTAACTGACTCATTTTGAAAAGGTTTAATAAAATTGATTTGAATGCACGTGGCACAACACATTTTATAACTTGGGATAATTATTTGAATATAATACTTGTAAAAGAATTACATGTTTCTTATACATTCAGTAGCCTGGTCCGCAGACCGGGTTAAAGATTAATAGACACACCACAGGTATAATGCCCACAAGGCTGATTCCTTTAGGTGGGATACCAGTTTTTACTTATGCAGCTGTCAGGTGTATGCCTACACCCCGTGCTTAGGTCGTGGCCATTTCATGAATGATGCCAAGGATATCCGGGACATGGTCATTAACCCCCCAAAGGTTTTAGGCAAACAAAACAATTTAAACGGAACATTTCAATGATTTAACCTTCAAACGATTAAAGATTCAATGCCCGACCAAGCGGTATTTGTATATACCGTACCCCAAGCCCGTATAAGGGAAAATAAGTTAAAAGTATTTACCTGAGCTAAATATAAATTCAATCCCAGCCGTATCAAATCAGCAAGTACAGATAGCTTTTACTGGGCTCCTATTCTGGAACGAGGGTTTATAATAACCTATTAGAATCCTAACGGGTCTTTAGTTAAGCCTAAACTTAGACCGGTTAGTTTTAAATAAAGATACGGTTCGTACGCACGATTAAGCGAAGACCGGAATAGAATGTAGTTTTGACCCGAAAAGCTCGTATGCTTGTTTAATATGGGTAACTAAAACACATTCTGGATTTTGAGATAAAGATAATATGGTTTGACCCTTTTCGGCTAATTTATGCAAACTAGTTACACAAACCGAACCGAACACGCAAGAAGCGTAACGGGTAACCATAAGAGTCATATACAAGTTTCCTAAGTTAATATGCCTTAAATATGTTGTGATATCAGTAGGATACCTTCCATTATGCCCAAAACGAGTTTAATCTCAATTTAAGCCCCGTAGGGGTATTTTGGTCATTTTAAAGATTATAAAAGAGAGTAAATGAAATTCTGTGATTCGGGTCTGAATAAATCAGTAAAATAACTTAATTTATCAGGTTATATCAGTTGGTGATAAGTCTTATATGACAAAATGGTTTTAAACCCATACTAGGTGTTTAATACGCGTAAAAAGCCATTTTAAGCTATTTCCGGGTTATACAGGAAATCTGAGTTTTCTGATCAGGTTATAAAGTTCAAAATACTACATTTATTATATAAAATCAGTAGCAATTGGATTGGTGTCAAAATACTATGTAGAACTCATTTTATACATAAAAAGGTTATAATCGGTATTTACCGAATCAACGCCATAACCTTAGGTTATGAACATGTTAAAAATAATTAAAAATCTTCAAAAATCCCAAAATATTATATTACATTATTGGGTAAAAGGTTTGGTGTCAAAAATTGGGTTTAGATAGGCTTTATGCTAATTGCGCCGTTTAATTAACAAAAAACTTTTTAAGTGCGCTGTTGAGCATAACTCCTAATCTAGACCTCTAACTGATATGAAATTTTAGGGACATGTTTATAATTCAGCAACAAAGATTATTGTCCTCTCACATATCCAAAATTCTCGTTTTATGGTAAAAAGGGCATTTTGGTCAACATTAAGCAATTAACGGAAACGTGTAAACGAATCGGGCAATCAATGAACCAACCACAGAGGGTTATACCAACATGTAACCTGGTCTTACGGAAGCTCTAAGGCATTTCTAAACCCATCTAAATCGGTTCAGAACTGAAGTCAAAGCAAAAGTCAAAGTTTTGCGACTTTCGGTTCCGAACCGGGTCTAAACAGAAAATTGTCGGATCAAACAAGCTTAGACCAGTTATTATACTTATTACCGAATTATATGAGTGATAAAATAGGTTACACGCCTTCAGCATTGCTAATTATGCGTTAATCCGAAAATTATGGTTCTGTTGACTTTTTACAAACAACTTTGACCCGACAAATGTCTTAGTTAGGACGGGAATCAGAGGGTGCCCTTTTAAGGGTTTATTGCCCACATAATTACCAACTTATGACTACCTTAAGTTTGACTAATCACTGGACCATTAGTGATTAATTGATAATTCAAACCTTAATTACGATGGTTTGACTTTTAAGCTAATAACTAAGCAAAACTCAATTAAGGAGGGTCAAGGATACTTACCAAAGTCTAATGCACGACCAGAGATGTTTAGGGTAAGGCCTTGAGCTCCAGAAATGAGCAGAAGTTGAGTTAGGGATGAATGATCAAAGTTTGCATAATGTGGTTCTTTATATAGTGTTCTTGATGGCTCAAGATCATGACAAACAATGCGATAACTGATCATGGATCATTCACAAGTGTCCCTAAGGTCTAAAAGCAAGCTTAGGCAGCTCATGGAAGTGTAAAAGGGCAATATAAGTCGGTTATATGGCTGAACAGACAACCTGTCCGAGTTTCTACATCTAGGCAAGCCTTACGGACCGTAAGGGGGGTCCTTTACGGTCTGTAAGCCCTTTATCAGGGGAAAAAAATTTTTCCCTTTCAAGCTTCGAACAGGCAACTAGTGTAATACGATTTTGGGCCATGAATTATCAGTATGAGGCCTTTAGATCATGCTTGAACAGTTATGTCCACCCTACCATGTTGTAATATTGTCTTGGACTTTATCGAAAAGCCATAAACGAAGGTTTGTCGTGCATATCCTCATAGGATCCCACTCTTGCAAATATGAATCAATCATTGCTAGCATTTACCGGATTTGAGTATATCAGATGTTTATAATATATATTAGGGTCTTGGGATTCATAATGAGGTCGTTCAGAGGTAATAATTAACATGTCGACACTTTTAAATCCTGCCATACATCTTTAACAAGATTCGGGTTTATAACACTTTTGTCTTACATGACACGTGTCGTTATTTTATTGGACTCAAATTTTCGAGGTGTTACAACGTGTGTGTGTTTGAGAGCCGAGGTGCTGCCGAATTGTAATCAGATCTGTAAAAGCTCAGGAAATCAGTAACAGATAAAGATTAGAAAGTATCAAGTTGTGTTGACATCATTTACATTGATTTCGCCTTTGTTTTTGATGATGAACTACTCAGATTGACTCGTTAGGGTCACACGACGATCCAACATCACCATTGCCCATGATTTTCTAGACTGTATATCTCTTAAAAATCAACATATACACGTGTGATTTAGTTTATGAAGATTTTTCAATGCCAAGAACCTCGATCAGAGAGTAAAAAAGGCGTAAGGTTCACAATGGTGTAAAATTAAAATGGGATATACCGGGCTAGGATTCGAGTTACAGGAACAAGGGCCAAACTAATCACCCAAGAATGGAATCGCCGAGCGAAAACACTTGACAACCTCCTAGAAAACAGCTTTTCTTACCACCAGACCTTTCTCCATCAATTAGGAATCTGATGCCGTCACTAAACACATTCTTTAAATTGTAGCCATTTGTTGAGTGTTTTTTTTTTTTTTTGTGTCTAATCCACATATATATCACCATTACCCTTGATTTTCTTGATTGTATATCTCTTAAATATCAACATATACACGTGTGATTTAGTTTACGAAGATTTTTCAGGGCCGAGAACCTCGATCAGAGAGTAAAAAAGGCGTAAGGTTCACAATGGTGTAAAATTAAAATGTGATATACCGGGCTAGGATTCGAGTTACAGGAACAAGGGCCAAACCAACCACCCAAGAATGGAATCGTCGAGCGAAAACACTTGACAACCACCTAGAAGCAGCTTTTCATGCCACCAGACCTTTCTCCATCAATTAGGAATCTGATGCCGTCACTAAAAACATTCCTTAAATTGTAGCCATTTGTTGAGTGATTTTTTTTTTGGTGTCTAATCTGCGTATATATCACCATTGCCCTTGATTTTCTTGACTGTATATCTTTTAAATGTCAACATATACACGTGTGATTTTGTTTACGGAGATTTTTCAATGCCGAGAACCTCAATCAGAGAGTAAAAAAGACGTAAGGTTCACAATGGTTTAAGATTAAAAGGGATATACCGGGCTAGGATTCGAGTTACAGGAACAAGCGCCAAACCAACCACCCAAGAATGGAATCATCGGGCGAAAACACTTGACAACCTCCTAGAAGCAGCATTTCTTACCACCAGACCTTTCTCCATCAATTAGGAATCTGATGCCGTCACTAAAGACACTCCTTAAATTGTAGCCATTTGTTGAGTGGTTTTTTTTGGTGTCTAATCCGCATATATATATCACCACTGCCCTTGATTTTCTTGACTGTATCTCTCTTAAATATCAACATATACACGTGTGATTTAGTTTACAAAGATTTTTCAATGCCGAAAACCTCGATCAGAGAGTAAAAATGGCGTAAGGTTCACAATGGTGTAAAATTAAAATAGGATATACCGGGCTAGGATTCGAGTTACAGGAAAAAGGGACAAACCAACCACCCAAGAATGGAATCGTCGAGCAAAAACACTTGACAACCTCCTAGAAGCAGCTTTTCTTGCCACCAGACCTTTTTCCATCAATTAGGAATCTGATGCCGTCCCTAAACACATTCCTTAAATTGTAGCCATTTGTTGAGTGTTTTTTTTTGTGTCTAATCCGCATATATATCACCATTGCCCTTGATTTTCTTGACTGTATATCTCTTAAATATCAACATATACACGTGTGATTTAGTTTACGAAGATTTTTCAATGCCGAGAACCTCGATCAGAGAGTAAAAAAGGCGTAAGGTTCAAAATGGTGTAAAATTAAAATGGGATATACCGGGCTAGGATTCGAGTTACAGGAACAAGGGCCAAACCAACCACCCAAGAATGGAATCGTCGAGCGAAAACACTTGACAACCTCCTAGAAGCAGCTTTTCTTGCCCCCAGACCTTTCTACATCAATTAGGAATCTGATGCCGTCACTAAACACATACCTTAAATTGTAGCCATTTGTTGAGTGATTTTTTTTGGTGTCTAATCCGCATATATATCACCATTTCCCTTGATTTTCTTGACTGTATATCTCTTAAATGTCAACATATACACGTGTGATTTAGTTTACGAAGATTTTTCAATGCCGAGAACCTTGATCAGAGAGTAAAAAAGGCGTAAGGTTCATAATGGTGTAAAATTAAAATGGGATATACCGGGCTAGGATTCGAGTTACAGGATCAAGGGCCAAACCAACCACCCAAGAATGGAATTGTCGGGCGAAAACACTTAACAACCTCCTAGAAGCAGCTTTTCTTACCACCAGACCTTTCTCCATCAATTAGGAATCTGATGCCGTCACTAAACACATTCCTTAAATTGTAGCCATTTGTTGAGTGTTTTTTTTTTGTGTCTAATCCGCATATATATCACCATTGCCCTTGATTTTCTTGAGTGTATATCTCTTAAATGTCAACATATACACGTGTGATCTAGTTTACAAAGATTTTTCAATGCCGAGAACCTCGATCAGAGAGTAAAAAACGGGTAAGGTTCACAATGATGTAAAATTAAAATGGGATATACCGGGCTAGGATTCGAGTAACAGGAACAAGGGCCAATCCAACCACCCAAAATGGAATCGTCGAGCGAAAACACTTGACAACCTCCTAGAAGCAGCTTTTCTTGCCACCAGACCTTTCTCCATCAATTAGGAATCTGATGCCGTCACTAAACACATACCTTAAATTGTAGCCATTTGTTGAGTGATTTTTTTTTGGTGTCTAATCCGCATATATATCACCATTTCCCTTGATTTTCTTGACTGTATATCTCTTAAATGTCAACATATACACGTGTGATTTAGTTTACGAAGATTTTTCAATGCCGAGAACCTTGATCAGAGAGTAAAAAAGGCGTAAGGTTCATAATGGTGTAAAATTAAAATGGGATATACCGGGCTAGGATTCGAGTTACAGGATCAAGGGCCAAACCAACCACCCAAGAATGGAATTGTCGGGCGAAAACACTTAACAACCTCCTAGAAGCAGCTTTTCTTACCACCAGACCTTTCTCCATCAATTAGGAATCTGATGCCGTCACTAAACACATTCCTTAAATTGTAGCCATTTGTTGAGTGTTTTTTTTTTTGTGGCTAATCCGCATATATATCACCATTGCCCTTGATATTCTTGAGTGTATATTTCTTAAATGTCAACATATACACGTGTGATCTAGTTTACGAAGATTTTTCAATGCCGAGAACCTCGATCAGAGAGTAAAAAACGGGTAAGGTTCACAATGATGTAAAATTAAAATGGGATATACCGGGCTAGGATTCGAGTAACAGGAACAAGGGCCAATCCAACCACCCAAAATGGAATCGTCGAGCGAAAACACTTGACAACCTCCTAGAAGCAGCTTTTCTTGCCACCAGACCTTTCTCCATCAATTAGGAATCTGATGCCGTCACTAAACACATTCCGTAAATTGTAGCCATTTGTTGAGTGATTTTTTTTGGTGTCTAATCCGCATATATATCACCATTGCCCTTGACTTTCTTGACTGTATATATCTTAAATATCAACATATACACGTGTGATTTAGTTTACAAAGATTTTTCAATGCCGAGAACCTCGATCGGAGAGTAAAAAAGGCGTAAGGTTCACAACGGTGTAAAATTAAAACGGGATATACCGGGCTAGGATTCGAGTTACAGGAACAAGAGACAAACCAACCACCCAAGAATGGAATCGTCGAGCGAAAACACTTGACAACCTCCTAGAAGCAGCTTTTCTTGCCACCAGACCTTTCTCCATCAATTAGGAATCTGATGCCATCACTAAACACATTCCTTAAATTGTAGCCATTTGTTGAGTGTTTTTTTTTTGGTGTCTAATCCGCATATATATCACCATTGCCCTTGATTTTCTTGACTGTATATCTCTTACATATCAACATATACACGTGTGATTTAGTTTACGAATATTTTTCAATGCCGAGAACCTCGATCAGAGAGTAAAAAAGGCGTAAGGTTCACAATGGTGTAAAATTAAAATGGGATATACCGGGCTAGGATTCGAGTTACAGGAACCAGGGCCAAACCAACCACCCAAGAATGGAATCGTCGAGAGAAAACACTTGACAACCTCCTAGAAGCAGCTTTTCTTGCCACCAGACCTTTCTCCATCAATTAAGTATCTGATGTCGTCACTAAACACATTCCTTAAATTTTAGCCGTTTGTTCAGTGTTTTTTTTTTTGGTGTCTAATCCGCATATATATCACCATTGCCCTGGATTTTCTTGACTGTATATCTCTTAAATATCAACATATACATGTGTGATTTATTTTACGGAGATTTTTCAATGCCGAGAACCTTGATCAGAGAGTATAAAAGGCGTAAGGTCACAATGGTGTAAAATTAAAATGGGATATACCGGGCTAGGATTCGAGTTACAGGAACAAGGGCCAAACCAACCACCCAAGAATGGAATCGTCGAGCGAAAACACTTGACATACTCCTAGAAGCAGCTTTTCTTGCCACCAGACCTTTCTCCATCGATTAGGAATCTGATGCCGTCACTAAACACGTTCCTTAAATTGTAGCCATTTGTTTAGTGTTTTTTTCGGTGTCTAATCCGCATATATATCACCATTGCCCTTGATTTTTTTTACTGTATATCTCTAAATGTCAACATATACACGTGTGATTTAGTTTACGAAGATTTTCCAATGCCGAGAACCTCGATCAGAGGGTAAAATAGGCGTATGGTTCACAATGGGGTAAAATTAAAATGGGATATAACAGGCTAGGATTCGAGTTACAGGAAAAGGGCCAAACCAACCACCCAAGAATGGAATCATCGAGCGAAAACACTTGACAACCTCCTAGAAGCAGCTTTTCTTCCCACCAGACATTTCTCCATCAATTAGGAATCTGATGCCGTCGCTAAACGCATTCCTTAAATTGTAGCCATTTGTTGAGTGTTTTTTTTTTGTGTCTAATCCGCATTTATATCACCATCGCCCTTGATTTTCTTGACTGTATATCTCTTAAATGTCAATATATACACGTGTGATTTAGTTTACGAAGATTTTTCAATGCCGGAAACCTCGATCAGATAGTATAAAAGGCGGAAGGTTCACAATGTTGTAAAATTAAAATGAGATATACCGGGCTAGGATTCGAGTTATAGGAACAAGGGCCAAACCAACCACCCAAAAATGGAATTGTCGGGCGAAAACACTTGACAACCTCCTAGAAGCAGCATTTCTTACTGCCAGACCTTTCTGCCTCAATTAGGTATCGATGCCGTTACTAAACACATTCCTTAAATTGGAGCCATTTGTTGAGGGTTTTTTTTTTTTGTGTCTAATCCACATATATATCACCATTGCCCTTGATTTTCTTGACTGTATATCTCTTAAATGTCAACATATACACGTGTGATCTAGTTTACGAAGATTTTTCAATGCCGAGAACCTCGATCAGTGAGTAAAAAAGGCGTAAGGTTCACAATGGTGTAAAATTAAAATGGGGTATACCGGGCTAGGATTCGAGTTACAGGAACAAGGGCCAAAACCAACCACCCAAGAATGGAATCGTTGAGCGAAAACACTTGACAACCTCATAGAAGCAGCTTTTCTTGCCACCAGACCTTTCTCCATCAATTAGGAATCTGATGCCGTCACTAAACACATTCCTTAAATTGTAGCCACTTGTTAAGTGTTTTTTTTTTGTGTCTAATCCGCATATATAACGCCATTGCCCTTGATTTTCTTGACTGTATATCTCTTAAATATCAACATATACACGTGTGATTTAGTTTACGAAGATTTTTCAATGCCGAAAACCTCGATCGGAGAGTAAAAAAGGCGTAAGGTTCACAATGGTGTAAAATTAAAATGGGATATACCGGGCTAGGATTCGAGTTACAGGAACAAGGGCCAAAACCAACCACCCAAGAATGGAATCGTCGAGCGAAAACACTTGACAACCTCCTAGAAGCAGCTTTTCTAGCCACCAGACCATTATCCATCAATTAGGAATCCGATGACGTCACTAAATACATTCCTTAAATTGTAGCCATTTGTTGAGTGTTTTTTTTTTTTTGGTGTCTAATCCGCATATATATCACGATTGCCCATGATTTTCTTGACTGTATATCTATTAAATATCAACATATACACGTGTGATTTAGTTTATGAAGATTTTTCAAAGCCGAGAACCTCGATCAGAGAGTAAAAAAGGCGTAAGGCTCACAATGGTGTAAAATTAAAATCGGATATACCGGGCTAGGAGTCGAGTTACAGGAACAAGGGACAAAACCAACCACCCAAGAATGGAATCGTCGAGCGAAAACCCTTGACAACCTCCTAGAAGCAGCTTTTCTAGCCACCAGACCATTCTCCATCAATTAGGAATCTGATGACGTCACTAAATACATTACTTAAATTGTAGCCATTTGTTGAGTGTTTTTTTTTTTGGTGTCTAATCCGCATATATATCACGATTGCCCATGATTTTCTTGACTGTATATCTATTAAATATCAACATATACACGTGTGATTTAGTTTATGAAGATTTTTCAAAGCCGAGAACCTCGATCAGAGAGTAAAAAAGGCGTAAGGCTCACAATGGTGTAAAATTAAAATGGGATATACCGAGCTAGGATTCGAGTTGCAGGAACAAGGGCCAAACCAACCACCCAAGAATGGAATCGTCGAGAGAAAACACTTTACATCCACCTAGAAGCAGCTTTTTTTCCCACCAGACCTTTCTCCATCAATTAGGAATCTGATGTCGTAACTAAACACATTCCTTAAATTTTAGCCATTTGTTGAGTGTTTTTTTTTTTGGTGTCTAATCCGCATATATATCACCATTGCCCTATATTTTCTTGACTGTATAGATCTTAAATATCAACATATACACGTGTGATTTAGTTTACGAAGATTTTTAATGCCGAGAACCTCGATCAAAGTGTAAAAAAGGCGTAAGGTTCACAACGGTGTAAAATTAAAATGGGATATACCGAGCTAGGATTCGAGTTACATGAACAAGGGACAAACCAACCACCCAAGAATGGAATCGCCGAGCGAGAACACTTGACAACCTCCTTGAAGCAGCTTTTCTTGCCACCAGACCTTTCTCCATCAATTAGGAATCTGATGCCGTCACTAAACATATTCCTTAAATTGTAGCCATTTGTTGAATGTTTTTTTTTTGTGTCTAATCCGCATATATATCACCATTGCCCTTGATTTTCTTGATTGTATATCTCTTAAATATCAACATATACACCTGTGATTTAGTTTACAAATATTTTTCAATGCCGAGAACCTCGATCAGAGTAAAAAAGCCGTAAGGTTCATAATGGTGTAAAATTTAAATGAGATATACCGGGCTAGGATTTGAGTTACAGGAACAAGGGCCAAACCAACCACCCAAGAATGGAATCGTCGAGCGAAAACACTTGACATACTCCTAGAAGCAGCTTTTCTTGCCACCAGACCTTTCTCCATCGATTAGGAATCTGATGCCATCACTAAACACATTCCTTAAATTGTAGCCATTTGTTAAGTGTTTTTTTGGTGTCTATTCCGCATATATATCACCATTGCCCTTGATTTTCTTGAATGTATATCTCTTAAATGTCAACATATACACGTGTGATTTAGTTTACGAAGATTTTTCAATGCCGAGAACCTCGATCAGAGAGTAAAAAAGACGTAAGGTTCACAATGGTGTAAAATTAAAATGGGATATACCGGGCTAGGATTCGAGTTACAGGAACAAGGGCCAAACCAACCATCCAAGAATGGAATCGTCGAGAAAAAACACTTGACAACCTCCTAGATGCAGCTTTTCTTGCCACCAGACCTTTCTCCATCAATTAGAAATCTGATGTCGTCACTAAACACATTCCTTAAATTGTCGCCATTTGTTGAGTGTTTTTTTGGTGTCTAATCCGCATATATATCACCATTGCCCTTGATTTTCTTGACTGTATATCTATTAAATATCAACATCTACACGTGTGATTTAGTTTACGAAGATTTTTCAATGCCGAGAACCTCGATCAGAGTAAAAAAGGTGTAAGGTTCACAATGGTGTAAAATTAAAATGGGATATACCGGGCTAGGATTCGAGTTACAGGAACTAGGGCCAAACCAACCACCCAAGAATGGAATCGTCGAGCGAAAACACTTGACAACCTCCTTGAAGCAGCTTTTCTTCCCACCAGACCTTTCTCCATCAATTAGGAATCTGATGCCGTCACGAAACGCATTCCTTAAATCGTAGCCATTTGTTGAGTGTTTTTTTTGGTGTCTAATCCGCATATATTTCACCGTCGCCCTTGATTTTCTTGACTGTATATCTCTTAAATGTCAACATATACACGTGTGATTTAGTTTACGAAGATTTTTCAATGCCGAAAACCTCGATCAGAGAGTAAAAAAGGCGTAAGGTTCACAATGGTGTAAAATTAAAATGGGATATACCGGGCTAGGATTCGAGTTACAAAAACAAGGGCCAAACCACCCACCCAAGAATGGAATTGTCGGGCGAAAACACTTCACAACCTCCTCGAAGCAGCTTTTCTTACCGCCAGACCTTTCTCCATCAATTAGGAATCGATGCCGTCACTAAACACATTCCTTAAATTGTAGCCATTTGTTGAGTGTTTTTTTTTTGGTGTCTAATCCGCATATATATCACCATTGCCCTTGATTTTCTTTACTGTATATCTCTTAAATGTCAACATATACACGTGTGATCTAGTTTACGAAGATTTTTCAATGCCGAGAACCTCGATAAGAGAGTAAAAAAGGCGTAAGGTTCACAATGGTGTAAAATTAAAATGGGGTATACCGGGCTAGGATTCGAGTTACAGGAACAAGGGCCAAACCAACCACCCAAGAATGGAATCGTCGAGCGAAAACACTTGACAACCTCATAGAAGCAGCTTTTCTTGCCACCAGACCTTTCTCCATCAATTAGGAATCTGATGCCTTCACTAAACACATTCCTTAAATTACAGCCATTTGTTGAGTGTTTTTTTTTTGGTGTCTAATCCGCATATATATCACTATTGCCCTTGATTTTCTTGACTGTATATCTCCTAAATATCAGCATATACACGTGTGATTTAGTTTACGAAGATTTTTCAATGCCGAGAACCTCGATCAGAGAGTAAAACAGGCGTAAGGTTCACAATGGTGTAAAATTAAAATGGGATATACCGGGATAGGATTCGAGTTACAGGAACAAGGGCCAAACCAACCACCCAAGAATGGAATCGTTGAGCGAAAACACTTGACAATCTCCTAGAAGCAGCTTTTCTTGCCACCAGACCTTTCTCCATCAATTAGGAATCTGATGCCGTCACTAAACACATTCCGTAAATTGTAGCCATTTGTTGAGTGTTTTTTTTTTTTTTTTTTGGTGTCTAATCCGCATATATATCACCATTGCCCTTGATTTTCTTGACAGTATATCTCTTAAATATCAACATGTACACGTGCGATTTAGTTTACGAAGATTTTTCAATGCCGACAACCTCGATCAGAGAGCAAAAAAGGCGTAAGGTTCACAATGGTGTAAAATTAAAATGAGATATACCGGGCTAGGATTCGAGTTACAGGAAAAAGGGACAAAACCAACCACCCAAGAATGGAATCGTCGAGCGAAAACACTTGACAACCTCCTAGAAGCAGCTTTTCTTGTCACCAGACCTTTCTCCATCAATTAGGAATCAGATGCCGTCACTAAACACATTCCTTAAATTGTAGCCATTTGTTGAGTGTTTTTTTTTTGGTGTCTAATCCGCATATATATCACTATTGCCCTTGATTTTCTTGACTGTATATCTCTTAAATATCAACATATACACGTGTGATTTAGTTTACGAAGATTTTCAATGCCGAGAACCTCGATCAGAGAGTAAAAAAAGGCATAAGTTGCACAATGGTGTAAAATTAAAATGGGATATACCGGGATAGGATTCGAATTACAGGAACAAGGGCCAAACCAACCACCCAAGAATGGAATCGTTGAGCGAAAACACTTGACAATCTCCTAGAAGCAGCTTTTCTTGCCACCAGCATTTCTCCATCAATTAGGAATCTGATGCGGTCACTAAACACATTCCTTAAATTGTTGCCATTTGTTGAGTGTTTTTTTTTGGTGTCTAATCCGCATATATATCACTATTGCCCTTGATTTTCATGACTGTATATCTCTTAAATATCAGCATATACACGTGTGATTTAGTTTACGAAGATTTTTCAATGCCGAGAACCTCGATCAGAGAGTAAAAAAGGCGTAAGGTTCAAAATGGTGTAAAATTAAAATGGGATATACCAGGATAGGATTCGAGTTACAGGAACAAGGGCCAAACCAACCACCCAAGAATGGAATCGTTGAGCAAAAACACTTGACAATCTCCTAGAAGCAGCTTTTCTTGCCACCAGACCTTTCTCCATCAATTAGGAATCTGATGCCGTCACTAAACACATTCCGTAAATTTTAGCCATTTGTTGAGTGTTTTTTTTTTGGTGTCTAATCCGCATATATATCACCATTGCCCTTGATTTTCTTAACTGTATATCTCTTAGATATCAACATGTACACGTGTGATTTAGTTTACGGAGATTTGTCAATGCCGAGAACCTCGATCAGAGAGTAAAAAAGGCATAAGGCTCACAATGGCGTAAAATTAAAATGGGATATACCGGGCTAGGATTCGAGTTACAGGAACAAGGGCCAAACCAACCACCCAAGAATGGAATCGTCGAGAGAAAACACTTGACATCCTCCTAGAAGCAGCTTTTCTTGCCACCAGAACTTTCTCCAACAATTAGGAATCTGATGTCGTCACTAAACACATTCCTTAAATTGTAGCCATTTGTTGAGTGTTTATTTTGCTGTCTAATCCGCATATATATCACCATTGCCCTGGATTTTCTTGACTGTATATTTCTTAAATATCAACATATACACGTGTGATTTAGTTTACGGAGATTTTTCAATGCCGAGAACCTCGATCAGAGAGTAAAAAAGGCGTAAGGTTCACAATGGTGTAAAATTCAAATGGGATATACCGGGCTAGGATTCGAGTTACAGGAACAAGGGCCAAACCAACCACCGAAGAATGGAATCGTCGAGCGAAAACGCTTGACAAACTCCTAGAAGCAGCTTTTCTTGCCATCAGACCTTTCTCCATCGATTAGGAATCTGATGCCGTCACTAAACACATTCTTTAAATTGTAGCCATTTGTTGAGTGTTTTTTTTTTTTGGTGTCTAATCCTCATATATATCACCATTGCCCTGGATTTTCTTGACTGTATATCTCTTAAATATCAACATATACACGTGTGATTTAGTTTACGAAGATTTTTCAATGCCGAGAACCTCGATCAGAGAGTAAAAAAGGCGTAAGGTTCACAATGGTGAAAAAGTAAAATGGGATATACCGGGCTAGGATTCGAGTTACAGTAACAAGGGCCAAACCAACCACCGAAGAATGGAATCGTCGAGCGAAAACACTTGACATACTCCTAGAAGCAGCTTTTCTTGCCATCAGACCTTTCTCCATCGATTAGAAATCTGATGCCGTCACTAAACACATTCTTTAAATTGTAGCCATTTGTTGAGTATTTTTTTTTTGGTGTCTAATCCGCATATATATCACCACTGCCCTTGATCTTCTTGACTGTATATCTCTTAAATGTCAACATATACACGTGTGATTTAGTTTACAAAGATTTTTCAATGCCAAGAACCTCGATCAGAGAGTAAAAAAGGCGTAAGGCCAACAATGGTGTAAAATCAAAATGGGATATACCGGGCTAGGATTTGAGTTACAGGAACAAGGGCCAAACCAACCACCGAAGAATGGAATCGTTGAGCGAAAACACTTGACAAACTCCTAGAAGCAGCTTTTCTTGCCATCAGACCTTTCTCCATCGATTAGGAATCTGATGTCGTCACTAAACACATTCCTTAAATTGTAGCCGTTTGTTGAGTGTTTTTTTTTTGGTGTCTAATCCGCATATATATCACTATTGCCCTTGATTTTCATGACTATATATCTCTTAAATATCAGCATATACACGTGTGATTTAGTTTATGAAGATTTTTCAATGCCGAGAACCTCGATCAGAGAGTAAAAAAGGCGTAAGGTTCACAATGGTGTAAAATTAAAATGGGATATACCGGGATAGGATTCGAGTTACAGGAACAAGGGCCAAACCAACCACCGAAGAATGGAATCGTTGAGCGAAAACACTTGACAAACTCCTAGAAGCAGCTTTTCTTGCCATCAGACCTTTCTCCATCGATTAGGAATCTGATGTCGTCACTAAACACATTCCTTAAATTGTAGCCGTTTATTGAGTGTTTTTTTTTGGTGTCTAATCCGCATATATATCACTATTGCCCTTGATTTTCATGACTGTATATCTCTTAAATATCAGCATATACACGTGTGATTTAGTTTACGAAGATTTTTCAATGCCGAGAACCTCGATCAGAGAGTAAAAAAGGCGTAAGGTTCACAATGGTGTAAAATTAAAATGGGATATACCGGGCTAGGATTCGAGTTAGAGGAACAAGGGCCAAACCAACCACCGAAGAATGGAATCGTCGAGCGAAAACACTTGACAAACTACTAGAAGCAGCTTTTCTTGCCATCAGACCTTTCTCCATCGATTAGGAATCTGATGTCGTCACTAAACACATTCCTTAAATTGTAGCCGTTTGTTGAGTGTTTTTTTTTGGTGTCTAATCCGCATATATATCACTATTGCCCTTGATTTTCATGACTGTATATCTCTTAAATATCAGCATATACACGTGTGATTTAGTTTACGAAGATTTTTCAATGCCGAGAACCTCGATCAGAGAGTAAAAAAGGCGTAAGGTTCACAATGGTGTAAAATTAAAATGGGATATACCGGGCTAGGATTCGAGTTACAGGAACAAGGGCCAAACCAACCACCGAAGAATGGAATCGTCGAGCGAAAACGCTTGACAAACTCCTAGAAGCAGCTTTTCTTGCCATCAGACCTTTCTCCATCGATTAGGAATCTGATGCCGTCACTAAACACATTCTTTAAATTGTAGCAATTTGTTGAGTGTTTTTTTTTTTTTTTTTGTGTCTAATCCGCATATATATCACCATTGCCCTGGATTTTCTTGACTGTATATCTCTTAAATATCAACATATACACGTGTGATTTAGTTTACGAAGATTTTTCAATGCCGAGAACCTCGATCAGAGAGTAAAAAAGGCGTAAGGTTCACAATGGTGAAAAAGTAAAATGGGATATACCGGGCTAGGATTCGAGTTACAGTAACAAGGGCCAAACCAACCACCGAAGAATGGAATCGTCGAGCGAAAACACTTGACATACTCCTAGAAGCAGCTTTTCTTGCCATCAGACCTTTCTCCATCGATTAGAAATCTGATGCCGTCACTAAACACATTCCTTAAATTGTAGCCATTTGTTGAGTGTTTTTTTGGTGTCTAATTCGCATATATATCACCACTGCCCTTGATCTTCTTGACTGTATATCTCTTAAATGTCAACATATACACGTGTGATTTAGTTTACAAAGATTTTTCAATGCCAAGAACGTCGATCAGAGAGTAAAAAAGGCGTAAGGCCAACAATGGTGTAAAATCAAAATGGGATATACCGGGCTAGGATTCGAGTTAGAGGAACAAGGGCCAAACCAACCACCGAAGAATGGAATCGTTGAGCGAAAACACTTGACAAACTCCAAGAAGCAGCTTTTCTTGCCATCAGACCTTTCTCCATCGATTAGGAATCTGATGTCGTCACTAAACACATTCCTTAAATTGTAGCCGTTTGTTGAGTGTTTTTTTTTGGTGTCTAATCCGCATATATATCACTATTGCCCTTGATTTTCATGACTATATATCTCTTAAATATCAGCATATACACGTGTGATTTAGTTTACGAAGATTTTTCAATGCCGAGAACCTCGATCAGAGAGTAAAAAAGGCGTAAGGTTCACAATGGTGTAAAATTAAAATGGGATATACCGGGCTAGGATTCGAGTTAGAGGAACAAGGGCCAAACCAACCACCGAAGAATGGAATCGTCGAGCGAAAACACTTGACAAACTACTAGAAGCAGCTTTTCTTGCCATCAGACCTTTCTCCATAGATTAGGAATCTGATGTCGTCACTAAACACATTCCTTAAATTGTAGCCGTTTGTTGAGTGTTTTTTTTTGGTGTCTAATCCGCATATATATCACTATTGCCCTTGATTTTCATGACTGTATATCTCTTAAATATCAGCATATACACGTGTGATTTAGTTTACGAATATTTTTCAATGCCGAGAACCTCGATCAGAGAGTAAAAAAGGCGTAAGGTTCACAATGGTGTAAAATTAAAATGGGATATACCGGGCTAGGATTCGAGTTACAGGAACAAGGGCCAAACCAACCACCGAAGAATGGAATCGTCGAGCGAAAACGCTTGACAAACTCCTAGAAGCAGCTTTTCTTGCCATCAGACCTTTCTCCATCGATTAGGAATCTGATGTCGTCACTAAACACATTCTTTAAATTGTAGCAATTTGTTGAGTGTTTTTTTTTTTTGGTGTCTAATCCGCATATATATCACCATTGCCCTGGATTTTCTTGACTGTATATCTCTTAAATATCAACATATACACGTGTGATTTAGTTTACGAAGATTTTTCAATGCCGAGAACCTCGATCAGAGAGTAAAAAAGGCGTAAGGTTCACAATGGTGAAAAAGTAAAATGGGATATACCGGGCTAGGATTCGAGTTACAGTAACAAGGGCCAAACCAACCACCGAAGAATGGAATCGTCGAGCGAAAACACTTGACATACTCCTAGAAGCAGCTTTTCTGGCCATCAGACCTTTCTCCATCGATTAGAAATCTGATGCCGTCACTAAACACATTCCTTAAATTGTAGCCATTTGTTGAGTGTTTTTTTTGGTGTCTAATTCGCATATATATCACCACTGCCCTTGATCTTCTTGACTGTATATCTCTTAAATGTCAACATATACACGTGTGATTTAGTTTACAAAGATTTTTCAATACCAAGAACCTCGATCAGAGAGTAAAAAAGGCGTAAGGCCAACAATGGTGTAAAATCAAAATGAGATATACCGGGCTAGGATTTGAGTTACAGGAACAAGGGCCAAACCAACCACCGAAGAATGGAATCGTTGAGCGAAAACACTTGACAAACTCCTAGAAGCAGCTTTTCTTGCCATCAGACCTTTCTCCATCGATTAGGAATCTGATGTCGTCACTAAACACATTCCTTAAATTGTAGCCGTTTGTTGAGTGTTTTTTTTTTGGTGTCTAATCCGCATATATATCACTATTGCACTTGATTTTCATGACTATATATCTCTTAAATATCAACATATACACGTGTGATTTAGTTTACGAAGATTTTTCAATGCCGAGAACCTCGATCAGAGAGTAAAAAAGGCGTAAGGTTCACAATGGTGTAAAATTAAAATGGGATATACCGGGATAGGATTCGAGTTACAGGAACAAGGGCCAAACCAACCACCGAAGAATGGAATCGTTGAGCGAAAACACTTGACAAACTCCTAGAAGCAGCTTTTCTTGCCATCAGACCTTTCTCCATCGATTAGGAATCTGATGTCGTCACTAAACACATTCCTTAAATTGTAGCCGTTTGTTGAGTGTTTTTTTTGGTGTCTAATCCGCATATATATCACTATTGCCCTTGATTTTCATGACTGTATATCTCTTAAATATCAACATATACACGTGTGATTTAGTTTACGAAGATTTTTCAATGCCGAGAACCTCGATCAGAGAGTAAAAAAGGCGTAAGGTTCACAATGGTGTAAAATTAAAATGGGATATACCGGGATAGCATTCGAGTTACAGGAACAAGGGCCAAACCAACCACCCAAGAATGGAATCGTTGAGCAAAAACACTTGACAATCTCCTAGAAGCAGCTTTTCTTGCCACCAGACCTTTCTCCATCAATTAGGAATCTGATGCCGTCACTAAACACATTCCGTAAATTTTAGCCATTTGTTGAGTGTTTTTTTTTTGGTGTCTAATCCGCATATATATCACCATTGCCCTTGATTTTCTTGACTGTATATCTCTTAAATATCAACATGTACACGTGTGATTTAGTTTACGGAGATTTTTCAATGCCGAGAACCTCGATCAGAGAGTAAAAAAGGCGTAAGGCTCACAATGGCGTAAAATTAAAATGGGATATACCGGGCTAGGATTCGAGTTACAGGAACAAGGGCCAAACCAACCACCCAAGAATGGAATCGTCGAGAGAAAACACTTGACATCCTCCTAGAAGCAGCTTTTCTTGCCACCAGACCTTTCTCCAACAATTAGGAATATGATGTCGTCACTAAACACATTCCTTAAATTGTAGCCATTTGTTGAGTGTTTATTTTGCTGTCTAATCCGCATATATATCACCATTACCCTGGATTTTCTTGACTGTATATCTCTTAAATATCAACATATACACGTGTGATTTAGTTTACGGAGATTTTTCAATGCCGAGAACCTCGATCAGAGAGTAAAAAAGGCGTAAGGTTCACAATGGTGTAAAATTAAAATGGGATATACCGGGCTAGGATTCGAGTTATAGGAACTAGGGCCAAACCAACCACCGAAGATTGGAATCGTCGAGCGAAAACACTTGACAAACTATTAGAAGCAGCTTTTCTTGCCATCAGACCTTTCTCCATCGATTAGGAATCTGATGCCGTCACTAAACACATTCTTTAAATTGTAGCCATTTATTGAGTTTTTTTTTTTTTTTGGTGTCTAATCCGCATATATATCACCATTGCCCTGGATTTTCTTGACTGTATATATCTCTTAAATATCACCATATACACGTGTGATTTAGTTTACGAAGATTTTTCAATGCCGAGAACCTCGATCAGAGAGTAAAAAAGGCGTAAGGTTCACAATGGTGAAAAAGTAAAGTGGGATATACCGGGCTAGGATTCGAGTTACAGTAACAAGGGCCAAACCAACCACCGAAGAATGGAATCGTCGAGCGAAAACACTTGACAAACTCCTAGAAGCAGCTTTTCTTGCCATCAGACCTTTCTCCATCGATTAGGAATCTGATGCCTTCATTACACATTCTTTAAATTGTAGCCATTTGTTGAGTGTTTTTTTTTGGTGTCTAATCCGCATATATATCACCATTGCCCTTGATTTTCTTGACTGTATATCTCTTAAATATCAACATATACACGTGTGATTTAGTTTACGAAGATTTTTCAATGCCGAGAACCTCGATCAGAGAGTAAAAAAGGCGTAAGGTTCACAATGGTGTAAAATTAAAATGGGATATACCGGGCTAGGATTCGAGTTACAGGAACAAGGGCCAAACCAACCACTGAAGAATGGAATCGTCGAGCGAAAACGCTTGACAAACTCCTAGAAGCAGCTTTTCTTGCCATCAGACCTTTCTCCATCGATTAGGAATCTGATGCCGTCACTAAACACATTTTTTAAATTGTAGCCATTTGTTGAGTGTTTTTTTTTTTGGTGTCTAATCCGCATATATATCACCATTGCCCTGGATTTTCTTGACTGTATATCTCTTAAATATCAACATATACACGTGTGATTTAGTTTACGAAGATTTTTCAATGCCGAGAACCTCGATCAGAGAGTAAAAAAGGCGTAAGGTTCACAATGGTGAAAAAGTAAAATGGGATATACCGGGCTAGGATTCGAGTTACAGTAACAAGGGACAAACCAACCACCGAAGAATGGAATCGTCGAGCGAAAACACTTGACATACTCCTAGAAGCAGCTTTTCTTGCCATCAGACCTTTCTCCATCGATTAGAAATCTGATGCCGTCACTAAACACATTCTTTAAATTGTAGCCATTTGTTGAGTATTTTTTTTTGGTGTCTAATCCGCATATATATCACCATTGCCCTTGATTTTCTTGACTGTATATCTCTTAAATATCAACATATACACGTGTGATTTAGTTTACGAAGATTTTTCAATGCCGAGAACCTCAATCAGAGTAAAAAAGGAGTAAGGTTCACAATGGTATAAAATTAAAATAGGATATACCGGGATAGGATTCGAGTTACAGGAACAAGAGCCAAACCAACCACCGAAGAATGGAATCGTCGAGCGAAAACACTTGACAAACTCCTAGAAGCAGCTTTTCTTGCCATCTGACCTTTCTCCATCGATTAGGAATCTGATGTCGTCACTAAACACATTCCTTAAATTGTAGCCATTTGTTGAGTGTTTTTTTTGGTGTCTAATTCGCATATATATCACCACTGCCCTTGATCTTCTTGACTGTATATCTCTTAAATGTCAACATATACACGTGTGATTTAGTTTACAAAGATTTTTCAATGCCAAGAACCTCGATCAGAGAGTAAAAAAGGCGTAAGGCCAACAACGGTGTAAAATCAAAATGGGATATACCGGGCTAGGATTTGAGTTACAGGAACAAGGGCCAAACCAACCACCGAAGAATGGAATCGTTGAGCGAAAACACTTGACAAACTCCTAGAAGCAGCTTTTCTTGCCATCAGACCTTTCTCCATCGATTAGGAATCTGATGTCGTCACTAAACACATTCCTTAAATTGTAGCCGTTTGTTGAGTGTTTTTTTGGGTGTCTAATCCGCATATATATCACTATTGCCCTTGATTTTCATGACTGTATATCTCTTAAATATCAGCATATACACGTGTGATTTAGTTTACGAAGATTTTTCAATGCCGAGAACCTCGATCAGAGAGTAAAAAAGTCGTAAGGTTCACAATGGTGTAAAATTAAAATGGGATATACCGGGATAGCATTCGAGTTACAGGAACAAGGGCCAAACCAACCACCCAAGAATGGAATCGTTGAGCAAAAACACTTGACAATCTCCTAGAAGCAGCTTTTCTTGCCACCAGACCTTTCTCCATCAATTAGGAATCTGATGCCGTCACTAAACACATTCCGTAAATTTTAGCCATTTGTTGAGTGTTTTTTTTTTGGTGTCTAATCCGCATATATATCACCATTGCCCTTGATTTTCTTGACTGTATATCTCTTAAATATCAACATGTACACGTGTGATTTAGTTTACGGAGATTTTTCAATGCCGAGAACCTCGATCAGAGAGTAAAAAAGGCGTAAGGCTCACAATGGCGTAAAATTAAAATGGGATATACCGGGCTAAGATTCGAGTTACAGGAACAAGGGCCAAACCAACCACCCAAGAATGGAATCGTCGAGAGAAAACACTTGACATCCTCCTAGAAGCAGCTTTTCTTGCCACCAGACCTTTCTCCAACAATTAGGAATCTGATGTCGTCGCTAAACACATTCCTTAAATTGTAGCCATTTGTTGAGTGTTTATTTTGCTGTCTAATCCGCATATATATCACCATTGCCCTGGATTTTCTTGACTGTATATCTCTTAAATATCAACATATACACGTGTGATTTAGTTTACGGAGATTTTTCAATGCCGAGAACCTCGATCAGAGAGTAAAAAAGGCGTAAGGTTCACAATGGTGTAAAATTAAAATGGGATATACCGGGCTAGGATTCGAGTTATAGGAACTAGGGCCAAACCAACCACCGAAGATTGGAATCGTCGAGCGAAAACACTTGACAAACTATTAGAAGCAGCTTTTCTTGCCATCAGACCTTTCTCCATCGATTAGGAATCTGATGCCGTCACTAAACACATTCTTTAAATTGTAGCCATTTATTGAGTTTTTTTTTTTTTTTTTGGTGTCTAATCCGCATATATATCACCATTGCCCTGGATTTTCTTGACTGTATATATCTCTTAAATATCACCATATACACGTGTGATTTAGTTTACGAAGATTTTTCAATGCCGAGAACCTCGATCAGAGAGTAAAAAAGGCGTAAGGTTCACAATGGTGAAAAAGTAAAGTGGGATATACCGGGCTAGGATTCGAGTTACAGTAACAAGGGCCAAACCAACCACCGAAGAATGGAATCGTCGAGCGAAAACACTTGACAAACTCCTAGAAGCAGCTTTTCTTGCCATCAGACCTTTCTCCATCGATTAGGAATCTGATGCCTTCATTACACATTCTTTAAATTGTAGCCATTTGTTGAGTGTTTTTTTTTTTTGGTGTCTAATCCGCATATATATCACCATTGCCCTTGATTTTCTTGACTGTATATCTCTTAAATATCAACATATACACGTGTGATTTAGTTTACGAAGATTTTTCTATGCCGAGAACCTCGATCAGAGAGTAAAAAAGGCGTAAGGTTCACAATGGTGAAAAAGTAAAATGGGATATACCGGGCTAGGATTCGAGTTACAGTAACAAGGGCCAAACCAACCACCGAAGAATGGAATCGTCGAGCGAAAACACTTGAGAAACTCCTAGAAGCAGCTTTTCTTGCCATCAGACCTTTCTCCATCGATTAGGAATCTGATGCCGTCACTAAACACATTCTTGAAATTGTAGCCATTTGTTGAGTGTTTTTTATTTTTGTGTCTAATCCGCATATATATCACCATTGCCCTGGATTTTCTTGACTGTATATCTCTTAAATATCAACATATACACGTGTGATTTAGTTTACGAAGATTTTTCAATGCCGAGAACCTCGATCAGAGAGTAAAAAAGTCGTAAGGTTCACAATGGTGAAAAAGTAAAATGGGATATACCGGGCTAGGATTCGAGTTACAGTAACAAGGGCCAAACCAACCACCGAAGAATGGAATCGTCGAGAGAAAACACTTGACATCCTCCTAGAAGCAGCTTTTCTTGCCACCAGACCTTTCTCCAACAATTAGGAATCTGATGTCGTCACTAAACATATTCCTTAAATTGTAGCCATTTGTTGAGTGTTTATTTTGCTGTCTAATCCGCATATATATCACCATTGCCCTGGATTTTCTTGACTGTATATCTCTTAAATATCAACATATACACGTGTGATTTAGTTTACGGAGATTTTTCAATGCCGAGAACCTCGATCAGAGAGTAAAAAAGGCGTAAGGTTCACAATGGTGTAAAATTAAAATGGGATATACCGGGCTAGGATTCGAGTTACAGGAACAAGGGCCAAACCAACCACCCAAGAATGGAATCGTCGAGAGAAAACACTTGACATCCTCCTAGAAGCAGCTTTTCTTGCCACCAGACCTTTCTCCAACAATTAGGAATCTGATGTCGTCACTAAACACATTCCTTAAATTGTAGCCATTTGTTGAGTGTTTATTTTGCTGTCTAATCCGCATATATATCACCATTGCCCTGGATTTTCTTGACTGTATATCTCTTAAATATCAACATATACACGTGTGATTTAGTTTACGGAGATTTTTCAATGCCGAGAACCTCGATCAGAGAGTAAAAAAGGCGTAAGGTTCACAATGGTGTAAAATTAAAATGGGATATACCGGGCTAGGATTCGAGTTACAGGAACAAGGGCCAAACCAACCACCGAAGAATGGAATCGTCGAGCGAAAACACTTGACAAACTCCTAGAAGCAGCTTTTCTTCCCATCAGACCTTTCTCCATCGATTAGGAATCTGATGCCGTCACTAAACACATTCTTTAAATTGTAGCCATTTGTTGAGTGTTTTTTTTTTTTTGGTGTCTAATCCGCATATATATCACCATTGCCCTGGATTTTCTTGACTGTATATCTCTTAAATATCAACATATACACGTGTGATTTAGTTTACGAAGATTTTTCAATGCCGAGAACCTCGATCAGAGAGTAAAAAAGGCGTAAGGTTCACAATGGTGAAAAAGTAAAATGGGATATACCGGGCTAGGATTCGAGTTACAGTAACAAGGGCCAAACCAACAACCGAAGAATGGAATCGTCGAGCGAAAACACTTGACAAACTCCTAGAAGCAGCTTTTCTTGCCATCAGACCTTTCTCCATCGATTACGAATCTGATGCCGTCACTAAACACATTCTTTAAATTGTAGCCATTTGTTGAGTGTTTTTTTTTGGTGTCTAATCCGCATATATATCACCATTGCCCTTGATTTTCTTGACTGTATATCTCTTAAATATCAACATATACATGTGTGATTTAGTTTACAAAGATTTTTCAATGCCGAGAACCTCGATCAGAGTAAAAAAGGAGTAAGGTTCACAATGGTATAAAATTAAAATGGGATATACCGGGATAGGATTCGAGTTACAGGAACAAGGGCCAAACCAACCACCGAAGAATGGAATCGTCGAGCGAAAACACTTGACAAACTCCTAGAAGCAGCTTTTCTTGCCATCAGACCTTTCTCCATCGATTAGGAATCTGATGTCGTCACTAAACACATTCCTTAAATTGTAGCCATTTGTTGAGTGTTTTTTTTTTGGTGTCTAATTCGCATATATATCACCACTGCCCTTGATCTTCTTGACTGTATATCTCTTAAATGTCAACATATACACGTGTGATTTAGTTTACAAAGATTTTTCAATGCCAAGAACCTCGATCAGAGAGTAAAAAAGGCGTAAGGCCCACAATGGTGTAAAATCAAAATGGGATATACCGGGCTAGGATTTGAGTTACAGGAACAAGGGCCAAACCAACCACCGAAGAATGGAATCGTTGAGCGAAAACACTTGACAAACTCCTAGAAGCAGCTTTTCTTGCCATCAGACCTTTCTCCATCGATTAGGAATCTGATGTCGTCACTAAACACATTCCTTAAATTGTAGCCGTTTGTTGAGTGTTTATTTTTTGGTGTCTAATCCGCATATATATCACTATTGCCCTTGATTTTCATGACTGTATATCTCTTAAATATCAGCATATACACGTGTGATTTAGTTTACGAAGATTTTTCAATGCCGAGAACCTCGATCAGAGAGTAAAAAAGGCGTAAGGTTCACAATGGTGTAAAATTAAAATGGGATATACCGGGATAGGATTCGAGTTACAGGAACAAGGGCCAAACCAACCACCCAAGAATGGAATCGTTGAGCAAAAACACTTGACAATCTCCTAGAAGCAGCTTTTCTTGCCACCAGACCTTTCTCCATCAATTAGGAATCTGATGCCGTCACTAAACACATTCCGTAAATTTTAGCCGTTTGTTGAGTGTTTTTTTTTTGGTGTCTAATCCGCATATATATCACCATTTCCCTTGATTTTCTTGACTGTATATCTCTTAAATATCAACATGTACACGTGTGATTTAGTTTACGGAGATTTTTCAATGCCGAGAACCTCGATCAGAGAGTAAAAAAGGCGTAAGGCTCACAATGGCGTAAAATTAAAATGGGATATACCGGGCTAGGATTCGAGTTACAGGAACAAGGGCCAAACCAACCACCCAAGAATGGAATCGTCGAGAGAAAACACTTGACATCCTCCTAGAAGCAGCTTTTCTTGCCACCAGACCTTTCTCCAACAATTAGGAATATGATGTCGTCACTAAACACATTCCTTAAATTGTAGCCATTTGTTGAGTGTTTATTTTGTTGTCTAATCCGCAAATATATCACCATTGCCCTGGATTTTCTTGACTGTATATCTCTTAAATATCAACATATACACGTGTGATCTAGTTTACGAAGATTTTTCAATCCCGAGAACCTCGATCAGAGAGTAAAAAAGGCGTAAGGTTCACAATGGTGAAAAAGTAAAATGGGATATACCGGGCTAGGATTCGAGTTACAGTAACAAGGGCCAAACCAACCACCGAAGAATGGAATCGTCGAGCGAAAACACTTGACAAACTCGTAGAAGCAGCTTTTCTTGCCATCAGACCTTTCTCCATCGATTAGGAATCTGATGCCGTCACTAAACACATTCTTTAAATTGTAGCCATTTGTTGAGTGTTTTTTTTTGTTTCTAATCCGCATATATATCACCATTGCCCTTGATTTTCTTGACTATATATCTCTTAAATATCAACATATACACGTGTGATTTAGTTTACGAAGATTTTTCAATGCCGAGAACCTCGATCAGAGAGTAAAAAAGGCGTAAGGTTCACAATGGTGTAAAATTAAAATGGGATATACCGGGCTAGGATTCGAGTTACAGGAACAAGGGCCAAACCAACCACCCAAGAATGGAATCGTCGAGAGAAAACACTTGACATCCTCCTAGAAGCAGCTTTTCTTGCCACCAGACCTTTCTCCAACAATTAGGAATCTGATGTCGTCACTAAACACATTCCTTAAATTGTAGCCATTTGTTGAGTGTTTATTTTGCTGTCTAATCCGCATATATATCACCATTGCCCTGGATTTTCTTGACTGTATATCTCTTAAATATCAACATATACACGTGTGATTTAGTTTACGGAGATTTTTCAATGCCGAGAACCTCGATCAGAGAGTAAAAAAGGCGTAAGGTTCACAATGGTGTAAAATTAAAATGGGATATACCGGGCTAGGATTCGAGTTACAGGAACAAGGGCCAAACCAACCACCGAAGAATGGAATCGTCGAGCGAAAACACTTGACAAACTCCTAGAAGCAGCTTTTCTTCCCATCAGACCTTTCTCCATCGATTAGGAATCTGATGCCGTCACTAAACACATTCTTTAAATTGTAGCCATTTGTTGAGTGTTTTTTTTTTTTGGTGTCTAATCCGCATATATATCACCATTGCCCTGGATTTTCTTGACTGTATATCTCTTAAATATCAACATATACACGTGTGATTTAGTTTACGAAGATTTTTCAATGCCGAGAACCTCGATCAGAGAGTAAAAAAGGCGTAAGGTTCACAATGGTGAAAAAGTAAAATGGGATATACCGGGCTAGGATTCGAGTTACAGTAACAAGGGCCAAACCAACAACCGAAGAATGGAATCGTCGAGCGAAAACACTTGACAAACTCCTAGAAGCAGCTTTTCTTGCCATCAGACCTTTCTCCATCGATTACGAATCTGATGCCGTCACTAAACACATTCTTTAAATTGTAGCCATTTGTTGAGTGTTTTTTTTTGGTGTCTAATCCGCATATATATCACCATTGCCCTTGATTTTCTTGACTGTATATCTCTTAAATATCAACATATACATGTGTGATTTAGTTTACAAAGATTTTTCAATGCCGAGAACCTCGATCAGAGTAAAAAAGGAGTAAGGTTCACAATGGTATAAAATTAAAATGGGATATACCGGGATAGGATTCGAGTTACAGGAACAAGGGCCAAACCAACCACCGAAGAATGGAATCGTCGAGCGAAAACACTTGACAAACTCCTAGAAGCAGCTTTTCTTGCCATCAGACCTTTCTCCATCGATTAGGAATCTGATGTCGTCACTAAACACATTCCTTAAATTGTAGCCATTTGTTGAGTGTTTTTTTTTTGGTGTCTAATTCGCATATATATCACCACTGCCCTTGATCTTCTTGACTGTATATCTCTTAAATGTCAACATATACACGTGTGATTTAGTTTACAAAGATTTTTCAATGCCAAGAACCTCGATCAGAGAGTAAAAAAGGCGTAAGGCCCACAATGGTGTAAAATCAAAATGGGATATACCGGGCTAGGATTTGAGTTACAGGAACAAGGGCCAAACCAACCACCGAAGAATGGAATCGTTGAGCGAAAACACTTGACAAACTCCTAGAAGCAGCTTTTCTTGCCATCAGACCTTTCTCCATCGATTAGGAATCTGATGTCGTCACTAAACACATTCCTTAAATTGTAGCCGTTTGTTGAGTGTTTATTTTTTGGTGTCTAATCCGCATATATATCACTATTGCCCTTGATTTTCATGACTGTATATCTCTTAAATATCAGCATATACACGTGTGATTTAGTTTACGAAGATTTTTCAATGCCGAGAACCTCGATCAGAGAGTAAAAAAGGCGTAAGGTTCACAATGGTGTAAAATTAAAATGGGATATACCGGGATAGGATTCGAGTTACAGGAACAAGGGCCAAACCAACCACCCAAGAATGGAATCGTTGAGCAAAAACACTTGACAATCTCCTAGAAGCAGCTTTTCTTGCCACCAGACCTTTCTCCATCAATTAGGAATCTGATGCCGTCACTAAACACATTCCGTAAATTTTAGCCGTTTGTTGAGTGTTTTTTTTTTGGTGTCTAATCCGCATATATATCACCATTTCCCTTGATTTTCTTGACTGTATATCTCTTAAATATCAACATGTACACGTGTGATTTAGTTTACGGAGATTTTTCAATGCCGAGAACCTCGATCAGAGAGTAAAAAAGGCGTAAGGCTCACAATGGCGTAAAATTAAAATGGGATATACCGGGCTAGGATTCGAGTTACAGGAACAAGGGCCAAACCAACCACCCAAGAATGGAATCGTCGAGAGAAAACACTTGACATCCTCCTAGAAGCAGCTTTTCTTGCCACCAGACCTTTCTCCAACAATTAGGAATATGATGTCGTCACTAAACACATTCCTTAAATTGTAGCCATTTGTTGAGTGTTTATTTTGTTGTCTAATCCGCAAATATATCACCATTGCCCTGGATTTTCTTGACTGTATATCTCTTAAATATCAACATATACACGTGTGATCTAGTTTACGAAGATTTTTCAATCCCGAGAACCTCGATCAGAGAGTAAAAAAGGCGTAAGGTTCACAATGGTGAAAAAGTAAAATGGGATATACCGGGCTAGGATTCGAGTTACAGTAACAAGGGCCAAACCAACCACCGAAGAATGGAATCGTCGAGCGAAAACACTTGACAAACTCGTAGAAGCAGCTTTTCTTGCCATCAGACCTTTCTCCATCGATTAGGAATCTGATGCCGTCACTAAACACATTCTTTAAATTGTAGCCATTTGTTGAGTGTTTTTTTTTGTTTCTAATCCGCATATATATCACCATTGCCCTTGATTTTCTTGACTATATATCTCTTAAATATCAACATATACACGTGTGATTTAGTTTACGAAGATTTTTCAATGCCGAGAACCTCGATCAGAGAGTAAAAAAGGCGTAAGGTTCACAATGGTGAAAAAGTAAAATGGGATATACCGGGCTAGGATTCGAGTTACAGTAACAGGGGCCAAACCAACCACCGAAGAATGGAATCGTCGAGCGAAAACACTTGACAAACTCCTAGAAGCAGCTTTTCTTGCCATCAGACCTTTCTCCATCGATTAGGAATCTGATGCCGTCAGTAAACACATTCTTTAAATTGTAGCCATTTGTTGAGTGTTTTTTTTTTGGTGTATAATCCGCATATATATCACCATTGCCCTTGATTTTCTTGACTGTATATCTCTTAAATATCAACATATACACGTGTGATTTAGTTTACGAAGATTTTTCAATGCCGAGAACCTCGATCAGAGTAAAAAAGGAGTAAGGTTCACAATGGTATAAAATTAAAATGGGATATACCGGGATAGGATTCGAGTTACAGGAACAAGGGCCAAACCAACCACCGAAGAATGGAATCGTCGAGGGAAAACACTTGACAAACTCCTAGAAGCAGCTTTTCTTGCCATCAGACCTTTCTCCATCGATTAGGAATCTGATGTCGTCACTAAACACATTCCTTAAATTGTAGCCATTTGTTGAGTGTTTTTTTTGGTGTCTAATTCGCATATATATCACCACTGCCCTTGATCTTCTTGACTGTATATCTCTTAAATGTCAACATATACACGTGTGATTTAGTTTACAAAGATTTTTCAATGCCAAGAACCTCGATCAGAGAGTAAAAAAGGCGTAAGGCCCACAATGGTGTAAAATCAAAATGGGAAATACCGGGCTAGGATTTGAGTTACAGGAACAAGGGCCAAACCAACCACCCAAGAATGGAATCGTTGAGCGAAAACACTAGACAAACTCCAAGAAGCAGCTTTTCTTGCCATCAGACCTTTCTCCATCGATTAGGAATCTGATGTCGTCACTAAACACATTCCTTAAATTGTAGCCGTTTGTTGAGTGTTTTTTTTTGTGTCTAATCCGCATATACATCACTATTGCCCTTGATTTTCATGACTGTATATCTCTTAAATATCAGCGTATACACGTGTGATTTAGTTTACGAAGATTTTTCAATGCCGAGAACCTCGATCAGAGAGTAAAAAAGGCGTAAGGTTCACAATGGTGTAAAATAAAAAATGGGATATACCGGGATAGGATTCGAGTTACAGGAACAAGGGCCAAACCAACCACCCAAGAATGGAATCGTTGAGCAAAAACACTTGACAATCTCCTAGAAGCAGCTTTTCTTGCCACCAGACCTTTCTCCATCAATTAGGAATCTAATGCCGTCACTAAACACATTCCGTAAATTTTAGCCATTTGTTGAGTGTTTTTTTTTTGGTGTCTAATCCGCATATATATCACCATTGCCCTTGATTTTCTTGACTGTATATCTCTTAAATATCAACATGTACACGTGTGATTTAGTTTACGGAGATTTTTCAATGCCGAGAACCTCGATCAGAGAGTAAAAAAGGCGTAAGGCTCACAATGGCGTAAAATTAAAATGGGATATACCGGGCTAGGATTCGAGTTACAGGAACAAGGGCCAAACCAACCACCCAAGAATGGAATCGTCGAGAGAAAACACTTGACATCCTCCTAGAAGCAGCTTTTCTTGCCACCAGACCTTTCTCCAACAATTAGGAATCTGATGTCGTCACTAAACACATTCCTTAAATTTTAGCCATTTGTTGAGTGTTTTTTTTTTGGTGTCTAATCCGCATATATATCACCATTGCCCTTGATTTTCTTGACTGTATATCTCTTAAATATCAACATGTACACGTGTGATTTAGTTTACGGAGATTTTTCAATGCCGAGAACCTCGATCAGAGAGTAAAAAAGGCGTAAGGCTCACAATGGCGTAAAATTAAAATGGGATATACCGGGCTAGGATTCGAGTTACAGGAACAAGGGCCAAACCAACCACCCAAGAATGGAATCGTCGAGAGAAAACACTTGACATCCTCCTAGAAGCAGCTTTTCTTGCCACCAGACCTTTCTCCAACAATTAGGAATCTGATGTCGTCACTAAACACATTCCTTAAATTGTAGCCATTTGTTGAGTGTTTATTTTGCTGTCTAATCCGCATATATATCACCATTGCCCTAGATTTTCTTGACTGTATATCTCTTAAATACCAACATATACACGTGTGATTTAGTTTACGGAGATTTTTCAATGCCGAGAACCTCGATCAGAGAATAAAAAAGGCGTAAGGTTCACAATGGTGTAAAATTAAAATGGGATATACCGGGCTAGGATTCAAGTTACAGGAACAAGGGCCAAACCAACCACCGAAGATTGGAATCGTCGAGCGAAAACACTTGACAAACTCCTAGAAGCAGCTTTTCTTGCCATCAGACCTTTCTCCATCGATTAGGAATCTGATGCCGTCACTAAACACATTCTTTAAATTGTAGCCATTTGTTGAGTGTTTTTTTTTTTTTTTGGTGTCTAATCCGCATATATATCACCATTGCCCTGGATTTTCTTGACTGTATATCTCTTAAATATCAACATATACACGTGTGATTTAGTTTACGAAGATTTTTCAATGCCGAGAACCTCGATCAAAGAGTAAAAAAGGCGTAAGGTTCACAATGGTGAAAAAGTAAAATGGGATATACCGGGCTAGGATTCGAGTTACAGTAACAAGGGCCAAACCAACCACCGAAGAATGGAATCGTCGAGAGAAAACACTTGACATCCTCCTAGAAGCAGCTTTTCTTGCCACCAGACCTTTCTCCAACAATTAGGAATCTGATGTCGTCACTAAACACATTCCTTAAATTGTAGCCATTTGTTGAGTGTTTATTTTGCTGTCTAATCCGCATATATATCACCATTGCCCTGGATTTTCTTGACTGTATATCTCTTAAATATCAACATATACACGTGTGATTTAGTTTACGGAGATTTTTCAATGCCGAGAACCTCGATCAGAGAGTAAAAAAGGCGTAAGGTTCACAATGGTGTAAAATTAAAATGGGATATACCGGGCTAGGATTCGAGTTACAGGAACAAGGGCCAAACCAACCACCCAAGAATGGAATCGTCGAGAGAAAACACTTGACATCCTCCTAGAAGCAGCTTTTCTTGCCACCAGACCTTTCTCCAACAATTAGGAATCTGATGTCGTCACTAAACACATTCCTTAAATTGTAGCCATTTGTTGAGTGTTTATTTTGCTGTCTAATCCGCATATATATCACCATTGCCCTGGATTTTCTTGACTGTATATCTCTTAAATATCAACATATACACGTGTGATTTAGTTTACGGAGATTTTTCAATGCCGAGAACCTCGATCAGAGAGTAAAAAAGGCGTAAGGTCCACAATGGTGTAAAATTAAAATGGGATATACCGGGCTAGGATTCGAGTTACAGGAACAAGGGCCAAACCAACCACCGAAGAATGGAATCGTCGAGCGAAAACACTTGACAAACTCCTAGAAGCAGCTTTTCTTGCCATCAGACCTTTCTCCATCGATTAGGAATCTGATGCCGTCACTAAACACATTCTTTAAATTGTAGCCATTTGTTGAGTGTTTTTTTTTTGGTGTCTAATCCGCATATATATCACCATTGCCCTGGATTTTCTTGACTGTATATCTCTTAAATATCAACATATACACGTGTGATTTAGTTTACGAAGATTTTTCAATGCCGAGAACCTCGATCAGAGAGTAAAAAAGGCGTAAGGTTCACAATGGTGAAAAAGTAAAATGGGATATACCGGGCTAGGATTCGAGTTACAGTAACAAGGGCCAAACCAACCACCGAAGAATGGAATCGTCGAGCGAAAACACTTGACAAACTCCTAGAAGCAGCTTTTCTTGCCATCAGACCTTTCTCTATCGATTAGGAATCTGATGCCGTCACTAAACACATTCTTTAAATTGTAACCATTTGTTGAGTGTTTTTTTTGGTGTCTAATCCGCATATATATCACCATTGCCCTTGATTTTCTTGACTGTATATCTCTTAAATATCAACATATACACGTGTGATTTAGTTTACGAAGATTTTTCAATGCCGAGAACCTCGATCAGAGTAAAAAAGGAGTAAGGTTCACAATGGTATAAAATTAAAATGGGATATACCGGGATAGGATTCGAGTTACAGGAACAAGGGCCAACACAACCACCGAAGAATGGAATCGTCGAGCGAAAACACTTGACAAACTCCTAGAAGCAGCTTTTCTTGCCATCAGACCTTTCTCCATCGATTAGGAATCTGATGTCGTCACTAAACACATTCCTTAAATTGTAGCCATTTGTTGAGTGTTTTTTTTTGTGTCTAATTCGCATATATATCACCACTGCCCTTGATCTTCTTGACTGTATATCTCTTAAATGTCAACATATACACGTGTGATTTAGTTTAAAAAGATTTTTCAATGCCAAGAACCTCGATCAGAGAGTAAAAAAGTCGTAAGGCTCACAATGGTGTAAAATTAAAATGGGATATACTGGGCTAGGATTCGAGTTACAGGAACAATGGCCAAACCAACCACCCAAGAATGGAATCGTCGAGAGAAAACACTTGACATCCTCCTAGAAGCAGCTTTTCTTGCCACCAGACCTTTCTCCATCAATTAGGAATCTGATGTCGTCACTAAACACATTCCTTAAATTGTAGCCATTTGTTGAGTGTTTATTTTGCTGTCTAATCCGCATATATATAACCATTGCCCTGGATTTTCTTGACTGTATATCTCTTAAATATCAACATATACATGAGTGATTTAGTTTACAGAGATTTTTCAATGCCGAGAACCTCGATCAGAGAGTAAAAAAGGCGTAAGGTTCGCAATGGTGTAAAATTAAAATGGGATATACCGGGCTAGGATTCGAGTTACAGGAACAAGGGCCCAACCAACCACCGAAGAATAGAATCGTCGAGCGAAAACACTTGACAAACTCCTTGAAGCAGCTTTTCTTGCCATCAGACCTTTCTCTATCGATTAGGAATCTGATGCTGTCACTAAACACATTCTTTAAATTGTAGCCATTTGTTGAGTGTTTTTTTTTGGTGTCTAATCCGCATATATATCACCATTGCCCTTGATTTTCTTGACTGTATATCTCTTAAATATCAACATATACACGTGTGATTTAGTTTACGAAGATTTTTCAATGCCGAGAACCTCGATCAGAGAGTAAAAAAGGCGTAAGGTTCACAATGGTGTAAAATTAAAATGGGATATACCGGGCTAGGATTCGAGTTAGAGGAACAAGGGCCAAACCAACCACCGAAGAATGGAATCGTCGAGCGAAAACACTTGACAAACTACTAGAAGCAGCTTTTCTTGCCATCAGACCTTTCTCCATCTATTAGGAAACTGATGCCATCACTAAACACATTCCTTAAATTGTAGCCATTTGTTGAGTGTTTTTTTTTTGGTGTCTAATTCGCATATATATCACTACTGCCCTTGATTTTCTTGACTGTATATCTCTTAAATGTCAACATATACACGTGTGATTTAGTTTAAAAAGATTTTTCAATGCCGAGAACCTCGATCAGAGAGTAAAAAAGGCGTAAGGCTCACAATGGTGTAAAATTAAAATGGGATATACCGGGCTAGGATTCGAGTTACAGGAACAAGGGCCAAACCAACCACCCAAGAATGAAATCGTCGAGAGAAAACACTTGATATCCTCCTAGAAGCAGCTTTTCTTGCCACCAGACCTTTCTCCGTTAATTAGGAATCTGATGTCGTCACTAAACACATTCCTTAAATTGTAGGCATTTGTTGAGTGTTTTTTTTGGTGTCCACCATTGCCCTGGATTTTCTTGACTGTATATCTCTTAAATATCAACATATACACGTGTGATTTAGTTTACGGAGATTTTTCAATGCCGAGAACCTCGATCAGAGAGTAAAACAGGCGTAAGGTTCACAATGGTGTAAAATTAAAATGGGATATACCGGGCTAGGATTTGAGTTACAGGAACAAGGGCCAAACCAACCACCCAAGAATGGAATCGTCGAGCGAAAACACTTGACAAACTCCTAGAAGCAGCTTTTCTTGCCATCAGACCTTTCTCCATCGATTAGGAATCTGATGCCGTCACTAAACACATTCCTTAAATTGTAGCCATTTGTTGAGTGTTTTTTTTTTGTATCTAATACGCATATGTATCACCACTGCCCTTGATTTTCTTGACTGTATATCTCTTAAATGTCAACATATACACGTGTGATTTAGTTTAAAAAGATTTTTCAATGCCTAGAACTTCGATCAGAGAGTAAAAAAGGCGTAAGGCTCACAATGGGGTAAAATTAAAATGGGATATACCGGGCTAGGATTCGAGTTACAGTAACAAGGGCCAAACTAATCACCCAAGAATGGAATCATCGAGAGAAAACACTTGACATCCTCCTATAAGCAGCTTTTCTTGCCACCAGACCTTTCTCCATTAATTAGGAATCTGATGTTGTCACTAAACACATTCCTTAAATTGTAGCCATTTGTTGAGTGTTTTTTTGGTGTCTAATCTGCATATATATCACCATTGCCCTGGATTTTCTTGACTGTATATCTCATAAATATCAACATATACAAGTGTGATTTAGTTTATGGAGATTTTTCAATGCCGAGAACCTCGATCAGAGAGTAAAAAAGGCGTAAGTTTCACAATGGTGTAAAATTAAAATGGGATATACCGGGCTTGGATTCGAGTTACAGGAACAAGGGCCAAACCAACCACCGAAGAATGGAATCGTCGAGCGAAAACACTTGACAAACTCCTAGAAGCAGCTTTTCTTGCCATCAGACCTTTCTCAATCGATTCGGAATCTGATGCCGTCACTAAACACATTCTTTAAATTGTAGCCATTTGTTGAGTTTTTTTTTTTTTTTTGGTGCCAAATCCGCATATATATCACCATTGCCCTTGATTTTCTTGACAGTATATCTCTAAAATATCAACATATACACGTGTGATTTAGTTTACGAAGATTTTTCAATGCCGAGAACCACGATCAGAGTAAAAAAGGCGTAAGGTTCACAATGGTGTAAAAGTAAAATGGGATATACCGGACTAGGATTCGAGTTACAGGAACAAGGGCCAAACCAACCACCGAAGAATGGAATCGTCGAGCGAAAACACTTGACAAACTCCTAGAAGCAGCTTTTCTTGACATCAGACCTTTCTCCATCGATTAGGAATTTGATGCCGTCACTAAACACATTCCTTAAATTGTTGCCATTTGTTGAGTGTTTTTTTTTTTGGTGTCTAATTCGCATATATATCACCACTGCCCTTGATTTTCTTGACTGTATATCACTTAAATGTCAACATATACATGTGTGATTGTTGGATCTGAGTTTCTTTTTGATTGTATTTTTGTTTGAAATTAAGATGGAAATGAAAGAGTTGTGCAGCGGAAATAAGATGAAAGCAAACTTTGCATACAATCAAACGAGAGTAATACTTTTATCTAACATCTTTACACAATGAATCGAAAGATTGAATTTATTTCAACAACGATTACAATGATTGATGTAAGAATGCAAACTCCCCCTCAGCCAGAGCTCAGTAGTTTGTTCGTGCAAAGAAGACGATGTGATCAAAAGAGCTGATAGAACAGTACAAAGTACTGAACTATTTATAGGCACTTGCAAACCACTGAGCATCTTAGCTGACGTCACCATGAAAGTGACATCAAACCTCCTAACAAACTCTAACCTCTGATCTATACAAACACTGATGTACTAACTACTGCTATTACAATCTAATACATAAAAGACACATATACAGCTGCTGCATCCTTCCACTGCTGTGAACCCAGCAGTGCTTGTCCGGATCAGCAGTACTTGACTCAAGGCAGTAGATTGAGTCAGCAGAGCTTTGGTCTTCTATCAGTCTTTAACACTTGGCAGTAGATACAAGGCAGCAGTTGTGGATCAGCACTTGGTAAGATCAGCAGATACAAAGCCACTTTCAAGGGGAGAGATTTGCATGAACTAATCTGTAAACGTCTGCTTATTCTGGATCCACTGCTCTGATCCAGTTTTGGCTTTAATTATCTGTTCCTCTGGTAGGGTTCAATCCCAACAATCTCCCCCTGGAACAGATAATGCCAAAACTCTTCATTATTTGTGGAAATCTTTATTGCCTCATCAACAGTTCCCTTATCTGACCTTTAAATTGTAATTCAAAGTCTAGGGCATCTGTATCTTCATCATCCCTGCTAAGTGGAAGATCAAGGAGATCCTGCAAATCTTCAAGACTCAGGCCAAGAGCTTGTTCCCTTGATATTTTCTCCACTACTCCACCAGACCTGAGCAAAGTCAATACGCAGGTCTGTTTGTCAGTTTCCCACTTTTGTATTTTTGAGCCTGGTGGGTTTCTTGGGAGATGTTTATTTGCAGAAGTATTTGGAGAGGCTGGCCTATTCATGGCTGGCTGAGCAGCACTTGCAGTTTGTTCCAATTCAAGATCTTCTTTTATCATTACTTTCGTGCCTGCTTTTACAATGGCATCTCCAGCTAATAGATCTTGAATTGTTTCCATGCTAAACTGGTTTTTGCTCCTTCTTTTGTAGATGGCAGCACCAGCTGGAGCAGTGGTTCTTTTGACTTGCAGCTTTGGTGGTCTTTTTGAAACCTCTGCTTTGGAATAGTCAGGCTTTTGTGGAACTCTTGGATCTTTCTTTCTAAGTTCCTCTAATTTCTTATATGTTGCCCTGACTCTATCTTCTCCCCACTTTGTCACAGAGTTCTTTGACCCATAATCAGCTGCAATGAGCTCCTCTTTCATTCTCTTCAACTCTAACATCTTCTCAGCTTCAAATTGTTTGAATTTTTCAGGAGGAGTCTGCTTGACCTTATTTTTGATCATGTCTTGAATCCTGGCTGCTTCTTTTTCAAGCTCAGGAATGGTCCAGTTCTTGTACATGTGTTTCTCCCCCTTGTATTTCTTATAGGTCATGATGTTGTAAATGTAGTCTCTCCTTAAGGACTCATCTGCCCTTTCAGAAATTTTCTGACATACATTTTTAGCAAAACGCTCCATAGCATTGACCTGTGAGAGTAAAAACTGATAGTTTTGTTGAAATTCTCTATCAGATTTCCCTTTTTTTTTATTTTTGATTGCAATATCCTCTGCTTGTTTGGCCTTGAGTTTCAAGTATTCTTCAAGATTGTTAGGCCTGGGATAATTTGCAATTGATGGTAAACTCCTTTTGGCTGGGTCATCTTCATAATAAAATGATTTGATTTCTTCTCTGACTGCAATGAGTTCCAGAGGAAATGAGACACCAGCAGGAGGTAGTGGTTTTACAATTTGAGCTGAAGAGAAAGGTATGGGTTTTGGAATAGTGACAAGTGATAGGGATTTTGAAGATGTTGGTGATGGAGGTGTGTCATCATCTTTTAAAATTAGCCTTCTCCTTTTTGGTTTAGGAGAGACTGATGATGTTTTGAATGGAACAGTGGTGGTAGATGTAGTGGCAGTGGATTGTGATTGACTAACAGCTGTTGAAACAACTGGTGTTTCAACCACTGTTGTCATTATAACAGATGTTATAACATCTACTGTCTTCTGCTGTATGTCAGCAGGTGTTGTTTTTGGTGGTGATGATGGTAAAGCAGTGGATGTTGTGTGTGTTGAAGTGGTGTGTGTTGATGGAACAACTGTTTGACAAACAGTAGTTTTTGTAACTCCTGCTGCATCAGCTGTTTTGTATGGTGGTTTTTGAGCAGACTTTGAACGTCTGATAGGAATGGATTTGGGTTGCCTTACTTTTCTAGTAGGCCTCTTCTTTTCCTCAACAGGATTTTCATGATCCCTTGACCCAGAAGTACCCTGATCTGGATGATCCATTCTGTCCACCCTGGCTTTCCTTTTGGCCTCTCTATCTCTTTTCACACTTGCAACTGCTTCTGCTAGTGCATTTGTTGTCACATCAATCTTCTTGCTGCCATCTGGCAAATGGATCTTTTTGGTCATGTTTGAATTCTCTGGTTCAAGATAAAGACCATCTTCTATACCCTTCTTTTTCCACTCCTTAATTTTCTCCCCCTTTTTGGCATTATCTTCTGGGAGGTCATAAATGAAGCGTACTTTTGGAGGAGCAGTGCCAGTGGTGTGCAAGATCTGAGTTTTGAGAGCCTTTAAGTCAGCCTGAGTGTTCTTGAACCTTGACTCCATTGTATTTCTCAGCTGTTGTACATGTTTTTCATGTTGCTGATCTGCTAATTGAGCTTGTTGTTGGAGAAAAGATTGAAATAGATTCCAGAGCTCATTTGTAGCAGGTGCCCTTTGTGGAGCAGGTGCTTGAGGTGGAACAGCAGTTGATTGTACCTTCTGAACTTGTAACACCTGTTGTAGCATATTTTTGAGTTCTGCAACAGAGTTATCAAGCTTTGCAATGCGATCCGTCAATTTCTGGTACTTTAAACCATCACCCAAGTTAATGGGATCATCTGATTTCCCACTAGCAGTGGTTTTATCAGTGGTAGATGTAGGGAATATACGCCAAACATTAACCACTGATGCCCCTTTTTCTTGGTACTGGGGTCTTCTTCCTTCAACACTTGACAACCTTTTGATGTTGCCAGTAGGATAAATAAATCCACTGGTGGTTGGCAGAGGTGCTATAAAAGGAATTGCCTCCAAGGAAGTCTTATGAATGTAACCACTGTCCAAATGTAACCCAGTGGGTGTAACAGTTGTAGTGGCTGCTTCACTTGGATTACCACCAAGAGTTACTTGTAACTCAAGGGGTGTAACCTCCTCAGGTTGTGTTGGTGGGTTAGCAAAGATTGATACATCAGACCCAGTCAGTTGTTGAGGTATATTCTCATTAATAGGTGATTGAGAAGGACTGGATAATGCCTGGTTCAAATCAATTGCATCCAACAGTGGTTTTATTGGTGAGGGAATTTTGGATGTGAGGATTGGTGTAGAAATAGGATGTGTCCCGGGCATTGGACTGTGGATGATAGAAACGAGTGTTTCCAGAGCATCATGATGTGGAGGCCCTATTTGTACAACCTGTTCTTTTTGTGAAGAAACAGGAGGAGTTTCGGTTATGGTTTGAGATATTTGTACCAACTGCTGTGAGGAAGTAGCAGCAGTGGTTTCTTGTGACTTTTGTGTTGTCACTGGCAGAAGCTCTGGTATCTCATCCTCCAGAGATGCCTTTTTGATGGTTTTGGGGGGTTTTTGTGTTTTTCTTTTTGTTGGCTTTTTGGTGATTTTAGGTGTGGGTTTCAAAACAGTTGTGTTGCTGCTTTGATCACCTTGAGCAGTGGGCTCAGCAGCAGATACCTGAGGAGCAGTTGTAACTGCTAAAATCTGCTCAGGCACCTCTGCTTGTGTTTTGCAAGGTGCTAACATTCTTGAAAAAGTTTCAGTTGTTAAACTGTTTATTTGAGTAGAATCACCTTGGTTTATTACAGCTAAATCATCCTTAGTGAATTTCTTTGCAAAATAGTAACTTAAAAACCTTGGAAAGAGTAAGAATGATTTTGTTTCAGTATTATTAACCAAATCTTTAAAAATTTCCCGAGAATAGTTAAAATTTTCTCCTTGAAGAATTGCATATCCCAGATTTTGAATCTTTAAAGGAATTTCATTGAAAGAAGTGGTTTTATTTGAAACACATAGTAGGAGGGTATGAAATAAAAATCTGGTTGCAGAAGGAAAATAACCTTTTTCTAAGGTAATTTTCTTCATCATTGTGGCTTCATACCCTCTCTCAATGAAGTCAGATTGTAACTCGTTTTTAGTGAAAGAAATTTTACCTTCCTGATCACCGAGTTGAAAGACCTCTGAAATGGATTGTGGCGTGATTTGGACAGCTTTACCCTTTATCGAAGAGTTTATGGTGGTTGCAGTGTCTCCTTGTTTTTCAAGGGTTGCATTTTTCCAGAACTCCCTTTGGGTCGCCAAATAGATTGGTGCATCGGCAGTGAACAAAGTTTTGTACTTTGATTTTGCCATGAGATCAATGATGGAATCGAAAACTTTGGTGGTTCCTGGTTTTGTGAGAAGACCCAGGAGATTGTGAGATGGTTTATGTGGAATTTCAGTGGAGATTGCCTTTTGAGAGGCTGTTTTCGATGATGATTTGGATGAGGGTTTTGAAGATTTCTTTGATTTTGTCATTTTGAGGATGATTGATCGAAGAAATTTGTGAAGAAATGAGATGAAAAACTGCTTTGAGAAGAGAATTTTTAAGAATTCAATTCGACAGTAAAACCCTGTTTTGATGGTGAGTGGGGGATTTTATAGGGAAGAAAGTGAATGCTGAGGTGGCAGCCGTTACAAAAGGTCTGACCAATATGTACTGTCCACGTGACAACCCCTGTTGAAAGTGAAGGACAGTACTTTTGTGAAAGTGACTGATGAAAGCAGTGGTATGAAAGCAGTGGATGATTTTTACTATCAGTGGATAGCATATCAGTGGATAAGACACTGCTTTTGAACAACAGAGTTTATCAAAATAATGAGAGAGCAGGGGTTGACTTTCAGCAGTGGACAGACTTTTGAAGTAGAGCAGACTTTTGAACAATCAGTGGTTAATGGTAGACTTTTAAGGATTTTAATGAAAAATTTTCATTTTTAGCTATTTTTAAGGATGGAGTTTTGATTTTCTGAAAACATTTTGTTGCTTTTATTCATAGAAAAACAAGATGTTGCTTGTTATTCCATGTTCAGCATCCCAATTCTAGAGACCAAGCTTTCAAAAGTGGCTGTATCAAGTGCTTTTGTGAGCACATCAGCTAGCTGATCTTTAGTTGGGACATGATGCAGAGAAATCAAACCTTTTTCATAGCAATCCCTCACAAAGTGATGTCTGATGTCGATGTGTTTGGTGGTTGAATGGGAAACTGGATTTTTGATGATATTTTCTGCTGCCTGACTGTCCAACATGAGTGGTGTCTTTAAGGCAGTAATACCAAAATCCAGCAACTGATTTTGAAGCCACAGGAGTTGGGCTATACAGCTTGCAGCAGCAATGTATTCAGCTTCAGCAGTGGATGTTGAAACAGCTGCTTGCTTTTTGCTTTGCCATGAAACTAAGCAATCACCTAGAAACTGGCACCCTCCTGATGTGGACTTCCTTGTGGTGTGACATCCAGCAAAGTCACTGTCTGAGAAACCTGAAAGCTTGATGTTCCTATTAGCTGGATACCAGATACCAAGTGTGGGAGCACCTTTTATGTATCTGAAGATCCTTTTTACAGCAATGAGATTTGATTTTCTGGGAGCCGATTGACTTCTTGCACAGACACATGTTGCAAACATGATGTCTGGTCTAGATGCAGTTAGGTACAATAAAGACCCAATCATGCTTCTATAAAGTGTTTGGTCAATCAGCTCATCTTTTTCATCAGACATGACCAGCTTATTTGTTGCCATGGGTGTGCTGCATGGTTTACAATCATTCATATCAAATTTGGTTAAAAGTTCTTTAGCATATTTGCTTTGATGAATGAAAGTTCCATTTTGCAATTGCTGTACTTGGAGACCAAGAAAGCATTGCAGCTCACCCATAGCACTCATTTCAAACTCAGCTGTCATGAGTTCTCTAAACTCTTCACACATTGAGTTACATGTGCTTCCAAAAATAATGTCATCCACATAAATCTGGACAATCATTAAATCCTTCTCTCTCCATTTTAAAAACAGTGTTTTATCAATGGTACCTCTTTTGAAACCATTTGAGAGTAGGAAGTTGGAAAGAGTTTCATACCAGGCCCTTGGTGCTTGTTTCAAGCCATACAAGGCTTTGTTTAGCCTGTAGACATGATCTGGATAAAATGGATCCTCAAAACCTGGAGGTTGACAAACATACACCTCTTCTTGAATTGTACCATAGAGGAAAGCACTTTTGATATCCATTTGAAACACCTTCATATTGTGGTTGACAGCAAAGGCCAGGAACAGTCTAATGGCTTCCAATCTTGCAACAGGGGCAAATGTTTCATCATAATCAATCCCCTCTTCCTATCTGTAACCTTGAACCACAAGCCTGGCTTTATTCTTGACAACAATACCCCTTTCATTAGTTTTGTTCTTGAAGACCCACTTTGTGCCAATGGGACTAACCTCTTCTGGCCGTGGTACAAGCTCCCATACTTGTTGTCTTTTAAACTGTTGGAGCTCCTCTTGCATGGCTTCTACCCAGCTGTTGTCTTTCAGTGCCTCTTGGTACTTGACTGGCTGATGGAGTGATAGAAAACCAGCAAAAAGACAAATGTTTTGGGTTTGGCTTCTTGTGAGCACCCCTTCATTTATGTTGCCAATGATTTGATTAGGTGGATGAGATCTCAAGAAGATTAAATCTCCTTGGTATGGTATGATGGCATTGGTTGGTGAAGGCTGCAAATGTGTATCATCTGAGCTAACCACTGCTGGGGACTTTGATGATCCAGCAGTGGTTTCAAAAGGTGGTGGTATAGGAGGTAATGAAGTGGACAACTGCTGACTTTTATCCACTGTTTGAGGACTTTTGTCAGCAGTGTTTGAGGATGTGGAAGCAGTGGTTGATGGGCTACTTTGGTCAACAACTGTTGAGGTAGCAGTGGTTGAGCTTTGACAACTGTTTTGAACAGCTGGTGCTTTTCCCTTTGTGGCAGACCTTTGAGGGATGATGATTTCATACCCATAGTCTGGTGTTGTATCCTCTGATGGACCTGCACTGTTAGTCTTGACAGCAGTATTTTCAAAAGTGAATTTTTCAAGATCAAACACATCTGCAGGGTTTGCTGGGATTTTCATTGATGAAAGCTCATTGAACTTTACATTCAAAGTCTCCTCCACTGCCTTGGTCCGTGTATTGAACACTTTGTAGGCCTTGGCAGTGGTTGAGTATCCCAAATGGTAACCACAATCAATTTTGGCTGCAAATTTTGAAATGGAATCTTTTAAGTTCAAAATAAAACATGGGCAGCCAAACACTTTGAAATATGAGATCAGTGGTTTAATTTTATACAGAATTTCATAGGCAGTCTTTTTGTGCCTGGGGTTTATTAAAACTCTGTTCTGAACATAGCAAGCAGTGTTTACTGCATCTGCCCAGAAAGTTAATGGCAAACCTGAATCTGCAAGCATGGTTCTGACAGCCTCAATCAGAGTTCTGTTCTTCCTTTCCACTACCCCATTCTACTCTGGTGTTCTTGGGATGCTGTACTGCCTTACAATCCCTTTCTTCACACAGAAGGCATCCAACTCCCTATTTTTGAATTCTGTGCCATTGTCACTCCTGAAGCTTTTTACTGGAAGGTCAAATTGCTTTTCAACCTGTATTACAAAGTCTTGCAAAATGCCTGCAGTTTCATCTTTTGAGTGCAAAAAGAAAGTCCATGTGAACCTAGAAAAGTCATCAACAATAACCAAACAATATCTTTTCTTTTTGAGGCTCATGACTTGAACTGGGCCAAACAAATCCATGTGTAGCATTTGCAGACACTGGGTTGTTTTGGACTCTTCAATGGACTTGTAAGAACTTTTATGTTGTTTTCCTTTTAAACAGGAAATGCAATGTTCAGGACATGAAAACAATTTTTGTGGTAGGCCTCTTACCAAACCATTTTTTTAAATTTCTGTGATTGTCTTAAGATTTGTGTGTCCCAGCCTTCTGTGCCAAAGTTCTGTCTCTTTGTTAGAGGCAGCTGAGAACAGACAGGCATCAGCTCTGGGACACTCTTTTGACATGTCAACAACATAAACATTGCCACTTCTTTGAGCAACAAGTTTAGTTTGACCAGTTCTGATTATTGCTTCAATCTTTTTGACCATTTCTGGTCCAACAATCCTACAACAATCTTTTGTGAAGAATGACCCAAAACCCTTGTCACTCATTTGGGACACACTCAGAAGGTTGAATTTTAGATTGTCTATTAGATTGACATTTTCAAATTTTACTTTTCCAGACTCCACTGTTCCAGACCCCAGAACTTTTCCTTTACTATTATTTCCAAAGGATATATCACCCCCTCCATGGATTTTAAAGTCTTTGAGGAGGGCTTTACATCCGGTCATGTGCCTGGAGCCTCCACTATCTACATACCAAAGACTATCAAAGCATGCAGAAGCTCCCTTGGCAGCTGCCATCATTGCACAATCACATTTATGATCTTCTTCATCATCAGCTTTCACCTTCTTTTCACCAGCCTTTTCTTCTTTCTCTTCTTCTTTGTCCTCTACGGACCATGGATCTGTCATTGGTTCAATCAGAGTACCTGAACTTTCTTCCAACAGTAATTCACCAGCCACAGCAGTAACCACTGCTTCAGTCACCTCTTCCACTGTTTCAAAACACTGCTGTTCCTCCTCAGTTTCAACCCCCTCCTGTATTGACTCTAATGCCATCAAACAAAACTCATCATAAGAAGAATCATTAGAAGCATAGAGTGCAAAATTTTCATCATTAAGGTCTTCAGGCATACTGCTCCAGTCAACAAACCCTTGAGTGAAAAAACTTTGTTGATCTGGTTGTGCTGCTGCTGGAGCAGTGGTTTGAGGTGCAACAGGTTGCACTTGTACCTGTGGAGCAGGGGTTTGAACATATTGGATTTGTGGAACAGTAGTTTGGACATAATGTACTGGCACAGGGGCAGCAGCATAGTGAGCAGTGTTCACTTGAGCTGCTGGGGCATATTGGGCATAGTGCACAGTGTTTTGGTTTTGAGGTCTAGGGTTTGAGCTAGGATGAGTAATGATGGGACCAGTAGTTTGACTCCTACATTCCCTAGCGAAATGTCCCAACCTATTACACTTGTAGCACTTGATTTTCGATTTATCCAACCCAACCCTTAGATTCCCATGCAAACCTGGGAATTTTCGCCCTGTTCTTTTGTAGAACTTGCTAGTTCTAACACTTAACAAGGCCAGTTGGTGCAGGATGTCCATTTCCTCTAAATCAGTGGGATCAAAATGTTGCAAATCATTTAATTCAAAGCTTAAATTGTCTGACATCTGGTTTTCATTTGCAGTGAATGCATAACTAGCAGAGTGAGGATCAGGGTTGTTAAAATTTGCACCAGCAGTTATGTCAATGAAGTGATCATAACCCTGATCCTTACCACTGCTCCCAGATTCTTCTTGACCCAGAAGAGTAGTATAACCGAAAGTGTAGTCATCAGTAACTTTTCCTGACTCTTGTAACCTCCTTTTCTGGTTCAACTCCCTTTCGTAGGTCAGGAGTCGACCGTGGAGTTGGGTCAAGGTCAGATCCTTGAATTCAGGTGAGTTTCGGGTGACAAAAGCTATGGTGTCCCATTTTTCTGGCAGTGACCTGAGGAACTTGCTGTTTTGAGTTGAGTTTGTAAAAGTGGTATTAACAAGCCTCAGTTCACTGATGAGACAACTGAAACGCTCAAATTGTTGCGTTACTGATTCACCTTTAACGTAGCAAAATGTTTCATACTGTTGGTTCAGGATTTCCCTATTGTTTTCTATGACTTCCTCAGTTCCCCCAAATTGTTCCTTAAGTGCGTCCCATAACTCTTTGGCACTGTTACAATGTAACAGTCCAGCATATATCTCATTGGGTAGCGCAGATGCTACGATGCTAAACGCTTTAGCATCTAGTTCGATCTATTGAAAGTCGGTTTCTGTATAATTTTCAACTGGTTTTGGAACGAACTTTTTAGCATCTTCAGCACTTGGCACTGAAGGAACATGGGGACCATAAATAACAGATTTCCAACAACCTGTGCTTTGTTGAGCGAGGATGTGTCCCATCCTCCTCTGCCAGATGTTGTACTCATTTCTTTTTAGCATAGGTGGTTTAAAAAGCGAGCCGATGTTGTTTTTATCATCCTGAGATTGTGACGTCATTCTTGTTGTTTTACAGACACTGAGAAATCAACTTTAATGGTGATTAATCCTTGCTCTGTTTTTCAACGGACGAACAAACGATCAGTACCAACTGTTATGAGCTGAACTGTTTACGTCAAAATGATTGTTAAATCAAATTTGACTGTCCAAGCTCTGATACCAATTGTTGGATCTGAGTTTCTTTTTGATTGTATTTTTGTTTGAAATTAAGATGGAAATGAAAGAGTTGTGCAGCGGAAATAAGATGAAAGCAAACTTTGCATACAATCAAACGAGAGTAATACTTTTATCTAACATCTTTACACAATGAATCGAAAGATTGAATTTATTTCAACAACGATTACAATGATTGATGTAAGAATGCAAACTCCCCCTCAGCCAGAGCTCAGTAGTTTGTTCGTGAAAAGAAGACGATGTGATCAAAAGAGCTGATAGAACAGTACAAAGTACTGAACTATTTATAGGCACTTGCAAACCACTGAGCATCTTAGCTGACGTCACCATGAAAGTGACATCTAACCTCCTAACAAACTCTAACCTCTGATCTATACAAACACTGATGTACTAACTACTGCTATTACAATCTAATACATAAAAGACACATATACAGCTGCTGCATCCTTCCACTGCTGTGAACCCAGCAGTGCTTGTCCGGATCAGCAGTACTTGACTCAAGGCAGTAGATTGAGTCAGCAGAGCTTTGGTCTTCTATCAGTCTTTAACACTTGGCAGTAGATGCAAGGCAGCAGTTGTGGATTAGCACTTGGTAAGATCAGTAGATAGGAGATCAGCAGATACAAAGCCACTTTCAAGGGGAGAGATTTGCATGAAGTAATCTGTAAACGTCTGCTTATTCTGGATCCACTGCTCTGATCCAGTTTTGGCTTCAATTATCTGTTCCTCTGATAGGGTTCAATCCCAACAGTGATTTAGTTTACGAAGATTTTTCAATGCCGAGAACCTCAACCAGAGAGTAAAAAAGGCGTAAAGCTCACAATGGTGTAAAATTAAAATGGGATATACCGGGCTAGGATTCGAGTTACAGGAACAAGGGACAAACCAACCACCCATGAATGGAATCGTCGAGAGAAAACACTTGACATCCTCCTAGAAGGAGCTTTTCTTGCCACCAGACCTTTCTCCATCAATTAGGAATCTGATGTCGTCACTAAACACATTCCTTAAATTGTAGCCATTTGTTGAGTGTTTTTTTTGGTGTCTAATCCCCATATATATCACCATTGCCCTGCATTTTCTTGACTGTATATCTCTTAAATATCAACATATACACGTGTGATTTAGTTTACGGAGATTTTTCAATGCCAAGAACCTCGATCAGAGAGCAAAAAAGGCATAAGGTTCATAATGGTGTAAAATTAAAATGGGATATACCGGGCAAGGATTCGAATTACAGGAACAAGGCCCAAACCAACCACCGAAGAATGGAATTGTCGAGCGAAAACACTTAACAAACTCCTAGAAGCAGCTTTTCTTGCCATCAGACCTGTCGCCATCGATTAGGAATCTGATGCCGTCACTAAACACATTCCTTAAATTATAGCCATTTGTTGAGTGTTTTTTTTTGGTGTCTAATTTGCATATATATCACCACTGCCCTTGATTTTCTTGACTGTATATCTCTTAAATGTCAACATATACACGTGTGATTTAGTTTACGAAGATTTTACAATGCTGAGAAACTCGATCAGAGAGTAAAAAAGGCGTAAGGTTAACAATGGTGTAATATTAAAATGGGATATACCGGGCTAGGATTCGAGTTACAGGAACAAGGGCCAAACCAACCACCCAAGAATGGAATCGTCGAGAGAAAACACTTGACAACCTCCTAGATGCAGCTTTTCTTGCCACCAGACCTTTCTCCATCAAATAGGAATCTGATGTCGTCACTAAACACATTCTTTAAATTGTAGCCATTTGTTGAGTGTTTTTTTTGGTGTCTAATCCGCATATATATCACCATTGCCCTTGATTTTCTTGACTGTATATCTCTTAAATATCTACATATAGACGTGTGATTTAGTTTACGAAGATTTGTCAATTCCGAGAACCTCGATCAGAGTAAAAAAGGCGTAAGGTTCACAATGGTGCAAAATTAAAATGGGATATACCGGGCTAGGATGCGAGTTACAGGAACAAGGGCCAAACCAACCACCCAAGAATGGAATCATCGAGCGAAAACACTTGACAACCTCCTAGAAGCAGCTTTTCTTCCCACCAGACCTTTCTCCATCAATTAGGAATCTTATGCCGTCACTAAGCGGATTCCTTAAATTGTAGCCATTTGTTGAGTGTTTTTTTGGTGTCTAATCCGCATATATATCACCATTGCCCTTGATTTTTTTGACTGTATATCTCTTAAATGTCAACATATACACGTGTGATTTAGTTTACGAAGATTTTTCAATGCCGAGAAACCCGATCAGACAGTAAAACAGGTGTAAGGTTCACAATGGTGTAAAATTAAAATGGGATATACCGGGCTAGGATTCGAGTTACATGAACAAGGGCCAAACCAACCACCCAAGAATGGAATCGTCGTGCGAAAACACATGACAACCTCCTAGAAGCAGCTTTCCTTACCACCAGACCTTACTCCATCAATTAGGAATCTAATGCCGTCACTAAACACATTTCTTAAATTGTAGCCAATTGTTGACTGTTTTTTGTTGGTGTCTAATCCGTATATATATCACCATTGCCCTTGATTTTCTCGACTGTATATCTCTTAAATATCAACATATACATGTGTGATTTAGTTTACGAAGAGTTTTCAATGCCGAGAACCTCGATCAGAGAGTAAAAAAGTCGTAAGGTTCACAATGGTGTAAAATTAAAATGGGATATACCGGGCTAGGATTCGAGTTACAGGAACAAGGGCCAAACGAACCACCCAAGAATGGAATCGTCAAGCGAAAACACTTGACAACCTTCTAGAAGCAGCTTTTCTTGCCACCAGACCTTCAATTAGGAATCTGATGCCGTCACTAAACACATTCCATAAATTGTAGCCATTTGTTGAGTGTCTTTTTTTTGGTGTCTAATCCGCATATATATCACCATTGCCCTTGATTTTCTTGACTGTATATCTCTTAAATGTCAACATATACACGTGTGATTTAGTTTACGAAGATTTTTCAATGCCGAGAACCTCGATCAGAGAGTAAAAAAGGCGTAAGGTTCAGAATGGTGTAAATTTAAAATGGGATATACCGGGCTAGGATTCGAGTTACAGGAACAAGGGACAAACCAACTACCCAAGAATGGAATCGTCAAGCAAAAACACTTGACAACCTCCTAGAAGCAGCTTTTCTTGCCACCAGACCTTTCTCTATCAATTAGGAATCTGATGCCGTCACTAAACACATTCCTTAAATTGTAGCCATTTGTTGAGTGTTTTTTTTTTGTGTCTAATCCGCATATATATCACCATTGCACTTGATTTTCTTGACTGTATATCTCTTAAATATCAACATACGCACGTGTGTTATAGTTTACGAAGATTTTTCAATGCCGATAACCTCGATCAGAGAGTAAAAAAGGCGTAAGGTTTACAATGGTGTAAAATTAAAATGGGATATACCGGGGTAGGATTCGAGTTACTGGAACAAGGGCCAAACCAACCACCCAAGAATGGAATCTTCGAGAGAAAACACTTGACAACCTCCTAGAAGCAGCTTTTCTTGCCAACAGACCTTTCTCCATCAATTAGGAATCTGATGTCGTCACTGAACACATTCCTTAAATTGTAGCCATTTGTTGAGTGTTTTTTTTTTGTGTCAAATCCGCATATATATCACCATTGCCCTTGATTTTCTTGACTGTATATCTCTTAAATGTCAACATATACACGTGTGATTTAGTTTACGAAGATTTTTCAATGCCGAGAAACTCGATCAGAGAGTAAAAAAGGCGTAAGGTTCACAATGGTGTAAAATTAAAATGGGATATACCGGGCTAGGATTCGAGTTACAGGAACAAGGGCCAAACCAACCACCCAAGAATGGAATCATCGAGCGAAAACACTTGACAACTTCCTAGATGCAGCTTTTCTTACCACCAGACCTTTCTCCATCAATTAGGAATCTAATGCCGTCACTAAACACATTCCTTAAATTGTAGCATTTGTTGACTGTTTTTTTAGTGTCTAATCCGCATATATATCACCATTGCCCTTGATTTTCTTGACTGTATATCTCTTAAATATCAAAATATACACGTGTGATTTAGTTTACGAAGATTTTTCAATGCCGAGAACCTCGATCGGAGAGTAAAAAAGTCGTAAGGTTCACAATGGTGTAAAATTAAAATGGGATATACCGGGCTGGGATTCGAGTTACAGGAACAAGGGCCAAACCAACCACCCTAAAAGTCAGTTAAGGCAGTTCATCTTAGTTTACAAAGGCGGAATCAAAGTAAACCAAGTCACAACAGCTTTGTTCCTTTCAATTCTCTTCTATTAATACTTTCCTGAGTCTTTTACAATGATTCTGATGAAATTTCAGCAGCACCTCGACTCACACATACACACATGACCTCAGTCCTGATCGCTTCAAATGACAAACACAATCCTATTTATAGTCGATGCCTGTTCGCTTGAAATGACACGTATTACTTCAAGCGAACACACATAATTGTGTTTCAAGCGAACCTGCAAGAACCAGTTTCAAGCGATCTAGACTTTGTTGGATTCGCTTGAACATGACATTTTGTCATTTCAAGCGAACTCTTCTATATAACACATATACAAACCCTAATTACATCCTATCTAGACCTAAGACTTGATTAAAACGTAGTCAACAGACATTCAGTGCCCCAACAGACTCCCCCTTGGATGTTGACGAAGTCTTCAACGTCAAGTCTTTAGTCTTAGTCTCTTTCCAACTTTGTCTTCTCTTTGCAAAAACTTTCTCTACACAGGTTCAGGAACTCAACCTAGCTCCATCGCCAATCTCCCCTTTGACTGTTGATCTAGAATCTTGACTTCCCATTTTGCAAACTCCCCCTCTCGATCTACTAGAGCCTTAATTCTGGTTCAAACTTTGACATTTTGAATCCATGTGGATTTCTGTTACCTGCATATACTCTACCCAAATATAAGATATATGACAAGAACAGAATCAATCCATACTTACCAATCAATCACAATTGATAGTCTAACCAGTGTTTAAAAATCCACTTAAGTATTCAGGTCCAAGTTAATGACCCTGATTACTCAATTAATCTACCAAGTCCAATTTAATGACCGTGGTTGATCTGAGACAATACACACTTACTTTCAGTTCAATTTGTTTCTGAAAATTTACAAGTTTCAAATTAATGAACTTGCTTCAACCTTTCAACTTCTCAAACTTATCAAGTTTAACTCACAAATCATCATCCAGCTCAGAAACTTCCTGCATCTGCTTTCAACTTTCGAATCCAAAGATCAACTCTCCACTTTGGTTTGTCAAAAATAAAGCAAAAATGTAAAATCTTTTTGGATTTTTAAAAAAGCTTCTAAATTAGAAATGAAATACAGAACTAAAAAGTAATAAAAGTAAACTATTTACAAACATATTTTGGTGAGCGTGTTAGGGAATCATATCAACTATCCGACAAGTCACAAGTACCGTTAAGCTTCAATTACATACACATAATTAAACAATTCGCTTAGATTGTCGATATACTGATCCACTTAAATTCTCACACAATTTTCAATCTGTCCAGGATACGGATTAAGCGTTTTAGAGACTTAAACTTATACGTGTGTCCCACCTCTTGAATATACTCCTGTATCCAGATCCCAATATTCAGTCTTACAGGTGAGAATACCACAAATGATGTGACAACTCGTATTTCAGAACCTATTTATGTGCTTAATGTAACGTATGAGAACGTGGTGTGATTATCTGATAAGTTGATTTAATGAATGTTATGAAATATTAAATGTAAGTGTAACCTACATGAACTCTACGTGACAAGTTGATGCATTAAACTATATTGAACGCTCATGAATTGTTTATACGTGACATGTGAAGTATTAAGTGTGAATGTGTTGCTTAGGAAGAACGGGTTGTTTCTATTGGGCCGCATATACACGGAAATTAATTCGGCCCACACACACAAGATAGTCTTCGGCCCACTATTATGAATTTGTTATTTGGATATGTTATCCTTTGGCCCGGTCTTGCAAGCCCAAACCAAACCAAGCCTTTTTCTCCTATTACTTGTTTATGTGAGGTGTGTATATGAATACATTGAACTATTTGCAAAACCCTATGTCCTCCTAAACTATCGACGGCAGACGATACCCCTCCCCTCTCGAAGCACTATCTGATTCGATCAAGGTTCTTAGGTTAGTAAATTCTCATGTATGTAATATTTCTATTATTAGTGATCTTGTTTGTGTGTGATTTTGGTCAATAAAATTAATATATATGTGCATGCTCTATGAAATCATGAAGTGATGTATTGTCGGCCACTTTGATAAATTATGGATAAAGTAGGTGATGGATAAATATGAGTTGAAAATCAATTTGGATAATGATCACTTATGTTGTCGGCCATTGTGGTTATAATTGTATGAATTGGTGCAACCTTAATTTATGATGTGGAAATCATGTGTATGTTAGTGATTGAGGAATTCTCTAAATTGATAATGAATCATTGGTGGTAAGATCATAAGGGCTGTTGTATTCGAGCAAAGATAGGCTTGCAATTATAAATCCATGTTCGGTATCTACTAAAAGGGTTCTGTATGTGAGTATGAATTACAAATTATTTGACTAGTCAATTGGTTGTTAATTTTTGGTTGTGAATTATATGACAATAAGGGCCTCGGTAATTGATTGTTAATTATGTTAATGTGTTTGCGTGTGATTGATATTCATGTTATGAATTATATTAGGGTTCATATGGAATGTAAGATAAAAACCTTGTTTAATCGATTAAGGGATTGGCTAGAATCTGTGATTGTTTTATTTGATAAATGGCAAATTTGGAAACTATCGAATAATTGTAACTGATGTGCATGAAATTAGGAAATCTTAACTGATCACCAAATTAGTCGGTCGCACAAGACTCCTGGTCGCACAAGATCAGATCGTACAAGATCTGATCTGATCGCACAAGTCAATTATGTTTGTTTACCTGTTGGGCCGGACATGTATATTGGGCTAGGCTGGTTCCGATCGCAGAAGTCGGTTGGATCGTACAAGCTCACCCGGATCGCACAAGACATTTACATGCTATTAGATTGGGCCGCGTATTGTTATGTTTGGGCTTTGGACTTTTTGGGCCGGGTGTTTATCTGAATCGCACAACATGATGTGAGTCGCACAAGACTGTGCTGAACGCACAACATGTTGGGCCGCCTGTTTATTGGGCTTTACCTTTGGATGGTACAAGTATCAGATGTTATGAAATTGACTGCTACGATGGTAACATGCATTGTGTGGTTGCCATGATCCGTGTGTGTTCTTTATCTGCTAGCTTATGTGATACTTATGTGCACTACTTGAAACCAAAACCTGACTTGTATGGTAACCATGTTAGGATGTAGTTGACCACTAGCTGCTAGACTTGACATTTCTGTGTATCTGCCGAGCAAACCAAGTTGAGTTCATACTCTACAAAGCATGGGATTCCCAGGGGTTGGGAATGGGGTTAAGGAATATGGATTCCTCATCCTTTCTTGGGTAGGACAGTACTGGTTCAGGAATGTAATTCCTCGTCCTTACGGACAGATAACTTTTACTAGACCAAAACTCTATCACGAAGTCCCTCCTTTTTATATCGACTTAATCACCGGGCCAATGGCGAGCGGGTCATTAGTTATATAGCGTTATTTAGGTCTGACAAGCCTCACACCATGCCGCAGAGGACGGGCGTGAACTAATGGATCTGGGCACGTCAATGATGATAGACATTGACAGTTCAGGGCACATAAACATGACTACAGTCAGCAGTCGATATGGTAACGAGTCTAGTGTATACATGGGGTAGCCCCCACGGCCGAAATGCCAGATAACTATCATTGGGTAGCCCCCACGGCTGGATTGCCAGAGATAATGGGTTAAACAAATCATGTTTTCAAATATGGGTTACCAGGGATGCCAGTTAAAGGAACTATTTTTGAAACAACTAAAACCAACACCCAACTGTGAACTCGCTCAACATTATTGTTGACTCGTTACTACATGCTTTGCAGGTCAATAGGTACTTAGCTGGAGGTTGCATGGGGAAGAGTCGTTGTGGGACATGGACAGCTGTGTGCCATGTTAAACCTTGGGATAATTAAACTTATGTTTTGGTTTTAAACATTATGCTTCCGCTCATGATTTAAACTATGTTTGTTTGGACACTAATTGTGTTGGTTGGACTTTTACAATTAATTACTTGCTTGTTCAATATGATTAGTGGTTTGATCCTAGTCAGTCACGCCTCCAAGCGCTGATACTCCGCGTGTGGATTTTGGGGGTGTGACAGATTGGTATCAGAGCCATTGGTTAGAACTAGGTTTTAATAAGGGAAAACGATTTTTGTTAAAACCAGACTATAACCTGTACAGTGCTCTACGATCCACAACGACGCTTCACTCCACGTGCAAGGCTCGACATTCTAGGTGATATGGTTTATGTTTTATTACCTACATGTTAGATATCGTAGAACTTTGCTCATGATATGCTTAGTTAGTATAGCTACTGTTGCTTGAACACATGTGTGCTTACTCTCTTCTGTCATCGCACTTTCGCGAACCCTTCTCACACCTGTTTCCCTTGATATGAAGATCATGTCTGGACGCATTAACATGACTCAAGCCCAGTTGACGGCTCTGATTAACGAACAGGTTGCTGCGGCACTTGCAGCCGCACAAGCAGGAGGTATACCCTGCAGTTTAAAACTCGTTCTAGGATCTTTAGGTCCTACTCTCGTGAACCTATCCTTGTGTTAAACTTTGTCCTTTCTTACACCCACAACAGGTCAGCATGCTCAGCCACCTGTGTGCACCTTCAAAACCTTTATGGACTGCCGACCAACTACTTTCAGCGGCACTAAAGGAGCCGTAGGTCTCCTCCACTGGTTTGAGAAACTAGAATCTGTGTTCGAGATGTGTGAATGCCCTGAGGAATGCAGGGTGAAGTATGCTACCGGTACTCTCGAGGGTTTAGCCCTCACATGGTGGAACGCTCAGGTCCAAATGCTGGGGTTGGTTGCTGCTAACGCCACCCCATGGAACAATTTTAAAGAGATGATCAAGGAGGAATACTGCAGTCGTGATGACATTCATAAGTTGGAAGTCGAGTTCTACAACCTCAAGATGACGGGGTCAGAAATTGAGGCGTATACTAAGAGATCGAATGAGCTTGCATTATTGTGTCCTACTATGGTGGACCCTCCAATTAAGCGTATTGAACTTTTTCTCAAGGGCTTAGTGCCAGAAATCCAAAGTTATGTGACTTCAGCAAACCTCGCCACCATCCAGCAGGTTGTTCAGTTGGCTCACCGTCTCACTGATCAGGCGGTGGAGCAGAACAGGTTACCAAAGCGTATAAGTGCTACAGCTACTTCGGATGCTCCTAGTGACAACAAGAGAAAATGGGATGGAGCTTCAAGCAAAGGTTCAACTTCTGTGCAATCTCAGTCTCAGCAGAGAAGGACTGACGACTATAGGAGTCCTAGTCAGCAATCATCTGGTAGCCAAAGTCATGGTGTGTACAAGGGAAATCACCCTAAATGCAATCGCTGCAACCTACATCACAGCAGGCCATGCACCAGGGGTAACTGTCATCGGTGCAACAAGCCAGGCCACGCAGCAAAGGATTGTAGAAGTTTATACCCCACAAACCAGAATCGTCCGCAACAACAAGCTCAACAGAGTCAACGCCAGCAACAGCAGCCGCAGGGTAACAACAAAGGGTGCTTTCAGTGTGGAGCTGAAGGCCACTTCAAGAGAGATTGTCCCCAACTGAACAGGAACCAGAACAACAATCACAACAATCAGGGGAATGGGAATAATGGGGGTAACAATGACAACGGTGCAAGGGGTCGTGTATTCGTTATTGGCCAGGGAGAAGCTAGGAATGATCCCAATGTCGTGACGAGTAAGTTCATTCTCGACGACTTTTACGTTACTGTCTTATTTGATTCGGGTGCTGATACTAGTTATGTGTCCCTAAAAGTTAGTCAACTGCTTAAGCGTACCCCAACACCTTTGAACCCCAAGCACTCTGTAGAGTTAGATAATGGTAAGAGTTTAGAGGTCACACACGTAGTCAAAGGTTGTAATCTTGTTCTTGCTGATCACACTTTCTCGATCGCCCTCCTTCCTATCACTCTGGGTAGTTTCGACGTTGTCATTGGAATGGACTGGTTATCCCAACGCCAAGCAGAGATTCTTTGCAATGAAAAGATCGTCCGCATTCCTCGCCCAGGTGATGAACCCCTTATGATTCGTGGTGACAAGAGTGGTGCGGTTGTGAGCATCATCTCTTTCCTTAAAGCCCAAAAGTGTTTGCGTAAGGGCCATACTGCTATTCTGGCTCTCGTTACTGACACCTCGAAGAAAGAGAAAAAGATAGAAGACTTTCTGATTGTACGCGACTATCCTGAGGAACTACCTGGCCTCCCGCCTCATCGCCAGGTCGAATTTCAAATCGAGCTAGCCCCTGGAGCAGCGCCTATAGCTCGTGCACCATATCGTTTAGCTCCATCAGAGTTGAAAGAACTCTCTACACAACTACAAGAACTCTTGGATAAGGGTTTTATTCGTCCTAGCTCTTCGCCCTGGGGAGCTCCAGTGCTATTTGTGAAGAAGAAAGACGGTACTTTCAGAATGTGCATCGACTACCGTGAACTTAACAAGGTGACTGTGAAGAATCGCTATCCTCTTCCACGTATTGACGACTTGTTTGACCAGCTGCAAGGGTCGAGCTACTATTCAAAGATCGATTTGAGATCAGGATATCACCAGCTGAGAGTCCGAGAAGAGGACGTCTCTAAAACAGCCTTTAAAACCCGTTATGGACACTATGAGTTCTTGGTCATGCCTTTTGGGCTGACAAACGCACCTGCGGTCTTCATGGACTTGATGAATCAGGTGTGCAAGCCTTACTTAGACAAGTTCGTTATTGTCTTCATCGATGACATCCTGATTTATTCTAAGAATCAGGAGGAGCACGAGCAACATTTACGACTCATTTTGGAACTCCTTCGAGCAGAACAGCTATACGCTAAGTTTTCAAAATGTGACTTCTGGCTTCGTGAAGTCCATTTCTTAGGCCATGTGGTGAACAAGGATGGGATTCACGTTGATCCATCCAAGGTAGACTCGATTAAGAACTGGCCTGCACCTCGCACACCAACGGAAATTCGCCCATTCTTGGGTTTGGCAGGTTACTACAGGAGGTTCATTAAGGATTTCTCCAAGATTGCACAGCCTCTCACCTCACTAACGCAGAAAGGCGTTGTTTATCGATGGGGTAATGCACAAGAGCTAGCGTTTCAGCACTTAAAGGATAGACTTTGCAGTGCACCTATCCTTTCATTGCCAGAGGGCACAGACGACTTCGTGGTTTACTGCGACGCATCAATTCAGGGTCTTGGTTGTGTTTTGATGCAACGGGACAAGGATATAGCCTACGCCTCGCGCCAACTCAAAGTTCATGAAAGAAACTACACTACGCACAACTTAGAGCTGGGAGCTATTGTTTTTGCACTTAAGATATGGCGACATTACCTGTACGGTACCAAGTGCGCCATCTACACCGACCACAGGAGCCTTGAGCATATCTTCAAACAGAAGGAACTGAATATGCGACAACGACGATGGGTCGAACTACTGAATGACTACGAATGCTCAATCAGGTATCACCCAGGCAAAGCCAATGTTGTGGCTGACGCCCTCAGTCGAAAGGACACTGCGCCCAAGCGCGTATGAGCTTTACAACTCACTATACAGTCTAGTCTTCCTTCTCAGATACGAGATGCTCAGGTAGAAGCATTGAAACCAGAAAACATCAGGGCTGAAGCCCTACGCGGCTCAAGGCAACGCTTAGAACAGAAGGAAGACGGTGCTTACTACGTAAGAGGACGAATTTGGGTCCCACTTTATGCCAACCTACGAGAGCTTGTGATGGATGAGGCACACAAGTCTCGCTACTCAGTGCATCCTGGTTCGGATAAAATGTACCACGATATCAAAACTACGTATTGGTGGCCTAGCATGAAGGCCCACATAGAAACTTACGTTAGCAAGTGCTTGACTTGTGCGAGAGTCAAGGCGGAATACCAGAAACCTTCAGGCCTACTCCAACAACCAGAGATACCACAATGGAAATGGGAGCAAATTTCCATGGATTTTGTTACTGGCCTGCCTAGATCTCAACGTGGTAACGATACTATTTGGGTGATCGTGGATCGACTCACAAAGTCTGCTCACTTCTTGGCTATCAAGGAAACGGATAAGTTCTCCACACTAGCAGACGTATATCTTAAGGAAGTTGTCTCGAGGAACGGAGTGCCCACCTCTATTATCTTGGATCGAGATGCACGTTTTACTTCAGAACTGTGGCAAGCAATGCACAAGTCCTTTGGCTCACGTTTAGATATGAGCACAGCTTATCACCCGCAAACGGATGGGCAGTCTGAACGCACCATCCAGACCCTCGAAGACATGCTTAGGGCATGTGTAATTGACTTTGGCAACGGCTGGGAGAAGTATCTGCCACTTGTGGAATTTTCATATAATAACAGCTACCACACCAGCATTAAAGCTGCTCCGTTTGAGGCATTGTACGGGCGTAAATGCCGGTCACCTCTTTGTTGGGCAGAGGTGGGGGATAGTCAGATTACTGGTCCAGAACTTGTGGTAGACACAACAGAACGAATTGCTCAAATACGACAACGAATGGCGGCAGCTCGTGACCGTCAGAAAAGTTACGCCGATAAGGGCAGGAAACCACTCGAGGCAAACGAGGCAAACTTAACCCACGATACGTTGGACCATTCGAAATCATTGAGAAAATAGGCAGGGTGGCCTACAAACTGAACCTACCAGCAGAACTCAGTGGAGTTTACAACGTTTTTCCATGTGTCGAATCTGAAGAAGTGTCTGTCAGATGAGACCCTCATAGTTCCTTTGAAGGAGCTCACTATCGACGAGTAGTTACGATTCGTCGAGGAACCAGTTGAAATCACGGACCGGGATGTTAAGGTCCTCAAGCGCACTAGAATACCTCTCGTTCGAGTTCGTTGGAACTCCCGTCGTGGCCCAGAGTTCACCTGGGAACGCGAAGACCAAATGAAACAAAAGTATTCCCAACTATTCGCAAAAAGTACAACCACTACTGAGGCTGAAGCTACGGAATTTCGGGACGAAATTCCAGATCAACAGGGGGAGGATGTGACACCCCACCCCAGGGAAACCAGGAAAACCATGCAACTTAACTAGCTTCCTCAGTGAGTACGTACCAAATTTCGGGATGAAATTTCTCTCAACTTGGGGATAATGTGACAACTCGTATTTCAGAACCTATTTATGTGCTTAATGTAACGTATGAGAACGTGGTGTGATTATCTGATAAGTTGATTTAATGAATGTTATGAAATATTAAATGTAAGTGTAACCTACATGAACTCTACGTGACAAGTTGATGCATTAAACTATATTGAACGCTCATGAATTGTTTATACGTGACATGTGAAGTATTAAGTGTGAATGTGTTGCTTAGGAAGAACGGGTTGTTTCTATTGGGCCGCATATACACGGAAATTAATTCGGCCCACACACACAAGATAGTCTTCGGCCCACTATTATGAATTTGTTATTTGGATATGTTATCCTTTGGCCCGGTCTTGCAAGCCCAAACCAAACCAAGCCTTTTTCTCCTATTACTTGTTTATGTGAGGTGTGTATATGAATACATTGACCTATTTGCAAAACCCTATGTCCTCCTAAACTATCGACGGCAGACGATACCCCTCCCCTCTCGAAGCACTATCTAATTCGATCAAGGTTCTTAGGTTAGTAAATTCTCATGTATGTAATATTTCTATTATTAGTGATCTTGTTTGTGTGTGATTTTGGTCAACAAAATTTATATATATGTGCATGTTCTATGAAATCATGAAGTGATGTATTGTCGGCCACTTTGATAAATTATGGATAAAGTAGGTGATGGATAAATATGAGTTGAAAATCAATTTGGATAATGATCACTTATGTTGTCGGCCATTGTGGTTATAATTGTATGAATTGGTGCAACCTTAATTTATGATGTGGAAAACATGTGTATGTTAGTGATTGAGGAATTCTCTAAATTGATAATGAATCAATGGTGGTAAGATCATAAGGGCTGTTGTATTCGAGCAAAGATAGGCTTGTAATTATAAATCCATGTTCGGTATCTACTAAAAGGGTTCTGTATGTGAGTATGAATTACAAATTATTTGACTAGTCAATTGGTTGTTAATTTTTGGTTGTGAATTATATGACAATAAGGGCCTCGGTAATTGATTGTTAATTATGTTAATGTGTTTGCGTGTGATTGATATTCATGTTATGAATTATATTAGGGTTCATATGAAATGTAAGATAAAAACCTTGTTTAATCGATTAAGGGATTGGCTAGATTCTGTGATTGTGTTATTTGATAAATGGCAAATTTGGAAACTATCGAATAATTGTAACTGATGTGCATGAAATTAGGAAATCTTAACTGATCACCAAATTAGTCGGTCGCACAAGACTCCTGGTCGCACAAGATCAGATCGTACAAGATCTGATCTGATCGCACAAGTCAATTATGTTTGTTTACCTGTTGGGCCGGACATGTATATTGGGCTGGGCTGGTTCCGATCGCACAAGTCGGTTGGATCGTACAAGCTCACCCGGATCGCACAAGACATTTACATGCTATTAGATTGGGCTGGGTATTGTTATGTTTGGGCTTTGGACTTTTTGGGCCGGGTGTTTATCTGAATTGCACAAGATGATGTGAGTCGCACAAGACTGTGCTGAACGCACAACATGTTGGGCCGCCTGTTTATTGGGCTTTACCTTTGGATCGTACAAGTATCAGATGTTATGAAATTGACTGCTACGATGTTAACGTGCATCGTGTGGTTTCCATGATCCGTGTGTGTTCTTTATCTGCTAGCTTATGTGATACTTATGTGCACTACTTGAAACCAAAACCTGACTTGTATGGTAACCATGTTAGGACGTGGTTGACCACTAGCTGCTAGACTTGACCTTTCTGTGTATCTGCCGAGCAAACCAAGGTGAGTTCACACTCTACAAAGCATGGGATTCCCAGGGGTTGGGAATGGGGTTAAGGAATATGGATTCCTCGTCCTTTCTTGGGTAGGACAGTACTGGTTCAGGAATGTAATTCCTCGTCCTTACGAAGTCCCTCCTTTTTATATCAACTTAATCGCCGGGCCAATGGCGAGAGGGTCATTAGTTAGATAGCGCTATTTAGGTCTGACAAGCCTCACACCGTGCCGCAGAGGACGGGCGTGAACTAATGGATCTGGGCACGTCAATGATGATAGACATTGACAGTTCAGGGCACATAAACATGACTACAGTCAGCAGTCGATATGGTAACGAGTCTAGTGTATACATGGGGTAGCCCCCACGGCTGGATTTCCAGAGATAATGGGTTAAACAAATCATGTTTTCAAATATGGGGTAACCCCCACGGCAGGGATGCCAGTTAAAGGAACTATTTTTGGAACAACTAAAACCAACACCCAACTGTGAACTCGCTCAACATTATTGTTGACTCGTTACTACATGCTTTGCAGGTCAATAGGTACTTAGCTGGAGCTTGCATGGGGAAGAGTCGTTGTGGGACGTGGACAGCTGTGTGCCATGTTAAACCTTGGGATAATTAAACTTATGTTTTGGTTTTAAACATTATGCTTCCGCTCATGACTTAAACTAAGTTTGTTTGGACACTAATTGTGTTGGTTGGACTTTTACAATTAATTACTTGGTTGTTCAATATGATTAGTTGTTTGATCCTGGTCAGTCGCGCCTCCAAGCGGTGATACTTCGCATGTGGATTTTGGGGGTGTGACAAATGATATCTGTAAGGGGTTAATAATTTATGAAGAATCATGAGAGCTCAGGTCAGAACTACCGTTCAGCAGAGAGATCATGACTCAACTTTTGGGTGTGTCCCCTTTAGAGGATCTTTTTTACAACAACATTGCTAAGCAATTTTATTGTCTTATCATATATGCTGAGGGTGATGCTATGTTTCAAGCATTGCGGAAAGTATTATTCGAGGACTAGGTCAGAACTTCCATTCAGCAGAAGTCCCAGAATAATACCCCAGATATCACTGAGTATAAAGACCTAGTATATCCGAAAAAGGAATCTTTCAAACAAGATTTCAGGGGTTACCTATATATCCAAGTAGTGTTCCCCATGAAATAAGTATGTAAGATTTAGGTTTATATCCCGAACAAACCTACTAAATGTGTAAAAACCTATCGGCACATCATCAGCGAGACTGTTTAACGCATTTAAACATTCCATTTCTTTAGCATACTGTAACTGTCAAGCCGATGTACTATCATTTTCCCTTTTTACACAAGCTCTTTTCAGGTTTTCTATTGTTTTTGAATTTTAAAAATATCTCATGTTTTTGTATTTTTGAAATTTTTTTACTGTTTTTGTATTTTTCAAAAATATTTACCCTATACCTCCCCCTAAATACCAAAACAGGTAAAAAATCGACAAACCATTGCAGATTGCTTCTCAACATCATCTACAATGTCTCCTTCATCAACGCCAATAATCTCCTCCAACACCGTTAAAAGCTTCATACCATTCAATTTTAGCAAATATTGAAAACATGTTTTATCAAATGATTTGGTATGTAAATCAGCTTTTTGATCGTCAGTGTGGATTTTCTCAATTCGTATCAACTTCTTCTCGAAGCAATCTCGAATGAAGTGATGACGAATCTCAATGTGTTTCGTTTTAGCGTGATGAACTGGATTTTTAGTAATGTTAATCGCTGCCTCATTATCAAAAAAAATAGGTGTGTTTAGAAATTGCAAACCGTAGTCGCGCATCTGTTGCTGGATCCATAAGATCTGTGAGCAGCAGCTGCTAGCAGATACATACTCCGCTTCACATGTGGATAAAGCTACATAGGTCTGCTTTTTGCATTGCCAGGTGACCAATCGTGATCTAAAGAACTGGCACCCTGCTGTTGTTGATTTAGCGTTAACTTTGCAGCATCCGAGATCGGAATCGGAATACCCTTCGAGCGTAAAATCGCCTTCTCTTGGATACCACAACCCCAATGATGGAGTTCCTTTCAGGTAGCATAAAATCCTTTTCACAATCACCATATGCGAAGCTCTCGGGTTAGATTGAAATCTTGCTGCGAGGCAGGTTGGGTACATAATATCGGGTCCTGAAGCTGTCAAATACATCAGCGATCCGATCATGGAACGATACATCGTTTCATCTACCTTCTCTCCGGTGAGATCAGGATTTATCTGTCACGCCCCGCGTTTTCATACTTCCGAAATTTAGAAACCATCGTTTGTATAACTATTTTTGGAAACTTCGTAGTCTTGTAATCGTTCTTTCATTAAAAACGATGTAAAATCCGAGACTTGGATCATTAATGAAACTCGTATTTTGTTACAAATATGTTATACACACTTCATATATGCTCGTATGTTCGAATTGGTGAATCAATTGGTGTTTAATCATTATTCTTGGAAACCATGCGCTAAACTTGTAATTAATCTAAACATATGCATAAAACGTGTTTTGAACGAGAACGACACTTGATTTTGATACTCATATGCTTAATTATACTTGGGTTATACTCCTCATACTTGGATTTATCTTAAACTATGTTTTTGTGGCACTTATAGTCCTTAAAAGACCTAAAAACACTAAAATAATAACTTCAGGGGCTAAATTGTAATTTTTGAAACTTATGTCCGGATAAGAAAGCCCGGGCGGCCCGCCTCAACTTACCTTGATCCTCAAGCGGGCCGCCTGAGGGTGCCCAGATCAGAAAACTCATATCAGCTGCTAATCTACGCGAATTGGCACGAAATCCCACCTTCTAACACTCCCCAATCACCATAAATCCACCTCTAAACACCTCCAATCATCTCCAAACTCTTCCATTATAAATACAACCCTTCTCCAAGCATTTCTACACTTTCACAACCCTCAAATCTCTCTCAAACACTCTCAAGTTCTTGCAAATTTCAGAAATTCGGACAGATTCATACACCTTTACAAAAGTGAGCATAACTTGCTCATTTCTCAACGAAATCACTTGATTCTTCTTCCTACTTGCTTGGATAATCATGGGGTTCGATTCCTTGACTTCTCCTTGGAGAAATCAGACCTGGAATTTCCCTGAAATGGTCCATAAACTTTCTGTTTTGTTTTATGTTCTTCAAAAGCTTGTTTAAACTCATCCAACTTGTGTCTAACACATCTCACACCTATGTCCTAATGCTTACAACCTCTCTTATGGTTGGTTAAGCTTAAAAACAAGGTTGAGACACTATAAATCAGAGGTTAAAACCTTAAATACTTTCTGTTTTGTTAGGGTATTTCACCCACAAGTCATGTTCAAGCTTAGTTCTTGATGTAGAGTGATATTGGAACAACTTGGGTTGTCCAAACATACAATCCTCACATGATTTGATGATTTATCTTTAGTTAGGTTGTTTATATTATTGTACTAATCCTAGTTCTTGACCCTCCTTGGTTGTTTTTACATCAAGTGAAGTGGTGAACATTCAAGGGGTTCCTAAACGGAAGCTTGTTCTTCCTACCCCATACATGACATCTATGATAACTCGAGGTGCCTAATTGAAGATCTTAATCTTCTACCTCCTACTTGAATTATTGGACTAAATAATATGTAATACTTAACCTAGATATATATATACACTCATTCGAACCTTTGATGTTGAACTTGTGTTTATATGTTAAAGTAGTAGAACATCATCTAAGACCTAAACCTTGTTGTGATTCTTATGGGTGTTCAACTCATGAAAACATTATCATAACCCTTGTGGTTACCAAGTGTCATACAAGTGTTAAGTGTTGAAGATGGTTATTTTCACATGTTATTCTCATATCTTATTTTTATGTTGTTTTAAATACCGAATCTCGACTCTAAGCATACTTGAACTTTAACCCTTACACATTCAATCTTTTAACCTCATCAACTTGTCAATAATTGGATAATTGGAAAGCATATACAAACTTTGTGAGTATACTCGTATTTCCCCCTTTTACTTTTACCACTTTTGGGGTGTAACATGTTTACTTATCAACAACTTACACATGAACATTTTGCTTAAACACATGAACATTCCTATTAACATGCTTGTATACGTGATGGCTTGATACTTTAAACTTGGGTGATTCTTATGTGTTGAACTTATCATTAACTTCGTACGAGCCAAACCGTGACATATGTAGCGCTATAGGATTAACGACCCGCCCGTAAACTTGAGGTAATGTCATGAGCCTGTTGCGTTTCCTTGGTTTGATATGTTAGACACATGCCATCTTTATTGTTTATCTTGAATCACATGCTTGCTATGAGGAATTGTTCGAAACTTATCTTTTGCTATGTATGTACCAAACTTGTATACTCGCCTTTGCTTTTGCATTGAACTTTATTTTAAACATGTTACAGGTTGAGGATGATGATGCTATGAAATGAAGTAGCGTTGATGCCTAGATACACATATAGACGTTTAGGTCAAATACATTGTATAAATGTCATATTTGTTGACGTATTGTTTTCTTGTATTTAACATGTTGTATTTCAAATTTCATGTATTGTAACGTTTATTTATGAAAGAAATCAATTTATCTTTAATTCTATTGCCACAATTAGCGTTATGTGTGATGAGCAATCTTTCTTCGTCTCACTCCGATGTTTCCGCCATCGGTTGGGGTGTGACAGATTGGTATCAGAGCCATAACTACAGGGAATTAGGAAAAGTAGGAATGCTTTTACCTAGTCTATAGTTTTAGAGCCTTATTCGTATGTTTGCTTGAACTACTACATGATACCTTATTTGTTTCTTATTTATGCTATTTTAGACATATGTATCACTCGTGAGAAATATTCAACATGTTATTCTTATGCATTAATGCTTGTCTTATTATGTGTTAATACTTGCTTCATTGTTCGATTCTTTACGTGTTACTCTAAACATATTTCTCTATGTGTTAATACATGTTTTATCATTTCATTATCCAAGCACCATTCTTGATATGCTCTCTTATGTGTTTATACTTGTTCATGTATTTCCTTTGACATACACTTCCCTCATGCATTTTACTCGATTATTCTAAATCCGACAACACTCATATTACAAAAATGAGATGACTTCACCAAAATAGGCGTGAAACCCACAATTTGGTGAATGACTCTCGATCCTTCTACTTTTCTTTCTTACACGAAATTCACCACCAAGTTAGGAGTGAAATCCACACCTTGATGGAGAAATTCAAATTTCAAATTCTAGTGGACCCTCGCCAAAGTGTCGAAATTAACTTTTGACCCGACGAGTACCAACCACACTTAGGATACTAAATCGCCAAGTTAGGGGTGAAACCCTCACCTTGTCGACTAGTTCCACTATTTGATTTTCATTAATCCCGCCAAGACTCAAAATTTCAATTGAATTGAGGACGTGTAGTAACCGGAAGGGTAAATACCGTTAACCGACTTGTCGGCAAGAGTATTTCACCTATTAGGCCAAAGCATGATCCTCAAGTTCGAAAGACTTTTCGACCACTTTGGTTAGTCAAAAGTTCCGTTTTGGAACCATCCGAATTTTAATCAAACGTGTCTTTCTATTATTTAGTTTATATGATGCAATCTTTCAAATTCGAATTTACTTTCGATATTTTCTTCTCACACACACAACATATTGAATCTTTTCCATACATTTATACATATGCATGATTTCATGTAATTTAAATTCATATTCCTTGTAACGACAAGTGGAGACATATCCTCGAGATAGGAGTGATTTCCTTACCTTGACGATTAACTCCACTCCCCTTTTCTTAAAACGACCTCACCAACGAGTTAGGGGTGAATCCCTTACCTAGGTGATCGTTACCAAAACGTCTCTTCAAAATATCTTATTATGCAAACTCGATCATGTTTTATACCTAAATTATTTATCATCATTCAAAATACATACGTATGCGATTTCGAAATACATTATTTTATCAAGCATACTTTCTATCCTACAACCTATTTTTTTTTACCTAACTCACATACACGGATTCTTAACTTATCTTAAACGTTTTACTACACAAATTTTCAAACCTTACGCAATGCTACCTATCAATTTAATCGGTCCAAGGAATATCTTGCCCATGAACTTCATATTCGACTTAAACACTAAAACGCACTCATGATATATATCACCAAACTAAAGACTTTCATTCTCAATCGGGGGATCAAACCAACCTTTCTTTTACACCTATAAGATCTTATGGATGTTATATGATCGTTTTACCAAAGATTCCTTTCACATCAACAAATCATTTGTTAGAACTTTTAACAATCACAAAGTCCTTTTGCTAAAATTCTTTTCTAAGGATCCTCGTTTTCACAAGAACCTCCTAAATTCATAAATTCTTGTTTAATGAAATGAAATTACTTTTGATTGAAAACCTTTTTACACCAATTTACAAAACACGTGGGCAAGAAGACTTCTTGGAGACCGACCATCCTTGGATTTCGTAAACTCTTTTAAAACAAAAGTAGCATTTCCATTTATTACAAAATGCATTAGGCTTAACCAATGAGTACCTTATATCCTTTTACATATGCATCTATATTCTACCCTTCAAACCAAGCTCAATCTAATTTTGATACGATAAACTCAACGTTTCATTTAAACAACTATACCCACGTATCGTCCTACACGTTTTAGTCGTTTTAACGCAACAATTCACTTATAATCATTCGTATTTACATACTTAACCTTTTGGACAATTTTATACACCTAAATCCGTGATGTCCCAACATACACTATATACATAAATTTAAATATTCATACCTACACTTACATTCATACGTTTTATGCCTCTACTTATAATCGTATTCATACATATACTCATACGTTTCATGATTTTACCTATACTCATATATTTCATGTTTTCACTTATACTCATACGTTGCGTGCTTATACATATACACATACTACTCGTACGTGTTATGTCGATACACATACTTGCGTGGGTCCCATACATACTTAAGCATGGACTTGCTTACATACTACATTCTTACACGTGCACATTCTTAATTTTCAAATTATGGATACCCTAATTCATACACAACTAGTACAAGCTATGCGGATCAGGCGATGATCAATATAATCACGGGTGCACACGGGATTATAGTGATAGGCGTATGAGAACCATAGAGTGTACTACTGTGTATGGTAAGACACGGAACGTAACATGACACCGAATACGAAACGGACGGAATGTGGTCGAAACATGGTGGATACGCCGCTGGTACTTCCTATATATAAGTGTTTTCACCACGTTACCAAACTTTCGTAAAACGTGTCATGAGAAATTCAGTGTTTTACAAACCTATTTTGGACCTTATACAAACTTTATACAACTTTCAAACGCATTATATCCGATTATCCAATGACGAGACTTCATCCTTAACACACTACGTTCCTCCACCCAACACTTATGCTATTCTTATACTTGCACTCCTTAAGAGTCATTCGTTCACTCTATACTCGAATGATTCTCCTTATCCTTTTAATTCATACAAACCTCGTTCGCAATCAGGCTTGTTTAAACATTCGAGTCCTAACTTACCACGTTACCTATAAAATAGTCTTCCTACTCTAGATTCTTGTGTAACTATACTTAGTATACCTTTAATGCTTTATTTAAAGTACCAAACTTTCTCGTTCCACTCAAGAAACAATTTTTATGAATACGTGGTCTTATACTACCTTTAAAACTCCCTATGCAAACTACCTCACCTTGTCGCTTACAACCGTTTTATAAAGACCTCTTTCATAAATACTATACATTTGCAAAACAACTCCAAATTTGGTTGCTTTACCTATATGCGTCCACTCATGTTTATGCCTCACAACCATTTTAGCCAAACAAATCCTTTTTCAAACCTATTATGACTATTCTCCCAAGATTTCGTACTTTTCAAACGTTTTAAAATTTTCAAGTCTCAAATTTTTACTAAAACTCTTCAAGTCTACATCTTGAATAAATTTCAGGACGAAATTTCCTAAAGGAGGGGAGACTGTAACGCCCCGCGTTTTCATACTTCCTAAATTTAGAAACCATCGTTTGTAAAACTATTTTTGGAAACTTCGTAGTCTTGTAATCGTTCTTTCATTAAAAACGATGTAAAATCCGAGACTTGGATCATTAATGAAACTCGTATTTTGTTACAAATATGTTATACACACTTCATATATGCTCGTATGTTCGAATTGGTGAATCAATTGGTGTTTAATCATTATTCTTGGAAACCATGCGCTAAACTTGTAATTAATCTAAACATATGCATAAAACGTGTTTTGAACGAGAACGACACTTGATTTTGATACTCATACGCTTAATTATACTTGGGTTATACTCCTCATACTTGGATTTATCTTAAACTATGTTTTTGTGGCACTTATAGTCCTTAAAAGACCTAAAAACACTAAAATAATAACTTCAGGGGCTAAATTGTAATTTTTGAAACTTATGTCGGGATAAGAAAGCCCGAGCGGCGCGCCTCAACTTACCTTGATCCTCAAGCGGGCCGCCTGAGGGTGCCCAGATCAGAAAACTCATATCAGCTGCTAATCTACGCGAATTGGCACGAAATCCCACCTTCTAACACTCCCCAATCACCATAAATCCACCTCTAAACACCTCCAATCATCTCCAAACTCTTCCATTATAAATACAACCCTTCTCCAAGCATTTCTACACTTTCACAACCCTCAAATCTCTCTCAAACACTCTCAAGTTCTTGCAAATTTCAGAAATTCGGACAGATTCATACACCTTTACAAAAGTGAGCATAACTTGCTCATTTCTCAACGAAATCACTTGATTCTTCTTCCTACTTGCTTGGATAATCATGGGGTTCGATTCCTTGACTTCTCCTTGGAGAAATCAGACCTGGAATTGCCCTAAAATGGTCCATAAACTTTCTATTTTGTTTTATGTTCTTCAAAAGCTTGTTTAAACTCATCCAACTTGTGTCTAACACATCTCACACCTATGTCCTAATGCTTACAACCTCTCTTATGGTTGGTTAAGCTTAAAAACAAGGTTGATACACTATAAATCAGAGGTTAAAACCTTAAATACTTTCTGTTTTGTTAGGGTATTTCACCCACAAGTCATGTTCAAGCTTAGTTCTTGATGTAGAGTGATATTGGAACAACTTGGGTTGTCCAAACATACAATCCTCACATGATTTGATGATTTCTCTTTAGTTAGGTTGTTTATATTATTGTACTAATCCTACCTCTTGACCCTCCTTGGTTGTTTTTACATCAAGTGAAGTGGTGAACATTCAAGGGGTTCCTAAACGGAAGCTTGTTCTTCCTACCCCATACATGACATCTATGATAACTCGAGGTGCCTAATTGAAGATCTTAATCTTCTACCTCCTACTTGAATTATTGGACTAAATAATATGTAATACTTAACCTAGATATATATATACACTCATTCGAACCTTTGATGTTGAACTTGTGTTTATATGTTAAAGTAGTAGAACATCATCTAAGACCTAAACCTTGTTGTGATTCTTATGGGTGTTCAACTCATGAAAACATTATCATAACCCTTGTGGTTACCAAGTGTCATACAAGTGTTAAGTGTTGAAGATGGTTATTTTCACATGTTATTCTCATATCTTATTTTTATGTTGTTTTAAATACCGAATCTCGACTCTAAGCATACTTGAACTTTAACCCTTACACATTCAATCTTTTAACCTCATCAACTCGTCAATAATTGGATAATTGGAAAGCGTATGCAAACTTTGTGAGTATACTCGTATTTCCCCCTTTTACTTTTACCACTTTTGGGGTGTAACATGTTTACTTATCAACAACTTACACATGAACATTTTGCTTAAACACATGAACATTCCTATTAACATGCTTGTATACGTGATGGCTTGATACTTTAAACTTGGGTGATTCTTATGTGTTGAACTTATCATTAACTTCGTACGAGCCAAACCGTGACATATGTAGCGCTATAGGATTAACGACCCGCCCGTAAACTTGAGGTAATGTCATGAGCCTGTTGCGTTTCCTTGGTTTGATATGTTAGACACATGCCATCTTTATTGTTTATCTTGAATCACATGCTTGCTGTGAGGAATTGTTCGAAACTTATCTTTTGCTATGTATGTACCAAACTTGTATACTCGCCTTTGCTTTTGCATTGAACTTTATTTTAAACATGTTACAGGTTGAGGATGATGATGCTATGAAATGAAGTAGCGTTGATGCCTAGATACACATATAGACGTTTAGGTCAAATACATTGTATAAATGTCATATTTGTTGACTTATTGTTTTCTTGTATTTAACATGTTGTATTTCAAATTTCATGTATTGTAACGTTTATTTATGAAAGAAATCAATTTATCTTTAATTCTATTGCCACAATTAGCGTTATGTGTGATGAGCAATCTTTCTTCGTCTCACTTCGATGTTTCCGCCATCGGTTGGGGTGTGACATTATCCCATGATTCGTTGCTAATGGGGTGGCTGCTAGAGTAGAACCTGACATCCCAAATTTCTCCAAGATATCATGAACATACTTCGTTTGAAGTATGAATATTCCTTTGGGTAGTTGATCAACCTGCAGTCCCAAAAAGAATTTCATCTCACCCATCGATGACATTTCAAATTTCTGCTTCATAACTTGTTCAAAATCTTTGCATAGATTCTCATTTGTTGACCCAAATATGATATCGTCCACATATATTTGAACTATCAGAAGATGTCCGTCGACCTCTTTGGTGAAGAGAGTGGCATCCACTTTTCCACGGATGAAGCTATTGGCTAGCAAGTGTTGAGACAATGTCTCGTACCAAGCTCTCAGGGCTTGGTGTAAACCATACAGCGCTTTGTCTAGCAAGTAGACCTTGTCTTTGTGGATTGGATCGGTGAAGCCCGGTGGCTGACCGACATAAACCTCCTCTTTTACCTTCCCATAGAGAAAAGCCGATTTAACATCTAACTGATAAACTTTGAAGTTTTTCCAAGACGCAAATGCTAGGAAGATTCTGATTGCTTCTAGTCGAGCAACTGGAGCATACACTTCAGTAAAATCTATACCCTCCTGCTGACAGAAACCCTGGACTACGAGTCGAGCTTTGTTACGAACCACAACTCCTCTATCGTCTCTCTTACACTTGAACACCCACTTGGCGTTTATCTTCCTCTGACCATCAGGTAAATCTACTAACTTCCACACACCTAACTTCTCGAATTGGCTTAGTTCCTCCTACATTGCATTGACCCAAGAATCTTCAGTAAGCGCCTCTTTGTAAGTCCTTGGCTCAACCTGCGAGATAAAACAACTCATTGAGAATTCAGTTTGTAAAGGAGCAACTTTTGAATAAAAACATGTAAGCCCTTTATCAATCTGTCTTCGAGTGCGGACGCCTGTCTGCAATTCTCCAATGATCAATTCCTCTGGATGGTATGAAAGAGTTCGTGGCATCACTTCACCTGAAACATCTACATCACCTTCCAGATTAGTAACATTCTGATTTGCACCTTGTTCACTGACTGAGTTTGTTTGACTTGAGATCTGAATTTGCTCCCCCTCAGAATCTAAATCACCACGATCAAATATTGGCATGTTCTCAGATTCTTGATTATCATTCTGTGCCTACTGATTATCTTGAGCAACTTTATTTTGTTGGACATCATCATGTTCACCAGCATTGCTTGGACCTGCTTCATCATCATTTGATGCTCGTTGCGGTCTTCTTGAATACTCAGCTGGGAACCTTTCCAGCGATTCTTCATACTGTCGCAAAATATCCAACTCATCAAAGAAATCTTCTTCTTCTTCTAGTTCTTCCATCATGTCAAACGAATCCCACAACTTTTCGTAATTAAAACGCCATGAGTCACCGGGGTTCTGAGGCGGCATAGTATACCCCTGACACTCAACATTGGGAGCTTCAATAATCCGCTTTAGACTTGGAACGAAGACTCGTCGTAATGGACTTGCATAACCTATGAATATCCCTTCAATACTCTTCGGACCAAACTTTCCAAAAGGCTCTAGAACAGTACAGGGTGACCCAAACGGTTCTAAATACTTCAGATTCGGTTTGCGGTTATTGATCAACTCAAAGCATGTTTTGTTGAATTTCTTGACAGTGAGAACTCTGTTAAGCATATAGCATGCGGCGGAAACTGCTTCTGCCCAAAAATTTATCGGTAGTTTTGAATCAGCAAGCATTGTTCTAGCCGTTTCGATTAGCGTCATGTTTTTACGTTCTCGACTCCATTCTGCTGCGGAGTGTACGGAGCACTAAACTCATGCAATATACCTCTTTCATCATAATATTCTTCCATCTTGTTGTTCTTGAATTCAGTACCATTATCACTTCTAAATCTTTTGATACGCCTTTGGTACAGATTTTCAATCTTTCTGAACAACGCCATCAAACTGTCAAACGTTTCATCTTTCGACTTCAAGAATGATACCCACAAAAATATGGAATAATCATCAGTAACCACAAGACAGTAAAGATCCCCTGTAATACTTTTGACGTTTACTGGACCAAACAGATCCATATGTAGTCTCTCTAATGGTCTGGAAACTGAATTGACTTGCTTTTTAGGGTGTGACTTTTTCTTCTGCTTGCCTTTGATACAACTAATGCACTCCCCTTCCAGATGAAAGCCTTTGATATTAACTCCAAGAACTAAATCATTGTGCACCAAGTGATTCATTTTTCTAAGATGTATATGCCCCATCTTCCGGTGCCACAACTTCGATTCTTTCTCTGTTGCTCTAGACACAAAACAATGAGCCTGACCCGTGGTTGTAGTAGCTACGCTCATGTCCAACACATACAGATCATTCACTCTAGGTGCCCTCATGATAATCCATTCTTCAGGGATAACAAATCCTGGTTTCAAGATTAAACATTCTTTGTCTGTGAAGTGAGTGGTATACATCCTGTCACAAATCTGTGAGATACTCAGCAGATTATTCTCCAGCTCAGCAATGTAGTTAACTCTTTCAAACGTAACAATCCCATTGGATAACGTTCCTTCACCAATAATCCTACCACCTTGATTTCCTGCAAATCCCACATAACCACCATTGATATTTCTAACATTGTACAACAATGCAGTCTTTCTTGTCATATGTCGAGACACTCCGCTATCCATAATCCATCTTGAAATAGCTCTCGGAAGTTCCTGCACATATCATAAACAATTCAATAAAGATGCTGATTCATGCTTCACAATTACCAACTAGGAAGCTCCGGCAATTCAAAACTTGATTAGCTAAAATAAGCTGCCCAAGCCTCATCAGACTCGGGTAACTTAATCTCATCAATACACTTCTCAACTGGCTTAAGAGGTGGAAAGTTTTTATCATTCATTTCCAATTTGGTATCAACAACCTCTTTAATTTCAATTTTAACCTCATTTTCCAATGAACCATTCTTTTTCACAAAATTTTCATAAGAAATTGGAATGTTTTCTTTTCTGGTTTCATTTTGAATATTTTTTTTAGGAACAACTTTCTTCTCTTGTGGAGTTAAAACTTGTTTCTCTGATTTTGGTTTCCATGTTTGTTGAGATGATGCAACCCGTTTGTAAAACTTGTCATTTTTAGTTACCACAATTTTAACAGGTTCAATTTTGTATTTTATGTTCTCATTTTTCAAAATTTTCTCAACAACCATTGGAGCTTTTCCTTTTGCATCAGCCTTCTTCTTTTGACTCTCAACAACTTCAGTCTTAGACTTGGAGTTGGTGCAATTTCTTGCAATGTGACCAACTTTGTTGCATCTAAAACACGTACGAGTATCAACTACCCGATTTGTGCCTTCAGACTAAGGTTGTGAGACCCTCTTCTCAAAGAATTCTTCATTTGATTTCGAAAAAATCTCTTTCTCTTCATCAGAAAGTGAACTTGAGCTGTTCACAAACACTTTCTTCTCATCAAACTTCTTGTTCTGAAAATTCTTTCTTTGATAGTTCTTACCACCCTGATATCCACCCGACCAATTGTTTCGATTGTTGTTATAAAAACGTGGTGGAACAACAGGATTTTTGTAGTAAGCTTTATCTTTTTCAAAATTCATTTGCTTTTTTGTTTGTTTTAAACTCTTTACTTCAGACAAATCAATTTTAACCATTTTGAACACATTTGTCAATTTTGAAACATTTACATTCTCCAGAGGAAACTCAGAATCCGAATACAACTTATCAGATCCAGCCATCTTGTACATCACAAGACCCGGTTCATCATCTAAGTTGTTTTTTGGACTTTTGTTTCGGAATGTATTTGTTCAAGAAACATTCATCATCTTCAGCTGAATCAGACATCAAAACACTTCAGCTGTGCTTTTAACAATCTCAGTTTGAACATTATCATCAGATGATGATGAAGAACATGTAACATCAATTGAATCAGGAAGTTTCACTTCATTTTCTTCCTCAAGATTAACCAACCCAGATTGCTTTTTTCGAATAATTGTCTAGAACTGGTGGTGGAACTTGATGAAAACCCACCCTGTTCCATCACAGTATACATCTTCACCTGCTTTGTCTTTCCCGATGGGTTTGGGAATAATGTGTTGTAAAACAAAGCTTGCGGAGTTGTAACTCTTAAGCTTCAACTGGATTCTCTCATTTTCAATTTCAGCTTCCTGAACTTTAAGTTTCAATTTAGCAATTTCATCCAATTGTTGATTGATTAATTCTTCTTTAATCCTCAAAACACATTGCAATTGGCAATTTTCTTTGTATGTTTTACCATTTCTATCATCATTATCTTTAACCGTGCTTTTAAGCTTCTCAAATTTTTCAGTGATCTGACGATTTTCAAGAACTAACCTTTAATTTTCTTTCCTAACCTTTTTCTTGATCAATTTTATCAGTTACAATTTTGTTAGTTAATTCTTTCAATCGTTCAGTTGAAGCTTTCATCATTTTATCTCGATCAAGGATTTGATCCTCAACACTTCTGACTCTAGCAGTCAAATCTTCAACCTTCTTACCGTTGAGATAAGTGACTGTGCTACAAACTTTGCATTCCTTGATGCAATTTTTGCAGTCAATATCACCACTGAATTTCTTACCTGACTCAGTTGTTGACGCGTTTGAACTGACCTGGCTTTTAGACTCAGAGATGGATTTAGAATCTACCTCAAGCGCCTTAGCTGCCAGCACCTTGTCAGCCATTTTTCCCATGTTTTCAGCATTCAACTCCTGTGTCGTGTCGATGATCCCAGTGTCAATCTTGTTTGACTTCTCTTTCTCTTCTTTCTCCTTCTCTTTCTCTTCTTCTTCTCCGCTTCCCCACCATTTCTTCTGCCAATAATCATCTTCAACTTTATATTCTTTGATTATGGTTTCCACATCAAGAGTGTTATGATCAATAGCAATGTTTCCATAGGGGTCAAGAAAGCATTCCCTGTCTAGATCCCATCGTTTTACTCTTTTTGCCTTAGAAAAGATACCAGCTATTCTGATCAATTTGTTTGTGGCCAAACTCTTTCTGTGATTATACTTCTGTTCTTCAGTTCTGTTATCTTTCCAAGGAATAGGTTCAGTTTTTGCCATGAAAGCATATCTAACCGCATCCTCCTCAGGTAACAACTCGCTCCAGTCGAAACCTTCATCGTCGTGAATCACCGCAAGAGCTCTAGATTTTTCTTTGTTATCTTCAATCTGCTTCATTCTTGGCAGCTCCGATTTGTTCTGATGATATATTGCCTTCTTGCAGTAGTCTTCTCTAAACGGGTTTTCAGACTCATCAGCATACGCGTTTCTGCATTCACGCTTAAAGTGACCTTTCTGCTTGCACTTGAAGCACGTCACCTTAGACTTATCAAATCCCAACTTGGTAGATGGTCCACCAATTGACTTCCTCCCGGTTATCTCCATGAAACGCTGTGCTCGACGAACAGCACTAGCCATACACCATCTTATGTCGATCAGTTCCATCTCCTCAGGATCAATCTGATCATAATCTTCCTTTGTCAGGTTGGTGTTTCCTATCTTCCCTGCTACAAGACTTTCTTAAGATTCTAGCACAGATGCTAAAAAAACCATCTGTTGTTTTGCTGACTCCTCGCTGAAGTTTTGAGCGTTCTTTAAGTCTACAGCGATGTTGCATTGAAATAAGTTCTTTGCATCAGACTGGTTTGAATTTGATGAAGACCCACTGTGATATCCACTGTGACATCCACTGCTTTGACTTTCTTTGCTCGTTGTGGAGACATTCTCAGCAGAAAACGCAGGCTTTGGAGATGTGTTCTTTGGCATCATGCTCTTTGGATAATACAAATCCAAGTTTTGCTGGTATGATGAGTGATTGACTTTGTGCGTCTTCTTTAACTCCAACTCCTGACTTTCTAGTCTCTCAATCAGCAAGTCTACTGTCAATACTTCTGGTGGCTTGATAGTATTCTTTAGCATCAATGCATAATATTGCCAATCCATCTCATCTGGTAACGAATCAAACAATTTGTCAACTAGCTCATCTTGATTATAGAAAATTCCGTGTCTCGCCAGTTCCAGCTTCAGGTGCCCAAACCTCTCGATCATTTTACAAACTGATTCATTCATTAAACACCCAAACAAATCAAACTCTTTTCTAAGTAGTTTCTTTTTGTTTTTCACAATTTTCGTACTTCCTAAACATTTGGTTTTCAACTTATCCCAGAGATCTTTAGCACTAGAGTATTCGATCAAAGATATGATATCTTCTCGAACAGATTGAAATAACAACGCAACACATTTTTGCTCAGCAACAAACGATTCTATCTCCTCAGGTGAAGTTAAGCTTTTGCCACGTTTGCCTCCATCATCGTAACCATTTTTTAGACTTTTCCAGCTGGGAAAAGCAAAGGCCATAAACCAATCCTCAAATTTCTTTGCCCAGCGACTGTATTCTTCTATAGCCATCAACTTCGGGGGTTTGTTATAGGTTCCGAAAGAACTTTCAACCTCCAATGCATCCGATAACTTTTTATTTGTGTTTGGCGTGTTCTCATTGGTGTTGCTAGGAGAAGTATCGTCTCCAGAATTTCCAGCAAATGCAAAGATATCATAAAACGGATTAAAATCATCCATCTTGTACGTACCTGAAAAATCAGCAAACACTTAGAAATATTTTTGATTTTAAAATAAATTCAAACGGAAACACTTGAAGCGAAATCAGCTTTAAAGCAATATAGCTTTTCAAGCGAAATTGCACTACAAGTTCAAGCGAACTACTTCAAGCGAAAACACAATAATTCAGTTCAAGCGAACTCAAACCAATGTGTATACTTTCAAGCGAACACACTTATTACTTTTCAAGCGAACACAGCTCAAGCGAACATATTGATTTCTTTCAAGCGAACACAGTTATATGTATTTTCAAGTGAACACAACAGTAATATTCAAGCGAACAAGAAATTTATCTCTGTTCGCTTGAAAATACACAAGTATTTCAAGCGAGACACTCAGGTTCGTTCAAGCGAACAGTGTTTTTCAAGCGAATGACGTCATCTTTTCACGAACAATTTCAAGTGAACATATGTTTTTGATCAGTTTTAAGCCGTATTTTAGTCCAAAACTTTCAAGGATTAGTTAATACACTATTTCACTTGATATATATCAGTTTTAGGCCATTTTAACCGTGAATTAATGTTCAAATCAGAAAAGAAAGGGTAGAAGTATGAGAATCTGATGATTTCAAGCTGCAATGGTATGAACTCCTTGTCCTGAGCTCTGATACCACTTGTTGGATCGAGTTTGTGACCCTAAAAGTCAGTTAAGGCAGTTCATCTTAGTTTACAAAGGCGGAATCAAAGTAAACCAAGTCACAACAGCTTTGTTCCTTTCAATTCTCTTCTATTAATACCTTTTTGAGTCTTATACAATGATTCTGATGAAATTTCAGCAGCACCTCGACTCACACATACACACATGACCTCAGACCTGATCGCTTCAAATGACAAACACAACCATATTTATAGTCGATGCCTGTTCGCTTGAAATGACACAGATTACTTCAAGCGAACACACATAATTGTGTTTCAAGCGAACATGCAAGAACTAGTTTCAAGCGATCTAGACTTTGTTGGATTCGCTTGAACATGACATTTTGTAATTTCAAGCGAACACATCTATATAACACATATACAAACCCTAATTACATCCTATCTAGACCTAAGACTTGATTAAAACATAGTCAACAGACATTCAGTGCACCAACAATTAGGAATCTGATGCCGTCACTAAACACATTCCATAAATTGTAGCCATTTGTTGAGTGTTTTTTTTTTTTTGGTGTCTAATCCGCATATATATCACCGTTGCCCTTAATTTTCTTGATTGTATATCTCTTAAATGTCAACATATACACGTGTGATTTAGCTTACGAAGATTTTTCAATGCCGAGAAACTCGATCTGAGAGTAAAAAAGGCGTAAGGTTCACAATGGTGTAAAATTAAAATGGGATATACCGGGCTAGGATTCGAGTGACAGGAACAAGGGCCAAACCAACCACCCAAGAATGGAATCGTCGAGCGAAAACACTTGACAACTTCCTAGAAGCAGCTTTTCTTACCACCAGACCTTTCTCCATCAATTAGGAATCTAATGCCGTCACTAAACACATTCCATAAATTGTAGCCATTTGTTGAATGTTTTTTTTGGTGTCTAATCCGCATATATATCACCATTGCCCTTGATTTTCTTGACTGTATATCTCTTAAATGTCAACATATATACGTGTGATTTAGTTTACGAATATTTTTCAATGCGGAGAACCTCGATCAGAGAGTAAAAAAGGCGTAAGGTTCACAATGGTGTAAAATTAAAATGGGATATACCGGCCTAGGATTCGAGTTACAGGAACAAGGGACAAACCAACACCCAAGAATGGAATCGTCGAGCGAAAACACTTGACAACCTCCTAGAAGCAGCTTTTCTTGCTACCAGACCTTTCTCCATCAATTAGGAATCTGATGCCGTCACTAAACACATTCCTTAAATTGTAGCCTTTTATTGAGTGTTTTTTTTTGGTGTCTAATCAGCATATATATCACCATTGCCCTTGATTTTCTTCACTGTATATCTCTTAAATATCAACATATACACGTGTGATTTAGTTTATGAATATTTTTCAATGCCGAGAACCTCGATCAGAGAGTAAAAAAGGCTTAAGGTTCACAATGATGTAAAATTAAAATGGGATATACCAGGCTAGGATTCGAGTTACAGGAACAAGGGCCAAACCAACCACCCAAGAATGGATCGTCGAGAGAAAACTCTTGACAACCTCCTATAAGCTGCTTTTCTTGCCACCAGACCTTTCTCCATCAATTAGAAATCTGAGGTCGTCACTAAACACATTCCGTAAATTGTAGCCATTTGTTAAGTGTTTTTTTTGGTGTCCAATCCGCATATATATCACCATTGCCCTTGATTTTCTTGACTGTATATCTCTTAAATATCAACATATACACGTGTGATTTAGTTTACGAAGATTTTTCAATGCCGAGAACGTCGATCAGAGTAAAAAAGGCGTAAGGTTCACAATGGTGAAAAATTAAAATGGGATATACAGGGCTAGGATTTGGGTTACAGGAACAAGGGCCAAAACAACCACCCAAGAATGGAATCGTCGAGAGAAAACACTTGACAACCTCCTAGAAGCAACTTTTCTTCCCACCAGACCTTTCTCTATCATTTAGGAATCTAATGCCGTCACTAAACGCATTCCTTAAATTGTAGCCATTTGTTGAGTGTTTTTTTTTTGGTGTCTAATCCGCATATATATCACCATTGCCCTTGATTTTCTTGACTGTATATCTCTTAAATGTCAACATATACACGTGTGATTTAGTTTACGAAGATTTTTCAATGCCGAGAAACTCGATCAGAGAGTAAAAAAGGCGTAAGCTTCACATTGGTGTAAAATTAAAATGGGATATACCGGGCTAGGATTCGAGTTACAGGAACAAGGGCCAAACCAACCACACAAGATTTGAATCGTCGAGCGAAAACACTTGACAACCTCCTAGAAGCAGCTTTTCTTACCACCAGACCTTTCTCCATCAATTAGGAATCTAATGCCGTCACTAAACACATTCCTAAAATTGTAGCATTTGTTGACTGTTTTTTTTTTGGTGTCTAATCCGCATATATATCACCTTTGCCATTGATTTTCTTGACTGCATATCTCTTAAATATCAAAATATACACGTGTGATTTAGTTTACGAAGATTTTTCAATGCCGAGAACCTCGATCGGAGAGTAAAAAAGTCGTAAGGTTCACAATGGTGTAAAATTAAAATGGGATATACCGGGCTGGGGTTCGACTTACAGGAACAAGAGCCAAACCAACCACCCAAAAATGGAATCGTCGAGCGAAAACACTTGACAACCTCCTAGAAGCAGCTTTTCTTGCCACCAGACCTTTCTCCATCAATTAGGAATCTGATGTCGTCACTAAACACATTCCTTAAATTGTAGCCATTTGTTGAGTGTATTTTTTGTGTCTAATCCGCATATATATCACCATTGCCCTTGATTTTCTTGACTGTATATCTCTTAAATGTCAACATATACACGTGTGATTTAGTTTACGAAGATTTTTCAATGCCGAGAACCTCAATCGGAGTGTAAAAAAGTCGTAAGGTTCACAATGGTGTAAAATTAAAATGGGATATACCGGAATGGGATTCGAGTTACAGGAACAAGGGCCAAACCAACCACCCAAGAATGGAATCGTCAAGCAAAAAAACTTGACAACCTCCTAGAAGCAGCTTTTCTTGCCACTAGACCTTCAAATAGGAATCTGATGCCGTCACTAAACACATTCCATAAATTGTAGCCATTTGTTAAGTGTTTTTTTTTTGGAGTCTAATCCGCATATATATCACCATTGCCCTTGATTTTCTTGACTGTATATCTCTTAAATGTCAACATATACACGTGTCATTTAGTTTACGAAGATTTTTCAATGCCGAGAACCTCGATCAGAGAGTTAAAAAGGTGTAAGGTTCACAAATGTGTAAAATTAAAATGGGATATACCGGGCTAGGATTCGAGTTACAGGAACAAGGGACAAACCAACCACCCAAGAATGGAATCGTTGAGCGAAAACACTTGACAACCTCCTACAAGCATCTTTTCTTGCCACCAGACCTTTCTCCATCAATTAGGAATCTGATGCCGTCACTAAACACATTCCTTAAATTGTAGCCATTTATTGTGTGTTTTTTTTTTGTTTCTAATCAGCATATATATCACCATTGCCCTTAATTTTCTTGACTGTATATCTCTTAAATATCAACATATACACGTGTGATTTAGTTTACGAAGATTTTTCAATGCCGAGAACCTCGATCAGAGAGTAAAAAAGGCGTAAGGTTCACAATAGCGTAAAATTAAAATGGGAAATACCGGGCTAGGATTCGGGTTACAGGAACAAGGGCCAAACCAGCCATCCAAGAATGGAATCGTCGAGCGAAAACGCTTGACAACCTCCTAGAAGCAGCTTTTCTTCCCAACAGACCTTTCTCCATCAATTAGGAATCTGATGCCGTCACTAAACGCATTCCTTAAATTGTAGCCATTTGTTGAGTGTTTTTTTTTTTGTGTCTAATCCGCATATATATCACCATTGCCCTTGATTTTCTGGACTGTATATCTCTTAAATATCAACATATACACGTGTGATTTAGTTTACTAAGATTTTTCAATGTCGAGAAACTCGATCAGAGAGTAAAAAAGGCGTAAGGTTCACAATGGTGTAAAATTAAAATGGGATATAACGGGCTAGGATTCGAGGTACAGGAACAAGGGCCAAACCAACCACCCAAGAATGGAATCGTCGAGCGAAAACACTTGACAACTTCCTAGAAGCAGCTTTTCTTACTACAATACCTTTCTCCATCAATTAGGAATCTAATGCCGTCACTAAACACAATCCTTAAATTGTAGCATGTGTTGACTGTTTTTTTTTGGTGTCTAATCCGCATATATATCACCATTGCCCTTGATTTTCTTGACTGTATATCTCTTAAATATCAAAATATACATGTGTGATTTAGTTTACGAAGATTTTTCAATGCCGAGAAGCTCGATCGGAGAGTAAAAAAGTCGTAAGTTTCACAATGATGTAAAATTAAAATGGGATATACCGGGCTGGGATTCGACTTACAGGAACAAGGGCCAAACCAACCACCCAAGAATGGAATTCTCAAGTGAAAAAACTTGACAACCTCCTAGAAGCAGCTTTTCTTGCCACCAGACCTTCAATTAGGAATCTGATGCCGTCACTAAACACATTCCATAAATTGTAGCCATTTGTTGAGTGTTTTTTTTTTTTTTGGTGTCTAATCCACATATATATCTCCATTGCCCTTGATTTTCTTGACTGTATATCTGTTAAATGTCAACATATACACGTGTGATTTAGTTAACGAAGATTTTTCAATGCCGAGAACCTCGATCAGAGAGTAAAAAAGGCGTAAGGTTCACAATGGTGTAAAATTAAAATGGGATATACCGGGCTAGGATTCGAGTTACAGGAACAAGGGACAAACCAACCACCCAAGAATGGAATCGTCGAGCGAAAACAATTGACAACCTCCTAGAAGCAGCTTTTCTTGCCACCAGACCTTTCTCCATCAATTAGGAATTTGATGCCGTCACTAAACACATTCTTTAAATTGTAGCCATTTGTTGAGTGTTTTTTTTTTGTGTCTAATCAGCATATATATCACTATTGCCCTTGATGTTCTTGACTGTATATCTCTTAAATATCAACATATACACGTGTGATTTAGTTTACGAAGATTTTTCAATGCCGAGAACCTCGATCAGAGAGTAAAAAAGGCGTAAGGTTCACAATGGTGTAAAATTAAAATGGGATATCCTAGGCTAGGATTCGAGTTACAGGAACAATGGCCAAACCAACCACCCAAGAATGGAATCGTCGAGAGAAAACACTTGACAACCTCCTAGAAGCAGCTTTTGTTGCCACCAGACCTTTCTCCATCAATTAGAAATCTGAGGTCGTCACTAAACACATTCAGCAAAGTGTATCCATTTGTTAAGTGTTTTTTTTTTGGTGTCTAATCCTCATATATATCACCATTGCCCTTGATTTTCTTGACTGTATATCTCTTAAATATCAACATATACACGTGTGATTTAGTTTACGAAGATTTTTCAATGCCGAGAACCTCGATTAGAGTAAAAAAAGCGTAAGGTTCATAATGGTGTAAAATTAAAATGGGATATACCGGGCTAGGATTCGGGTTACAGGAACAAGGGCCAAACCAACCACCCAATAATGGAATCGTCGAGCGAAAACACTTGACAACCTCCTAGAAGCAGTTTTTCTTCCCACTAGACCTTTCTCCATCAATTAGGAATCTTATGCCGTCACTAAACGCATTCCTTAAATTGTAGCCATTTGTTGAGTGTTTTTTTTTTGTGTCTAATCTGCATATATATCACCATTCCCTTGATTTTCTTGACTGTATATCTCTTAAATATCAAAATATACCCGTGTGATTTAGTTTACGAAGATTTTTCAATGCCGAGAAGCTCGATCGGAGAGTAAAAAAGTCGTAAGGTTCACAATGGTGTAAAATTAAAATGGGATATACCGGGCTGGGATTCGACTGACAGGAACAAGGGCCAAACCAACCCCCCCAGAATGGAATTCTCAAGTGAAAAAACTTGACAACCTCCTAGAAGCAGCTTTTCTTGCCACCAGACCTTCAATTAGGAATCCGATGCCGTCACTAAACACATTCCATAAATTGTAGCCATTTGTTGAGTGTTTTTTTTTTTGGTGTCTAATCCACTTATATATCTCCATTGCCCTTGATTTTCTTGACTGTATATCTGTTAAATGTCAACATATACACGCGTGATTTAGTTAACGAAGATTTTTCAATGCCGAGAACCTCGATCAGAGAGAAAAAAAGGCGTAAGGTTCACAATGGTGTAAAATTAAAATGGGATATACCGGGCTTGGATTCGAGTTACAGGAACAAGGGACAAACCAACCACCCAAGAATGGAATCGTAGAGCGAAAACAATTGACAACCTCCTAGAAGCAGCTTTTCTTGCCACCAGACCTTTCTCCATCAATTAGGAATTTGATGCCGTCACTAAACACATTCTTTAAATTGTAGCCATTTGTTGATTGTTTTTTTTTTTGTGTCTAATCTGCATATATATCACTATTGCCCTTGATTTTCTTGACTGTCTATCTCTTAAATATCAACATATACACGTGTGATTTAGTTTACGAAGATTTTTCAATGCCGAGAACCTCGATCAGAGAGTAAAAAAGACGTAAGGTTCACAATGGTGTAAAATTAAAATGGAATATCCTAGGCTAGGATTCGAGTTACAGGAACAATGGCCAAACCAACCACCCAAGAATGGAATCGTCGACAGAAAACAGTTGACAACCTCCTAGAAGCAGCTTTAGTTGCCACCAGACCTTTCTCCATCAATTAGAAATCTGAGGTCGTCACTAAACACATTCAGCAAATTGTAGCCATTTGTTAAGTGTTTTTTTTTTGGTGTCTAATCCGCATATATATCACCATTGCCCTTGATTTTCTTGACTGTATATCTCTTAAATATCAACATATACACGTGTGATTTAGTTTACGAAGATTTTTCAATGCCGAGAACCTCGATTAGAGTAAAAAAAGCGTAAGGTTCACAATGGTGTAAAATTAAAATGGGATATACCGGGCTAGGATTCGGGTTACAGGAACAAGGGCCAAACCAACCACCCAATAATGGAATCGTCGAGCGAAAACACTTGACAACCTCCTAGAAGCAGTTTTTCTTCCCACTAGACCTTTCTCCATCAATTAGGAATCTTATGCCGTCACTAAACGCATTCCTTAAATTGTAGCCATTTGTTGAGTGTTTTTTTTTGTGTCTAATCTGCATATATATCACCATTCCCTTGATTTTCTTGACTGTATATCTCTTAAATATCAAAATATACCCGTGTGATTTAGTTTACGAAGATTTTTCAATGCCGAGAAGCTCGATCGGAGAGTAAAAAAGTCGTAAGGTTCACAATGGTGTAAAATTAAAATGGGATATACCGGGCTGGGATTCGACTTACAGGAACAAGGGCCAAACCAACCCCCCAAGAATGGAATTCTCAAGTGAAAAAACTTGACAACCTCCTAGAAGCAGCTTTTCTTGCCACCAGACCTTCAATTAGGAATCCGATGCCGTCACTAAACACATTCCATAAATTGTAGCCATTTGTTGAGTGTTTTTTTTTTTGGTGTCTAATCCACTTATATATCTCCATTGCCCTTGATTTTCTTGACTGTATATCTGTTAAATGTCAACATATACACGCGTGATTTAGTTAACGAAGATTTTTCAATGCCGAGAACCTCGATCAGAGAGAAAAAAAGGCGTAAGGTTCACAATGGTGTAAAATTAAAATGGGATATACCGGGCTTGGATTCGAGTTACAGGAACAAGGGACAAACCAACCACCCAAGAATGGAATCGTAGAGCGAAAACAATTGACAACCTCCTAGAAGCAGCTTTTCTTGCCACCAGACCTTTCTCCATCAATTAGGAATTTGATGCCGTCACTAAACACATTCTTTAAATTGTAGCCATTTGTTGATTGTTTTTTTTTTTGTGTCTAATCTGCATATATATCACTATTGCCCTTGATTTTCTTGACTGTCTATCTCTTAAATATCAACATATACACGTGTGATTTAGTTTACGAAGATTTTTCAATGCCGAGAACCTCGATCAGAGAGTAAAAAAGACGTAAGGTTCACAATGGTGTAAAATTAAAATGGAATATCCTAGGCTAGGATTCGAGTTACAGGAACAATGGCCAAACCAACCACCCAAGAATGGAATCGTCGACAGAAAACAGTTGACAACCTCCTAGAAGCAGCTTTAGTTGCCACCAGACCTTTCTCCATCAATTAGAAATCTGAGGTCGTCACTAAACACATTCAGCAAATTGTAGCCATTTGTTAAGTGTTTTTTTTTTGGTGTCTAATCCGCATATATATCACCATTGCCCTTGATTTTCTTGACTGTATATCTCTTAAATATCAACATATACACGTGTGATTTAGTTTACGAAGATTTTTCAATGCCGAGAACCTCGATTAGAGTAAAAAAAGCGTAAGGTTCACAATGGTGTAAAATTAAAATGGGATATACCGGGCTAGGATTCGGGTTACAGGAACAAGGGCCAAACCAACCACCCAATAATGGAATCGTCGAGCGAAAACACTTGACAACCTCCTAGAAGCAGTTTTTCTTCCCACTAGACCTTTCTCCATCAATTAGGAATCTTATGCCGTCACTAAACGCATTCCTTAAATTGTAGCCATTTGTTGAGTGTTTTTTTTTGTGTCTAATCTGCATATATATCACCATTCCCTTGATTTTCTTGACTGTATATCTCTTAAATATCAAAATATACCCGTGTGATTTAGTTTACGAAGATTTTTCAATGCCGAGAAGCTCGATCGGAGAGTAAAAAAGTCGTAAGGTTCACAATGGTGTAAAATTAAAATGGGATATACCGGGCTGGGATTCGACTTACAGGAACAAGGGCCAAACCAACCCCCCAAGAATGGAATTCTCAAGTGAAAAAACTTGACAACCTCCTAGAAGCAGCTTTTCTTGCCACCAGACCTTCAATTAGGAATCCGATGCCGTCACTAAACACATTCCATAAATTGTAGCCATTTGTTGATTGTTTTTTTTTTGGTGTCTAATCCACTTATATATCTCCATTGCCCTTGATTTTCTTGACTGTATATCTGTTAAATGTCAACATATACACGCGTGATTTAGTTAACGAAGATTTTTCAATGCCGAGAACCTCGATCAGAGAGAAAAAAAGGCGTAAGGTTCACAATGGTGTAAAATTAAAATGGGATATACCGGGCTTGGATTCGAGTTACAGGAACAAGGGACAAACCAACCACCCAAGAATGGAATCGTAGAGCGAAAACAATTGACAACCTCCTAGAAGCAGCTTTTCTTGCCACCAGACCTTTCTCCATCAATTAGGAATTTGATGCCGTCACTAAACACATTCTTTAAATTGTAGCCATTTGTTGATTGTTTTTTTTTGTGTCTAATCTGCATATATATCACTATTGCCCTTGATTTTCTTGACTGTCTATCTCTTAAATATCAACATATACACGTGTGATTTAGTTTACGAAGATTTTTCAATGCCGAGAACCTCGATCAGAGAGTAAAAAAGACGTAAGGTTCACAATGGTGTAAAATTAAAATGGAATATCCTAGGCTAGGATTCGAGTTACAGGAACAATGGCCAAACCAACCACCCAAGAATGGAATCGTCGACAGAAAACAGTTGACAACCTCCTAGAAGCAGCTTTAGTTGCCACCAGACCTTTCTCCATCAATTAGAAATCTGAGGTCGTCACTAAACACATTCAGCAAATTGTAGCCATTTGTTAAGTGTTTTTTTTTGGTGTCTAATCCGCATATATATCACCATTGCCCTTGATTTTCTTGACTGTATATCTCTTAAATATCAACATATACACGTGTGATTTAGTTTACGAAGATTTTTCAATGCCGAGAACCTCGTCAGAGTAAAAAAAGCATAAGGTTCACAATGGTGTAAAATTAAAATGGGATATACCGGGCTAGGATTCGGGTTACAGGAACAAGGGCCAAACCAACCACCCAAGAATGGAATCGTCGAGCGAAAACACTTGACAACCTCCTAGAAGCAGCTTTTCTTCCCACTAGACCTTTCTCCATCAATTAGGAATCTGATGCCGTCACTAAACGCATTCCTTAAATTGTAGCCATTTGTTGAGTGTTGTTTTTTGGTGTCTAATCCGCATATATATCACCATTGCCCTTGATTTTCTTGACTGTATATCTCTTAAATGTCAATATATACACATGTGATTTAGTTTACGAAGATTTTTCAAAGCCGAGAAACTCGATCAGAGAGTAAAAAAGGCGTAAGGTTCACAATGGTGTAAAATTAAAATGGGATATACCGGGCTAGGATTCGAGTTACAGGAACAAGGGCCCAACCAAACACCCAAGAATGGAATCGTCGAGCGAAAACAATTGACAACCTCCTAGAAGCAGCTTTTCTTGCCACCAGAGCTTTCTCCATCAATTAGGAATTTGATGCCGTCACTAAACACATTCCTTAAATTGTAGCCATTTGTTGAGTGTTTTTTTTTTTTTTTTTTGTCTATTCAGCATATATATCACTATTGCCCTTGATTTTCTTGACTGTATATCTCTTAAATATCAACATATACACGTGTGATTTAGTTTACGAAGATTTTTCAATGCCGAGAACCTCGATCAGAGAGTAAAAAAGGCGTAAGGTTAACAATGGTGTAAAATTAAAATGGGATATACCAGGCTAGGATTTGAGTTACAGGAACAAGGGCCAAAGCAACCACCCAAGAATGGAATCGTCGAGAGAAAACACTTGACAACCTCCTAGAAGCAGCTTTTGTTGCCACCAGACCTTTCCCCATCAATTAGAAATCTGAGGTCGTCACTATACACATTCAGTAAATTGTAGCCATTTGTTAAGTGTTTTTTTTGGTGTTTAATCCGCATATATATCACCATTGCCCTTGATTTTCTTGACTGTATATCTCTTAAATATCAACATATACACGTGTGATTTAGTTTACAAAGATTTTTCAATGCCGAGAACCTCGATCAGAGTAAAAAAGGCGTAAGGTTCACAATGGTGTAAAATTAAAATGGGATATACCGGGCTAGGATTCGGGTTACAGGAACAAGGGCCAAACCAACCACCCAAGAATGGAATCGTCGAGCGAAAACACTTGACAACCTCCTAGAAGCAGTTTTTCTTCCCACTAGACCTTTCTCCATCAATTAGGAATCTTATGCCGTCACTAAACGCATTCCTTAAATTGTAGCCATTTGTTGAGTGTTTTTTTTTTTGGTGTCTAATCTGCATATATATCACCATTCCCTTGATTTTCTTGACTGTATATCTCTTAAATATCAAAATATACCCGTGTGATTTAGTTTAAGAAGATTTTTCAGTGCCGAGAACCTCGATTGGAGAGTAAAAAAGTCGTAAGGTTCACAATGGTGTAAAATTAAAATGGGATATACCGGGCTGGGATTCGACTTACAGGAACAAGGGCCAAACCAACCACCCAAGAATGGAATCATCAAGCGAAAAAACTTGACAACCTCCTAGAAGCAGCTTTTCTTGCCTCCAGACCTTCAATTAGGAATCTGATGCCGTCACTAAACACATTCCATAAATTGTAGCCATTTGTTGGGCGTATTTTTTGTGTCTAATCCCATATATATCACCATTGCCCTTGATTTTCTTGACTGTATATCTCTTAAATGTCAACATATACACGTGTGATTTAGTTTACGAAGATTTTTCAATGCCGAGAACCTCGATCAGAGAGTAAAAAAGGCGTAAGGTTCACAATGGTGTAAAATTAAAATGGGATATACCGGGCTAGGATTCGAGTTACAGGAACAAGGGACAAACCAACCACCCAAGAATGGAATCGTCGAGCGAAAACAATTGACAACCTCCTAGAAGCAGCTTTTCTTGCAACCAGACCTTTTTCTATAAATTAGGAATCTGATGCCGTCAGTAAACACATTCCTTAAATTGTAGCCATTTATTGAGTGTTTTTTTTTTGGTGTTTAATCAGCATATATATCACCATTGTCCTTGATTTTCTTGACTGTATATCTCTTAAATATCAACATATACACGTGTAATTTAGTTTACGAAGATTTTTCAATGCCGAGAACCTCGATCAGAGAGTAAAAAAGGCGTAAGGTTCACAATGGTGTAAAATTAAAATGGGATATACCAGGCTAGGATTCGAGTTACAGGAACAAGGGCCAAGCCAACCACCCAAGAATGGAATCGTCGAGAAAAAACACTTGACAACCTCCTAGAAGCAGCTTTTCTTGCCACCAGACCTTTCTCCATCAATTTAAAATCTGAGGTCGTCACTAAACACATTCCGTAAATTGTAGCCATTTGTTAAGTGTTTTTTTTTTGTGTCTAATCCGCATATATATCACCATTGCCCTTGATTTTCTTGACTGCATATCTCTTAAATATCAACATATACACGTGTGATTTAGTTTACGAAGATTTTTCAATGCCGAGAACCTCGATCAGAGTAAAAAAGGCGTAAGGTTCACAATGGTGTAAAATTAAAATGGGATATACCGGGCTAGGATTCGGGTTACAGGAACAAGGGCCGAACCAACCACCCAAGAATGGAATCGTCGAGCGAAAACACTTGACAACCTCCTAGAAGCAGCTTTTCTTCCCACCAGACCTTTCTCCATCCATTAGGAATCTGATGCCGTCACTAAACGCATTCGTTAAATTGTAGCCATTTGTTGAGTATTTTTTTTGGTGTCTAATCCGCATATATATCACCATTGCCCTTGATTTTCTTGACTGTATATCTATTAAATGTCAACATATACATGTGTGATTTAGTTTACGAAGATTTTTCAATGCCGAGAATCTCGATCAGAGACTAAAAAAGCCGTAAGGTTCACAATGGTGTAAAATTAAAATGGGATATACCGGGCTAGGATTCGAGTTACAGGAACAAGGGTAACCCAACCACCCAAGAATGGAATCGTCGAGCGAAAACACCTGACAACCCCCTAGAAGCAGCTTTTCTTACCACCAGACCTTTCTCCATCAATTAGGAATCTAATGCCGTCAATAAATACATTCCTTAAATTGTAGCCATTTGTTGACTGTTTTTTTTGGTGTCTAATCCGCATATATATCACCAATGCCCTTGATTTTCTTGACTGTATATCTCTTAAATATCAACATATACACGTGTGATTTAGTTTACGAAGATTTTTCAATGCCGATAACCTCGATCGGAGAGTAAAAAAGTCGTAAGGTTCACAATGGTGTAAAATTAAAATGGGATATACCGGGCTAGGATTCGAGTTACAGGAACAAGGGCCAAACGAACCACCCAAGAATGGAATCGTCAAGCGAAAACAGTTGACAACCTCCTAGAAGCAGCTTTTCTTGCCACCAGACCTTTCTCCATCAATTAGGAATCTGAGGTCGTCACTAAACACATTCCGTAAATTGTAGCCATTTGTTGAGTGTTTTTTTTTTGGTGTCTAATCCGCATATATGTCACCATTGCCCTTGATTTTCTTGACTGTATATCTCTTAAATGTCTACATATACTCGTGTGATTTAGTTTACGAAGATTTTTCAATGCCAAGAACCTCGATCAGAGAGTAAAAAAGGCGTAAGGTTCACAATGGTGTAAAATTAAAATGGGATATAACGGGCTAGGATTCGAGTTACAGGAACAAGGGACAAACCAACCACCCAAGAATGGAATCGTCGAGCGAAAACACTTGACAACCTCCTGAAAGCAGCTTTTCTTGCCACCAGACTTTTCTCCATCAATTAGGAATCTGATGCCGTCACTAAGCACATTCCTTAAATTGTTGCCATTTGTTGAGTTTTTTTTTTTTTTTTTGTGTCTAATCTGCATATATATCACCCTTGCCTTTGATTTTCTTGACTGTATATCTCTTAAATATCAAAATATACACGTGTGATTTAGTTTACGAAGATTTTTTACAATGGTGTAAAACTAAAATGGGATATACCGGGCTAGGATTCGAGTTACAGGAACAAGGGCCAAACCAACCACCCAAGAAAGGAATCATCGAGAGAAAACACTTGACAACCTCCTAGAAGTAGCTTTTCTTGCCACCAGACGTTTCTCCATCAATTAGGAATCTGATGTCGTTACTAAACACATTCCTTAAATTGTAGCCATTTGTTGAGTGTTTTTTTTTTGTGTCTAATCCGCATACATATCACAATTGCCCTGGATTTTCTTGACTGTATATCTCTTAAATATCAACATATACACGTGTGATTTAGTTTACAGAGATTTTACAGTGCCGAGAACCTCAATCAGAGAGTAAAAAAGGCGTAAGGTTCACAATGGTGTAAAATTAAAATGGGATATAACGGGCTAGGATTCGAGTTACAGGAACAAGGGACAAACCAACCACCCAAGAATGGAATCGTCGAGCGAAAACACTTGACAACCTCCTGAAAGCAGCTTTTCTTGCCACCAGACTTTTCTCCATCAATTAGGAATCTGATGCCGTCACTAAGCACATTCCTTAAATTGTTGCCATTTGTTGAGTTTTTTTTTTTTTTTTTGGTGTCTAATCTGCATATATATCACCCTTGCCCTTGATTTTCTTAACTGTATATCTCTTAAATATCAAAATATACACGTGTGATTTAGTTTACGAAGATTTTTCACAATGGTGTAAAACTAAAATGGGATATACCGGGCTAGGATTCGAGTTACATAAACAAGGGCCAAACCAACCACCAAAGAATGGAATCGTCGAGTGAAAACACTTGACAAACTCCTAGAAGCAGCTTTTCTTGCCACCAGACCTTTCTCCACCGATTAGGAATCTAATGCCGTCACTAAACACATTCCTTAAATTGTAGCCAATTGTTGAGTGTTTTTTTTGGTGTCCAATCCGCATATATATCACCATTGCCCTTGATTTTCTTGACTGTATATCTCTTAAATGTCAACATATACACGTGTGATTTAGTTTACGAAGATTTTTCAATCCCGAGAACCTCGATCAGAGAGTAAAAAAGGCGTAAGGTTCACAATCGTGTAAAATTAAAATGGGATATACCGGGAAAGGATTCGAGTTACAGGAACAAGGGCCAAACCAACCACCCAAGAATCGAATCGTCGACAGAAAACGCTTGACAACCTCCTAGATGCAGCTTTTCTTGCCACCAGACCTTTCTCCATCAATTAGGAATCTGATGTCGTCACTAAACACTTTCCTTAAATTGTAGGCATTTGTTGTGTGTTTTTTTTTTGTGTCTAATCCGCATATATATCACCATTGCCCTTGATTTTCTTGACCGTATATCTCTTAAATATCAACAAATACACGTGTGATTTAGTTTACGAAGATTTTTCAATGCCGAGAACCTCGATCAGAGTAAAAAAGGCGTAAGGTTCACAATGGTGTAAAATTAAAATGGGATATACCGGGCTAGGATTCGAGTTACAGGAACAAGGGCCAAACCAACCACCCAAGAATGGAATCGTCGAGCGAAAACACTTGACAACGTCCTAGAAGCAGCTTTTCTTCCCACCAGACCTTTCTCCTTCAATTAGGAATCTCATGCCATCACTAAACGCATTCCTTAAATTGTAGCCATTTGTTGAGTGTTTTTTTTTTGTGTCTAATCCGCATATATTTCACCATTGCCCTTGATTTTCTTGACTGTATATCTCTTAAATGTCAACATATACACGTGTGATCTAGTTTACGAAGATTTTACAGTGCCGAGAACCTCGATCAGAGAGTAAAAAAGGCGTAAGTTTCACAATGGTGTAAAATTAAAATGGGATATACCGGGCTAGGATTCGAGTTGCAGGAACAAGGGCTAAACCAACCACCCACGAATGGAATCGTCGAGCGAAAACACTTGACAACCTCCTAGAAGCAGTTTTTCTTACCACCAGACCTTTCTCAATCAATTAGGAATCTGGTGCCGCCACTAAACACATTCCTTAAATTGTATCCATTTGTTGAGTGGTTTTTTTTTTGGTGTCTAATCCCCATATATATCACCATTGCCCTTGATTTTCTTGACAGTATATCTCTTAAATGTCAACATATACACGTGTGATTTAGTTTACGAATATATTTCAATGCCGAGAACCTCGATCAGAGAGTAAAAAAGGCGTAAGGTTCACAATAGTGTAAAATTAAAATTGGATATACCGGGCAAGGATTCGAGTTACAGGAACAAGGGCCAAACCAACCACCCAAGAATGGAATCGGCGAGCGAAAACACTTGACAACCTACTAGAAGCAGCTTTTCTTGCCACCAGACCTTTCTCCATCAATTAGGAATCTGATGCCGTCACTAAACACATTCCTTAAATTGTAGCCATTTGTTGGGTGTTTTTTTTTTGGTGTCTAATCCGCATATATATCACCATTGCCCTTGATTTTCTTGACTGTATATCTCTTAAATGTCAACATATACACGTGTGATTTAGTTTACGAAGATTTTTCAATGCCGAGAACCTCGATCAGAGAGTAAAAAAGGCGTAAGGTTCACAGTGGTGTAAAATTAAAATGGGATGTGCCGGGCTTGGATTCGAGTTACAGGAACAAGGACCAAACCAACCACCCAAGAATGGAATCGTCGAGCGAAAACACTTGACAACCTCGTAGAAGCAGTTTTTCTTACCACCAGACCTTTCTCCATCAATTAGGAATCTGATGCCGCCACTAAACACATTCCTTAAATTGTATCCATTTGTTGAGTGGTTTTTTTTTTGGTGTCTAATCCCCATATATATCACCATTGCCCTTGATTTTCTTGACTGTATATCTCTTAAATGTCAACATATACACGTGTGATTTAGTTTACGAAGATATTTCAATGCAGAGAACCACGATCAGAGAGTAAAAAAGGCGTAAGGTTCACAATAGTGTAAAATTAAAATGGGATATACCGGGAAAGGATTCGAGTTACAGGATCAAGGGCCAAACCAACCACCCAAGAATGGAATCTGCGAGCGAAAACACTTGACAACCTACTAGAAGCAGCTTTTCTTGCCAACAGACCTTTCTTCATCAATTAGGAATATGATGCCGTCACTAAACACATTCCTTAAATTGTAGCCATTTGGTGAGTGATTTTTTTGGTGTCTAATCCGCATATATATCACCATTGCCCTTGATTTTCTTGACTGTATATCTCTTAAATGTCAACATATACACGTGTGATTTAGTTTACGAAGATTTTTCAATGCCGAGAACCTTGATCAGAGAGTAAAAAAGGTGTAAGGTTCACAATGGTGTAAGATTAAAATGGGATATACCGGGCTAGGATTCGAGTTATAGGAACAAGGGGTAAACCAACCACCCAAGAATGGAATCGGCGAGCGAAAACACTTGACAACCTCCTAGAAGCAGCTTTTCTTACCACCAGACCTTTCTCCAACAATTAGAAATCTGATGCCGTCACTAAACACATTCCTTAAATTGTAGCCATTAGTTGATTGTTTTTTTTAGTGTCTAATCCGCATATATATCACCATTGCCCTTGATTTTTATGACTGTGTATCTCTTAAATGTCAACATATACTCGTGTGATTTAGTTTACGAAGATTTTTCAATGCTGATAACCTCGATCAGAGAGTAAAAAAGGATTAAGGTACACAATGGTGTAAAATTAAAAGGGATATACCGGGCAAGGATTCGAGTTACAGGAACAAGGGCCAAACCAACCACCCAAGAATGGAATCGGCGAGCGAAAACACTTGACAACCTACTAGAAGCAGCTTTTCTTGCCACCAGACCTTTCTTCATCAATTAGGAATCTGATGCCGCCACTAAACACATTCCTTAAATTGTATCCATTTGTTGAGTGGTTTTTTTTTTGGTTTCTAATCCCCATTTATATCACCATTGCCCTTGATTTTCTTGACTGTATATCTCTTAAATGTCAACATATACACGTGTGATTTAGTTTACGAAGATATTTCAATGCCGAGAACCACGATCAGAGAGTAAAAAAGGCGTAAGGTTCACAATAGTGTAAAATTAAAATGGGATATACCGGGCAAGGATTCGAGTTACAGGAACAAGGGCCAAACCAACCACCCAAGAATGGAATCGGCGAGCGAAATCACTTGACAACCTCCTAGAAGCAGCTTTTCTTACCACCAGACCTTTCTCCAACAATTAGAAATCTGATCCCGTCACTAAACACATTCCTTAAATTGTAGCCATTAGTTGATTGTTTTTTTTTTTTAGTGTCTAATCCGCATATATATCACCATTGCCCTTGATTTTTATGACTGTGTATCTCTTAAATGTCAACATATACTCGTGTGATTTAGTTTACGAAGATTTTTCAATGCTGATAACCTCGATCAGAGAGTAAAAAAGGATTAAGGTACACAATGGTGTAAAATTAAAAGGGATATACCGTGCAAGGATTCGAGTTACAGGAACAATGGCCAAACCAACCACCCAAGAATGGAATCGGCGAGCGAAAACACTTGACAACCTACTAGAAGCAGCTTTTCTTGCCACCAGACCTTTCTTCATCAATTAGGAATCTGATGCCGCCACTAAACACATTCCTTAAATTGTATCCATTTGTTGAGTGGTTTTTTTTTTTGGTTTCTAATCCCCATTTATATCACCATTGCCCTTGATTTTCTTGACTGTATATCTCTTAAATGTCAACATATACCCGTGTGATTTAGTTTACGAAGATTTTTCAATGCCGAGAACCTCGATCAGAGAGTAAAAAAGGCGTAAGGTTCACAGTGGTGTAAAACTAAAATGGGATGTACCGGGCTAGGATTCGAGTTACAGGAACAAGGGCCAAACCAACCACCCAAGAATGGAATCGTCGAGCGAAAGCACTTGACAACCTCCTAGAAGCAGTTTTTCTTACCACCAGACCTTTCTCCATCAATTAGGAATCTGATGCCGCCACTAAACACATTCCTTAAATTGTATCCATTTGTTGAGTGGTTTTTTTTTTGGTTTCTAATCCCCATTTATATCACCATTGCCCTTGATTTTCTTGACTGTATATCTCTTAAATGTCAACATATACACGTGTGATTTAGTTTACGAAGATATTTCAAAGCCGAGAACCACGATCAGAGAGTAAAAAAGGCGTAAGGTTCACAATAGTGTAAAATTAAAATGGGATATACCGGGCAAGGATTCGAGTTACAGGAACAAGGGCCAAACCAACCACCCAAGAATGGAATCGGCGAGCGAAATCACTTGACAACCTCCTAGAAGCAGCTTTTCTTACCACCAGACCTTTCTCCAACAATTAGAAATCTTATGCCGTCACTAAACACATTCCTTAAATTGTAGGCATTAGTTGATTGTTTTTTTTAGTGTCTAATCCGCATATATATCACCATTGCCCTTGATTTTTATGACTGTTATCTCTTAAATGTCAACATATACTCGTGTGATTTAGTTTACGAAGATTTTTCAATGCTGATAACCTCGATCAGAGAGTAAAAAAGGATTAAGGTACACAATGGTGTAAAATTAAAAGGGATATACCGGGCAAGGATTCGAGTTACAGGAACAAGGACCAAACCAACCACCCAAGAATGGAATCGTCGAGCGAAAACACTTGACAACCTCGTAGAAGCAGTTTTTCTTACCACCAGACCTTTCTCCATCAATTAGGAATCTGATGCCGCCACTAAACACATTCCTTAAATTGTATCCATTTGTTGAGTGGTTTTTTTTGGTGTCTAATCCCCATATATATCACCATTGCCCTTGATTTTCTTGACTGTATATCTCTTAAATGTCAACATATACACGTGTGATTTAGTTTACGAAGATATTTCAATGCAGAGAACCACGATCAGAGAGTAAAAAAGGCGTAAGGTTCACAATAGTGTGAAATTAAAATGGGATATACCGGGAAAGGATTCGAGTTACAATTTCAAGGGCCAAACCAACCACCCAAGAATGGAATCGGCGAGCGAAAACACTTGACAACCTACTAGAAGCAGCTTTTCTTGCCAACAGACCTTTCTTCATCAATTAGGAATATGATGCCGTCACTAAACACATTCCTTAAATTGTAGCCATTTGGTGAGTGATTTTTTTTGGTGTCTAATCCGCATATATATCACCATTGCCCTTGATTTTCTTGACTGTATATCTCTTAAATGTCAACATATACACGTGTGATTTAGTTTACGAAGATTTTTCAATGCCGAGAACCTTGATCAGAGAGTAAAAAAGGTGTAAGGTTCACAATGGTGTAAGATTAAAATGGGATATACCGGGCTAGGATTCGAGTTACAGGAACAAGGGCTAAACCAACCACCCAAGAATGGAATCGTCGAGCGAAAACACTTGACAACCTCCTAGAAGCAGCTTTTCTTACCACCAGACCTTTCTCCAACAATTAGAAATCTGATGCCGTCACTAAACACATTCCTTAAATTGTAGCCATTAGTTGATTGTTTTTTTTTAGTGTCTAATCCGCATATATATCACCATTGCCCTTGATTTTTATGACTGTGTATCTCTTAAATGTCAACATATATTCGTGTGATTTACTTTACGAAGATTTTTCAATGCTGATAACCTCGATCAGAGAGTAAAAAAGGATTAAGGTACACAATGGTGTAAAATTAAAAGGGATATACCGGGCAAGGATTCGAGTTACAGGAAGAAGGGCCAAACCAACCACCCAAGAATGGAATCGGCGAGCGAAAACACTTGACAACCTACTAGAAGCAGCTTTTCTTGCCACCAGACCTTTCTCCATCAATTTGGAATCTGATGACGTCACTAAACACATTCCTTAAATTGTAGCCATTTGTTGAGTGTTTTTTTTTTTGGTGTCTAATCCGCATATATATCACCATTGCCCTTGATTTTCTTGACTGTATATCTCTTAAATGTCAACATATACCCGTGTGATTTAGTTTACGAAGATTTTTCAATGCCGAGAACCTCGATCAGAGAGTAAAAAAGGCGTAAGGTTCACAGTGGTGTAAAACTAAAATGGGATGTACCGGGCTAGGATTCGACTTACAGGAACAAGGGCCAAACCAACCACCCAAGAATGGAATCGTCGAGCGAAAGCACTTGCAAACCTCCTAGAAGCAGTTTTTCTTACCACCAGACCTTTCTCCATCAATTAGGAATCTGATGCCGCCACTAAACACATTCCTTAAATTGTATCCATTTGTTGAGTGGTTTTTTTTCTGGTTTCTAATCCCCATTTATATCACCATTGCCCTTGATTTTCTTGACTGTATATCTCTTAAATGTCAACATATACACGTGTGATTTAGTTTACGAAGATATTTCAATGCCGAGAACCACGATCAGAGAGTAAAAAAGGCGTAAGGTTCACAATAGTGTAAAATTAAAATGGGATATACCGGGCAAGGATTCGAGTTACAGGAACAAGGGCCAAACCAACCACCCAAGAATGGAATCGGCGAGTGAAATCACTTGACAACCTACTAGAAGCAACTTTTCTTGCCACCAGACCTTTCTCCATCAATTAGGAATCTGATGCCGTCACTAAACACATTCCTTAAATTGTAGCCATTTGTTGAGTGATTTTTTTTGGTGTCTAATCCGCATATTTATCACCATTGCCCTTGATTTTCTTGACTGTATATCTCTTAAATGTCAACATATAAACGTGTGATTTAGTTTACGAAGATATTTCAATGCCGAGAACCACGATCAGAGAGTAAAAAAGGCGTAAGGTTCACAATAGTGTAAAATTAAAATGGGATATACCGGGCAAGGATTCGAGTTACAGGAACAAGGGCCAAACCAACCACCCAAGAATGGAATCGGCGAGTGAAATCACTTGACAACCTACTAGAAGCAGCTTTTCTTGCCACCAGACCTTTCTCCCTCAATTAGGAATCTGATGCCGTCACTAAACACATTCCTTAAATTGTAGCCATTTGTTGAGTGATTTTTTTTGGTGTCTAATCCGCATATTTATCACCATTGCCCTTGATTTTCTTGACTGTATATCTCTTAAATGTCAACATATACACGTGTGATTTAGTTTACGAAGATTTTTCAGCGCTGATCACCTCGATCAGAGAGTAAAAAAGGATTAAGGTACACAATGGTGTAAAATTAAAAGGGATATACCGGGCTAGGATTCGAGTTACAGGAACAAGGGCCAAAGCAACCACCCAAGAATGGAATCGTCGAGCGAAAACACTTGACATCCTCCTAGAAGCAGCTTTTCTTGCCACCAGACCTTTCTCCATCAATTAGGAATCTGATGCCGTCACTAAACACATTCCTTAAATTGTAGCCATTTGTTGAGTGTTTTTTTTTTGTGTCTAATCCGCATATATATCACCATTGCCCTTGATTTTCTTGACTGTATATCTCTTAAATGTCAACATATACACGTGTGATTTAGTTTACGAAGATTTTTCAACGCCGAGAACCTCGATCAGAGAGTAAAAAAGGCGTAAGGTTCACAATGGTGTAAGATTAAAATGGGATATGCCGTGCTAGGATTCGAGTTACCGGAAAAAGGGCAAAACCAACCACCCAAGAATGGAATCGTCGAGCGAAAACACTTGACAACCTCCTAGAAGCAGCTTTTCTTCCCACCAGACCTTTCTCTATCAAAGAGGAATCTGATGTTGTCACTAAACACATTCATTAAATTGTAGCCATTTGTTGAGTGTTTTATTTTTTTGGCATCTAATCCGCATATATAACACCATTGCCCTTGATTTTCTTGACTGTATATCTCTTAAATGTCAACATATAGACGTGTGATTTAGTTTACGAAGATTTGTCAATGCCGAGAATATAGATCAGAGAGTAAAAAAGGCGTAAGATTCACAATGGTGTAAAATTAAAATGTGATATACCGGGCTAGGATTCGAGTTACAGGAACAAGGGCCAAACGAACCACCCAATAATGGAATCGTCGAGCGAAAACACTTGAAACCTCCTAGAAGCAGCTTTTCTTACCACCAGACCTTTCTCCATCAATTAGGAATCTAATGCCGTCACTAAACACATTCCTTAAATTGTAGCAATTTGTTGAGTGTTTTTTTTTGGTGCCGAATCCGCATATATATCACCATTGCCCTTGATTTTCTTGACTGTATATCTCTTAAATATCAACATATACACGTGTGATTTAGTTTACGAAGATTTTTCAATGCCGAGAACCTCGATCAGAGAGTAAAAAAGGCGTAAGGTTCACAATGGTGTAAAATTAAAATGTGATATACCAGGCTAGGATTCGAGTTACAGGAACAAGGGCCAAACCAACCGCCCAAGAATGGAATCGTCAAGATAAAACACTTGACAACCTCCTAGAAGCAGCTTTTCTTGCCACCAGACCTTTCTCCATCAATTAGGAATCTGATGTCGTCACTAAACACATTCTTTAAATTATAGCCATTTGTTGAGTGTTTTTTTTTTTTTTTTGTATCTAATCCGCATATATCACCATTGCCCTTGATTTTCTTGAGTGTATATCTCTTAAATATCAACATATACACGTGTGATTTAGTTTACGAAGATTTTTCAATGCTGAGAACCTCGATCAGAGAGTAAAAAAGGCGTAAGGTTCACAATGGTGTTAAATTAAAATGGGATATACCGGGCTAGGATTCGAGTTACAGGAACAAGGGCCAAACCAACCACCCAAGAATGGAATCGTCGAGCAAAAACACTTGACAACCTCCTAGAAGCAGCTTTTCTTGCCACTAGACCTTTCTCCATCAATTAGGAATCTGATGCCGTCACTAAACACATTCCTTAAATTGTAGCCATTTGTTGAGTGTTTTTTTTTTGTGTCTAATCCGCATATATATCACCATTGCCCTTGATTTTCTCGATTGTATATCTCTTAAATATCAATATATACACGTGTGATTTAGTTTACGAAGATTTTTCAATGCCGAGAACTTCGATCAGAGAGTAAAAAAGGCGTAAGGTTCACAATGGTGTAAAATTAAAGTGGGATATATCGGGCTAGGATTCGAGTTACAGGAACAAGGGCCAAACCAACCACCTAAGAATGGAATCGTCGATAGAAAACACTTGACAACCTCCTAGAAGCAGCTTTTCTTGCCACCAGACCTTTCTCCATCAGTTAGGAATCTGATGTCGTCGCTAAACACATTCCTTAAATTGTAGCCATTTGTTGAGTGTTTTTTTTTTTGTGTCTAATCCGCATATATATCACCATTGCCCTTGATTTTCTTGACTGTATATCTCTTAAATATCAACATATACACGTGTGATTTAGTTTACGAAGATTTTTCAATGCCGAGAACCTCGATCAGAGTAAAAAAGGCGTAAGGTTCACAATGGTGTAAAATTACAATGGGATATACCGGGCTAGGATTCGAGTTACCGGAACAAGGGCCAAACCAACCACCGAAGAATGGAATCATCGAGCGAAAACACTTGACAACCTCTTAGAAGCAGCTTTTCTTGCCACCAGACCTTTCTCCATCAATTAGGAATCTAATGCCGTCACTAAACACATTCCTTAAATTGTAGCCATTTGTTAAGTGTTTTTTTTTGTGTCTAATTCGCATATATATCACCATTGCCCTTGATTTTCTTGACTGTATATCTCTTAAATGTCAACATATACACGTGTGATTTAGTTTACGAAGATTTTTCAATGCCGAGAACCTCGATCAGAGATTAAAAAAGGCGTAAGGTTCACAATGGTGTAAAATTAAAATGGGATATATCGGGCTAGGATTCGAGTTACAGGAACAAGGGCCAAACCAACCACCCAAGAATGGAATCGGCGAGCGAAAACACTTGACAACCGACTAGAAGCAGCTTTTCTTGCCACCAGACCTTTCTCCATCAATTAGGAATCTGATGCCGTCACTAAACACATTCCTTAAATTGTAGCCATTTGTTGAGTGATTTTTTTTGGTGTCTAATCCGCATATATATCACCATTGCCCTTGATTTTCTTGACTGTATATCTCTTAAATGTCAACATATACACGTGTGATTTAGTTTACGAAGATTTTTCTGTGCTGATAACCTCGATCAGAGAGTAAAAAAGGATTAAGGTACACAATGGTGTAAAATTAAAAGGGATATACCGGGCTAGGATTCGAGTTACAGGAACAAGGGCCAAAGCAACCACCCAAGAATGGAATCGTCGAGCGAAAACACTTGAATTCCTCATAGAAGCAGCTTTTCTTGCCACCAGATCTTTCTCCATCAATTAGGAATCTGATGCCGTCACTAAACACATTCCTTAAATTGTAGCCATTTGTTGAGTGTTTTTTTTTTTTTTGTGTCTAATCCGCATATATATCACCATTGCCCTTGATTTTCTTGACTGTATATCTCTTAAAGGTCAACATATACACGTGTGATTTAGTTTACGAAGATTTTTCAACGCCGAGAACCTCGATCAGAGAGTAAAAAAGGCGTAAGGTTCACAATGGTGTAAGATTAAAATAGGATATGCCGTGCTAGGATTCGAGTTACCGGAAAAAGGGCAAAACCAACCACCCAAGAATGGAATCGTCGAGCGAAAACACTTGACAACCTCCTAGAAGCAGCTTTTCTTCCCACCAGACCTTTCTCCATCAAAGAGGAATCTGATGTTGTCACTCAACACATTCATTAAATTGTAGCCATTTGTTGAGTGTTTTTTTTTTGGCATCTAATCCGCATATATATCACCATTGCCCTTGATTTTCTTGACTGTATATCTCTTAAATGTCAACATATACATGTGTGATTTAGTTTACGAAGATTTTTAAATGCCGAGAACCTCGATCATAGAGTAAAAAAGGCGTAAGGTTCACAATGGTGTAAAATTAAAATGTGATATACCGGGCTAGGATTCGAGTTACAGGAACAAGGGCCAAACGAACCACCCAATAATGGAATCGTCGAGCGAAAACACTTGAAACCTCCTAGAAGCAGCTTTTCTTACCACCAGACCTTTCTCCATCAATTAGGAATCTGATGCCGTCACTAAACACATTCCTTAAATTGTAGCCATTTGTTGAGTGTTTTTTTGGTGTCTAATCCGCATATATATCACCATTGCCCTTGATTTTCTTGACTGTATATCTCTTAAATTTCAAAATATACACGTGTGATTTAGTTTACGAATATTTTTCAATGCCGAGAACCTCGATCAGAGAGTAAAAAAGGCGGAAGGTTCACAATGGTGTAAAATTAAAATGGGATATACCGGGCTAGTATTCGAGTTACAGGAACAAGGGCCAAACCAACCACCCAAGAATGGAATCGTCGAGTGAAAACACTTGACAACCTCCTAGAAGCAGCTTTTCTTGCCGCCAGAACTTTCTCCATCAATTTGGAATCTGATGCCGTCACTAAACACATTCCTTAAATTGTAGCCATTTGTTGAGTGTTTCTTTTTTGTGTCTAATCCGCATATATATCACCATTGCCCTTGATTTTCTTGACTGTATATCTCTTAAATGTCAACATATAGACATGTGATTTAGTTTACGAAGATTTGTCAATGCCGAGAACCTCGATCAGAGAGTAAAAAAGGCGTAAGGTTCACAATGGTGTAAAATTAAAATGTGATATACCAGGCTAGGATTCGAGTTACAGGAACAAGGGCCAAACCAACCTCCCAAGAATGGAATCGTCGAGAGAAAACACTTGACAACCTCCTAGAAGCAGCATTTCTTGCCACCAGACCTTTCTCCATCAGTTAGGAATCTGATGTCTTCGCTAAACACATTTCTTAAATTGTAGCCATTTGTTGAGTGTTTTTTTTTGGTGTCTAATCCGCATATATATAACCATTGCCCTTGATTTTCTTGACTGTATATCTCTTAAATATCAACATATACACGTGTGATTTAGTTTACGAAGATTTTTCAATGCCGAGAACCTCGATCAGAGTAAAAAAGGCGTAAGGTTCACAATGGTGTAAAATTACAATGGGATATACCGGGCTAGGATTCGAGTTACCGGAACAAGGGCCAAACCAAACACTCAAGAATGGAATCATCGAGCGAAAACACTTGACAACCTCCTAGAAGCAGCTTTTCTTGCCACCAGACCTTTCTCCATCAATTAGGAATCTAATGCCGTCACTAAACACATTCCTTAAATTGTAGCCATTTGTTAAGTGTTTTTTTTGGTGTCTAATCCGCATATATATAACCATTGCCCTTGATTTTCTTGACTGTATATCTCTTAAATGTCAACATATACACGTGTGATTTAGTTTACGAAGATTTTTCAATGCCGAGAACCTCGATCAGAGATTAAAAAAGGCGTAAGGTTCACAATGGTGTAAAATTAAAATGGGAAATCTCGGGCTAGGATTCGAGTTACAGGAACAAGGGCCAAACCAACCACCCAAGAATGGAATCGTCGAGCGAAAACACTTGACAACCTCCAAGAAGCAGCTTTTCTTACCACCAGACCTTTCTCTATCAATTAGGAATCTGATGTCGTCGCTAAACAGATTCCTTAAATTGTAGCCATTTGTTGAGTGTTTTTTTTTTGTCTAATCCGCATATATATCACCATTGCCCTTGATTTTCTTGACTGTGTATCTCTTAAATATCAACATATACACGTGTGATTTAGTTTACGAAGATTTTTCAATGCCGAGAACCTCGATCAGAGAGTAAAAAAGGCGTAAGGTTCACAATGGTGTAAAATTAAAATGTGATATACCAGGCTAGGATTCGAGTTACAAGAAAAAGGGCCAAACCAACCACCCAAGAATGGAATCGTCGAGAGAAAACACTTGACAACCTCCTAGAAGCAGCTTTTCTTGCCACCAGACCTTTCTCCATCAATTAGGTATCTGATGTCGTCACTAAACACATTCCTTAAATTGTAGTCATTTGTTGAGTGTTTTTTTTGTGTCTAATCGGCGTATATATCACCATTGCCCTTGATTTTCTTGACTGTATATCACTTAAATATCAACATATACACGTATGATTTAGTTTACGAAGATTTTTCAATGCCGAGAACCTCGATCAGAGAGTAAAAAAGGCATATGGTTCACAATGGTGTAAAATTAAAATGGGATATATCGGGCTAGGATTCGAGTTACAGGAACAAGGGCCAAACCAACCACCCAAGAATGGAATCGTCGAGAGAAAACACTTGACAACCTCCATGATGCAGCTTTTCTTGCCACCAGACCTTACTCCATCAATTAGGAATCTGATGTCGTCGCTAAACACATTCCTTAAATTGTAGCCATTTGTTGAGTGTTTTTTTTTTTGGTGTCTAATCTTCATATATATCACCATTGCCCTTGATTTTCTTGAATGTATATCTCTTAAATATCAACATATACACGTGTGATTTAGCTTACGAAGATTTTTCAATGCTGAGAACCTCGATCAGATAAAAAAGGCGTAAGGTTCACAATGGTGTAAAATTAAAATGGGATATACCGGGCTAGGATTCGAGTTACAGGAACAAGGGCCAAACCAACCACCCAAGAATGGAATCGTCGAGCGAAAACACTTGACAACCTCCTAGAAGCAGCATTTCTTGCCACCAGACCTTTTTCCATCAATTAGGAATCTAATGCCGTCACTAAACACATTCCTTAAATTGTAGCCATTTGTTAAGTGTTTTTTTTGGTGTCTTATCCGCATATATATCACCATTGCCCTTGATTTTCTTGACTGTATATCTCTTAAATGTTAACATATACACGTGTGATTTAGTTTACGAAGATTTTTCAATGCCGATGATGGGTGTCGAGTGTAATATATATTTGGTGTATATTTTAAGCCCCTTTAACACTTTTTTAGTCAAGTTTTAAATTTATAAAACACGATATTTACTAACACAAAACACACATATGGGCAAGTGCACCCATCGTGAGCGTAGTATAGTGTTGGTAAGATACCGAGGTCGTCCAAGGACACAAGAGCTTTTAGTACCGGTTTATCCTCAACGTCTAATCAAATCAAAAAGTTTAGAAAAATGTTTTAAACTAAGAAAAATAAAAACTAACTAAAATGCTGAAAAATAAAAATAAAAGAAAAACAGATAGACAAGATGAATCACTTGGTTCCGACTCGTGTATAGTGTAACCTTTGATTATTTCTGCACTTTTGCACTTATTTAAGAGATTATCTTAGTTATTGTAGTAGGCCCCTCTTTTGAAGGTGACGTTACCCTCAACCCAGTAGTTTGAGTCAGCAAGGATACAATCCTAAAGGGTCGGATTATTGAAAGATAATGAATGAAGTTATTAATGCAAATTATGGTAGGCCCCTCTTTTGGAGGTGACGTTACCCTCGACTAAGTAGTCTGAGTCAGCAGGGATACAGTCCTAAATAGCCGGGTTATAGTATTAATAGTAGTTAACTTATGAGGGGATCAAAGAGTTTGGACCCCCGCCATCCAATACCGTTAAGTATTGAAGGATGTCCTACTAAATTTGACCCAGGTCCATTGTAGGACCTCTAAACGCTGAACAATGGCAAGACTCTTACCAAACCGTTCCCTTAACCCCCGACCAGGTAGCCAACATACCTCCATATGGACCGTGGAGATATGAATGGTGAAAATCTTTTATTTTATATAGACAGTAAAATAATGCCAAGACACCACGGACAAACGATAAGGAAGAATCACCTTCAACATAAGAAACTAGTTATTAAAATCGTTAATACAAAACCAAGTAAAAAGTGCGAAAATATTAGAAATAAAAAGTATTACACTAGACACTTGTCTTCACCAAGTGATGTAAGAGACTTAGGCAAACATGGCCTTGATTGTCAAGAACTCTTACGATCAATCTTGGATCCCGAGACGACTCACACACTCTATGATGGACAATGGATGATGGTGGTGGATGATGGTGTTATGGTGGTGGTGGGTGGTGGGTGAAGTGTAATAGAGGTGGTGTGCCAAGGGATGGTTTGAGCTTGAGCCAAGCACTCCTATTTATAGGCTGAACAGAAGCTCGGGCACGGCCCCGTGTCCACATCCTTCTCTTTCTTCATTTAATGCAGCTTGTCTTATTAGTTTACCACGCCCCCGTGTCCGCTGAGCACGGCCCCGTGTGCAGAAGAATCTTTGTACTATGAAGATTTGCCCAGATTGTGCGAATCTTATAGTTGACCACGGCCCCGTGTCAGCTGAGCACGGCCCCGTGGTGGGCAATAGAAGCTTCTACCACTTTGTCTTTTCAGCTGACACTTGGGCACGCCCCCGTGCTGGCTGAGCACGGGGCGTGTTCAGTCTTCTGTCTTCTTGTTTTGCTTGGGAAGATGCTATCGTGGGGTCGGACATGTCACGTCTTGTTCCTTTTCTTGTATTTATGTTAGATTTTGATGTCTTTTTTGCTTCTTTTGTTAATTTGAGCTCATTTAATCCTGAAAATACAAAAGGAAGACAAAAGCACACTTTTTCCAAGATTAGTACTAAAAAAGGGTTAGTTTTAAGCCACAATTGATGAAATTTATAAGTTGCATTTTGCACACATCAAATACCCCCACACTTGAATCTTTGCTTGTCCTCAAGCAAAACTCTTTAATATGTGGCTATTACACTCCCAAATGGAATGAGTAGAGAAGAAAGTTTTTGGGCTTGTCATAGAGTGTCGGGATTTCCAAGATTCTTTATTTAGTTTTACTTTTATTTATTTACAATCCTATTCGTCATGATTTATTTAAAACTTTTCATAAGATAAATTACTTATTAGGGCATAACATGCCTCTTTAAAATTCTATTTATATACAAGTTCACATACCTCACGGGGATCACTCAACACTCGGCCGAAAATGTATTTTTGTGGATCACTCGAGTGCGGCATGGAACTTACTCCTACCATAAGCTTGCCAAGCAATCAATCCTCCTCCTTTTTAACTTATATACCTTTGTAAATATCAAGAGGACTTTTTGGGTGAAGGGTTAGGCTTGGGTTAAAGGTAGGTGGTTGGGTTAGTGGTTAGTGGTTAGTAGAAAAAGGGCGAAAAGCGTAACAAGCGTCGGTTTTCGTAAGACTTTTTATTTTTGTAACTTTTATTTTGATGAAGCTATTATTCAAACAAAGTAATTTTTGATGAACTTGTTTGTTTATTTTCTTTTGCTTCATCATCAACACACTTCTCTTTTTTTTTTTTTTTAAAGTCATATGAAAAACCGAACTTGTTACTAAAACAAAGGGTTAAAAATGAAAAAGGCTTTGGTGGGAAAAAAGGGTGTTTGGTTTGGGTTATGAAATGAAAAGGTTTAGGCTCAAAGGGGCTAACTAGGGGGATTTTGGGTAGGTGGTAAAAAAAAAAAAGAAAAATAATGGTGTAGAAATAAAAAGGGTTAGTCCTAATGCCTCTGTCATTTACTTACTCGGGTTTAAGTTGGTAAGGACTGGGAATGTATCATCATGGCAAGTTCTAGAGTCGTAAGAACCAAGCGGCTATTCACTCAAGAAATGAAAAATGAGCATTTAGTTTAATGATATGTAATTGTATGCTCAATAAAGGCTCAAAACTCACTTTTGTGGGAATGGGTTTTTATGTGATCAAGTATATATAATCAAATTTTAACTAAGCTTGTCATGCCTTTTCATAATTTTCTTATGTTGGTTCTTTTTATCACGACGCTATCGGTTGTAAATTCGTAAAAATATAACCTTTTTAGAACTTGAAATTCCCGAGTTAAACCTAGACAATGAAAAAAATGATTTTTTTTTTTTTGAAAAAAAAATTGGGGTGATTAGCGGTTCCAATAGAGTTTTGTGTAAGGCTTGTATTTAGGACTTGCAAGATTCAAGGTTTTAACATCCCCCCCACATTTAAATTACACATTGTCCTCAATGTGTCCTAAAAAAATAAGTTTATAGGTTGATTGAATGTGTAAAAGGTGTGAATAAAAAAAAACAAAATTTTATGTTACTGGTTACCTGGGCATGACCCCGTGTTGAGTGGACACGACCCCGTGCTCAGGTGCCAGTAACAAAAACTTACAGAAGGTGAACACGGGGGCGTATTGGGTGAACACGACCCCGTGTCTGTCAAGGTCTGCAGAATTAAAACAAACAGCAGGTTCAGGGGAGTGGGCACGGGGGCGTGTCGGCTGGACACGGCCCCGTGTGGACAATCTGCAAGGTTGAAAAAACAGGTTTCTTTCTTCGATTTTCCTGTCCCGGCTTTAGTAGTACTAATGCTTAGTACTCTAAGCCTCGTATGTACCTGCTTAATCAATAAACACTATACCACACCATAGCAAACCTCCTAATTTTTACCAAGTTCAATCATCCATGTCAAAGAAAAATAAATGCAGAAAATAAAAGAAGTTAGGGAAAGTAAATTGTTCAACACTTGGCACGCAGGCCTCAAATTGTTCAAGATTAGAAAAGGTTAACCTGGGGAATCATCAAACAACCGCCTCTTCCTCCGCTCCTCCCGCCTAATCCATGTCCTCATCATCATCATCATCATCATCCCCTCCATGGCCCGCATTGTGGTCCCGAATATATCCAATATCATCTTGGATATCGGATATGTTTCTCTCGATAGCTCCAACCCGGTGGTACGTGTTGCTCGCCATGTTGTAGGTGTTCCTGGTGCACATAAGGTTTTCCTGCAACAAATCATGCAAACTTTGGAAATTAGGAAAACCGCCTCCTGAGGAGGATTGGCCCGGATCACCTTGGGGTTGGTACTGATACTGATGATGTTGTGGACCGTGAAGGACAAGTGCCTCTTGCGGGTTCCATGCATGACCTTGCATCCATTGAAAGCATACCGTCCCGTCTTCCGCCTCATAAATTAGGTTCATTGAGCGGCATATGTGTATATCCACCCTACCCGACCATGGGCTCCTTTCAAATGACCTAGGTATGCGGGTGAAGTGCCTGAAGAGACGGTACACCCATCCCCCAAAGAAGATAGGGGTCGGTGCACTTGCAAGGTAGTTATGATGCATGTTTCGGAGCATGAGGAACGGAACATCAAGCGGCCTGCGGGTATGGATACAGTGGAGGACAACAAGATCTCTTAACCCAACGACGCCACTGCTATCATGCCTTTGGCTAAGAGAGTAGCCGAGGAGCCTATGGATGTATATGTAGAGCGGTTCCCTCAGCTTCGTACTCTTAGTGCTGCTCGGATTGTAGTACCCTTCACCAATCTGAGCCCAAATGGCTTGGCGTTCGTTCTCACCTATCTCTCGCATTCCTCCAGTATTTTCCTCATTTCCCGCATCCTCTTCTGCATACAACCCGACAATCGACCCAAATTGTGCCATAGAGATCGAATACCTCGTCCCGCCACATCGGAATGCTACCCCATCATTGTCGAACGGGTCGCACCTTGAGTTGAATGTGAAGGTGCTATAGAATTCCAAAGTGCATTCGTGGACGGAACGGAGTCGAGTTGTTAAAGCGACTCTTAGTGGTCCCGTGACAATGTTGTTGAAACGGTCGATTTGATTCACCATGGTTAACAGCTCCGTGCATGCTTGCCTCGGGTATTCCTCCGGCCTTGTTTGAAGTATTTCGTACCTAGCCCTCGCATCGAGCTCGTTTGCGTTAAACCTTGTGAACTTCCTTGCCATCTTGATGTTATTAGAGTGATGGGAGACGTCGAAAATCTGAGAAAAATCGCCTGGAACCAGAGCTTTTGCGGGGAAACGGGGCGTGTGGAATGTTGTAACTGTTGTGAAAAAGGGGATATATCCCGTCTGCAGCGCGAACACGGCCCCGTGTCCAGCGGACACGGCCTCGTGCTGAGCAAGGTTTTTTTTTTTTTTTTTTTTTGGTGCTCATGTGAGTGCCCTTGTTTCCCATAAGCTTTGGTTAGAAAACTTACCGCTTTAGATGTCGTCCCGATCGCTCGTAACTTACCAGGTATGATGTTGATGTTTTCATTCTTCCACCGTTTGAAGCGAGATCTCTTCCTCTTCATCCTCAATGAATCCTTGATAGAGTTTCAGCCGTTGGCCATTGACTTTGAATGGAGGCCCATTTCGAGATTTAATTTCTACTGCACCGTGTGGGAAAATATGGGTGACGGAAAAAGGTCCTGACCACCTAGACTTTAATTTACCAGGAAATAATCGAAGCCGTGAATTAAACAAAAGAACTAGATATCCTACTCGAAATTCATTAGGTTTAATATGTTTGTCATGCAAATTTTTCATTCTTTCCTTATAAATTTCGGAGTTTGAGTATGCATAATTCCTAAGTTCGTCTAATTCATTTAATTGACAAAATCGATTTTTACCAGCAAATTCTAAATCTAAGTTTACATTTTTAATTGCCCAGTAGGCTTTGTGTGCAATCTCTACTGGCAAGTGACAACTTTTTCCGTAGACTAGCTTATATGGGGTTGTACCTATTGTTGTTTTATAAGCAGTTCGAAAAGCCCATAAAGCATCATCTAATTTATCTGCCCATTCCTTTTTATTTAACCCTACGGTTTTTTCAAGTATTCGTTTTAAACCTCTATTAGTCACTTCGGCTTGTCCGTTTGTTTGAGGGTGATATGCTGCTGAGACCCGGTGATAGACCCCATATCTTGTTAAAAATTTTTCAAGTTGATGGTTGCGAAAATGGGTACCTCTATCACTTATTAATACTTTAGGTGTGCCAAAATGAGAGAATAATTTCTTCAAAAATCTTACCACGACTCTTCCATCATTCGTTGGAAGTGCCTCGGCCTCAGCCCATTTAGACAAGTAGTCTACTGCCACAAGTATATATTTCCTTTCGATGGTGGGAAAGGTCCCATAAAGTCGAGTCCCCACACATCAAAAATTTCACAAACAAGAATGCCATTTTGTGGCATTTCGTTTTTGGAAGAAATGTTACCTGATCTTTGGCAAGCATCACATGTCTTGAAAAGACTTTGGGCATCTTTGTAAGTGGTTGGCCAATAAAATCCTGAATCAAATACCTTTGGTGCGGTACTAGCGGCACCATGATGCCCTCCGTATGGACCTTCATGACAATGGCGAAGAATTCTTCGTGCTTCGCTACCATATACGCATCGTCGGACGAGTTGGTCGGCACACATTTTGAAAAGATATGGATCTTCCCAAAAATAGTGTTTCACATTGGCAAAGAATTTTTTCCTTTGATGATGTGGCCAACCCTTAGCGACTATACCGCTAGCTAGGTAGTTAGCATAGTCGGCGTACCATGGTTCTTCCTTGTATTCCACCATTTCCAGGGACTCAGTTGGAAATTTTTCGTTGATTTGCTCATCCCTGGTTGCCTCCAAAGTTGGGTCTTCAAAGCGCGAAAGATGATCTGCTGCGGTGTTTTCTGCTCCTCTTTTGTCTTTGATTTCAATATCAAATTCTTGGAGGAGTAGAATCCACCGAATCAAACGTGGTTTTGCGTCCTGCTTTTTGAAGAGATATCGAATGGCTGCATGATCTGTATAGACTATAGTTTTAGAAAGAACAAGATAAGAACGAAATTTATCAAAAGCAAATACCACAGCTAGTAATTCTTTTTCAGTTGTTGTGTAATTTTCTTGTGCATCATTTAGTGTTTTACTAGCATAATAAATTGGGTGGAAGTGCTTTTCTTTTCTTTGTCCCAAGACAGCTCCAACTGCAAAGTCACTAGCATCACACATGATTTCGAAAGGGAATTTCCAATCAGGCGCTATCATGATAGGTGCATTGACTAACATTTCTTTTAGGGTTAGAAATGCTTGATTGCAATCCTTGTCAAAGATGAACGGGGCATCTTTTTCAAGTAATTTTGTTAGAGGCCTTGAAATTTTAGAAAAGTCTTTGATAAACCGCCTATAAAATTCGGCATGCCCTAGGAAACTTCTGATAGCTCTTACGGAGGATGGAGGTGGTAGTCTAGAAATGGTATCTATTTTGGCTCGATCCACCTCCATTCCTTCGCTTGAGATCTTGTGACCGAGTACTATTCCCTCCGTTACCATGAAATGGCATTTTTCCCAATTAAGGGCGAGGTTACTTTCCTCACATCGGGATAGCATTCGTTCAAGGTTATTGAGGCATTGGTCATATGAATCCCCAAAGATAGAAAAATCGTCCATAAAGACTTCCATTGTTTTTTCTATCAAGTCGTGGAAGATGGCTACCATGCAACGTTGGAATGTTGCGGGGGCATTACATAGACCGAACGGCATGCGTCGACAAGCAAAAGTTCCATAGGGACACGTGAAAGTTGTCTTTTCTTGGTCTTCGGGTGCTATTGGGATTTGAAAGTAACCTGAAAAACCATCCAAGAAACAATAAAATTTATGACCGGATAATCTTTCTAACATTTGATCAATGAAGGGTAAAGGAAAGTGATCTTTTCTTGTAGCTTCATTTAATCGTCTATAATCTATACATACTCTCCATCCTGTGACGGTTCTCGTGGGTATTAATTCATTTTTTTCGTTAGTTATCACCGTCATACCTCCTTTCTTTGGAACTACTTGAACGGGACTCACCCAAGGACTATCGGAGATAGGATAGATAAGTCCGGCATCAAGTAATTTGATGACTTCGTTTTTAACCACTTCTTGAACATTTGGATTTACTCGACGTTGTGGTTGTATTACCGATTTGTAGTCATCATTCATTAAAATTTTGTGCGTACACATGGAATGACTAATTCCTTTTATGTCTACAAGTTTCCAAGCTATTGCGTTTTTGTGTTTTTTCAAAAGACTAATTAATTTTTCTTTTTCTGAGTTATCTAATTTAGACGAAATAATTACAGGTAAATTACCATCTTTGTCTAGAAAAGCATATTCCAAACCTTTTGGAAGTTCTTTGAGCTCAAGTGGTGGGTCTTTAGGAGACTCCTTATTTGGTTGCTCATTTCGATCAAGAACTTTAAAAGTTTGTTCTATGGCGACCTCTTCTTCAACAAAGTGGTCAATCACTTCACTTGTATCGGGTGGTTCATCTTCATCTTCAATTAGGGGGTCATTATTGCCGAATGGGTATTTCATTGATCGTTCGAGATCGACACTTCTTTTAAATGCCCCTAATTAAAGAGGTAGATTGTTGAACTTCCGGTTTTTCAAAGCTTCGTGAGTTTTTACAAATGGTCGTCCCAACATTAGAGGAGCGTCATTGAGGATGACAAAGTCGGTCGGGATTACCATTTGATTTGTTTGAACCAATACATCTTCAACTACACCGATTGATTTTATTACTTTCCGATTGGATAGAAAAATGGGTATTTGAAGTGGAGAAAAATCACTAATACTTAATTTTTCGAAAATGTAGTTAGGCATTATCTTAACACAAAGATCTTTATCAATTGTGACATTACTAATAAATGAATTTTGAAAGAAACATGGAACCGGTATAATGTTAATTTCAAATGGGTCTTCTTTTATTAGCGAGATTTGATCATTAGTTAACTTAACACTTACAGTTTCGTCAATTTTGGTGTTAGTGTTTAACTCTTTTAAAAACTTAGCATGAGTGGGTACTAAACAATGATTTTCAAAAGAAGGTGACAAGAGATTAATTTCTTCAAAATTAGACTCTTCTTGAATTTTAACGTTGTCAGACTCACCTTTTTCGTTGTTTAACTCATGTGTCGGTTTATCACTTATTTGTTCTTCCATTTTTACACTTTCGGTTATCTCTTCTTTAATTAATTCTTCTCTTGCGTGGGACTCCTCTTCCCTTGCGCGAGATTCTTTTATATAGCGATCGATAACTCTAATGTGTTCTAATATCCTATCGGTCACTTCGGTTATAGAAAAAGAATCGGGATTTTCAAAGCTTGAATCCGGTTGTTCGATCCTTTGTTCCTCATAATACCCATATGAAGTAGATGGTTCACACCATTGTTCTTCATTGTAAGTATATGATGGGTAAGGGTCGTAATTTTGTTCTTCATAATACTCATATGAGGTGGGTTGTTCACGCCATGGTTCTTCATAATAAGCATACGAAGGTGGTGGCTCATATCTTGGTTCCTCAAAGTATGAGTATGAAGGCTCATACCTTGGTTCATCAAAATATGAGTATGAGGGAGGAGGTTCATACCTTTGGTCTTCATATGATGTGTATGAAATTGATGGCTCGTACCTGGGCTCCTCATAGTAGGTGTATGAATTGGATGGTTGATATGAGTGACTATTTTGAACCGAGTGTGGGTTACGACAATTAGTGCAATAATTACTCCTATAATCATCCTCCTCATAGGTGTAGTTGTAACCTCCTGAGTATTGATCCATAAGAATCACTCAGCATACCACAACCAAGTCTCGAGATCAGAAAACAAAAATAAAAACGGAAACAGAGGCTGGACACGGCCCCGTGTACAGAATCTGTATCTGGGCGTTTCAATTAAAGTTACTGATTTCGTTGAGCACGGCCCGTGTTCAAGCTACTGTTACTGGGTGTTTTTATGAAAATGTGCAGCACGGCCCCGTGTTCAGTGAGCACGGCCCGTGTTCAGTTTACTGTAAATGCAAAACTAAACAAAAATGCAGAAAAATGTGCGCGCTTTTTAAAAAGGGTTTGAAAAACTGATTAGGCCGTCGATTTTAAGCTTTCTTAAAATCCTTGTGTCCCCGGCAACGGCGCCAAAAACTTGATGGGTGTCGAGTGTTATATATATTAGGTGTATATTTTAAGCCCCTTTAACACTTGTTTTAGTCAAGTTTTAAATTTATAAAACACGATATTTACTAACACAAAACACACATATGGGCAAGTGCACCCATCGTGAGCGTAGTATAGTGTTGGTAAGATACCGAGGTCGTCCAAGGACACAAGAGCTTTTAGTACCGGTTTATCCTCAACGTCTAATCAAATAAAAAAGTTTAGAAAAATGTTTTAAACTAAGAAAAATAAAAACTAACTAAAATGCTGAAAAATAAAAATAAAAGAAAAACAGATAGACAAGATGAATCACTTGGTTCCGACTCGTGTATAGTGTAACCTTTGATTATTTCCGCACTTTTGCACTTATTTAAGAGATTATCTTAGTTATTGTAGTAGGCCCCTCTTTTGAAGGTGACGTTACCCTTAACCCAGTAGTTTGAGTCAGCAAGGATACAATCCTAAAGGGTCGGATTATTGAAAGATAATGAATGAAGTTATTAATGCAAATTATGGTAGGCCCCTCTTTTGGAGGTGATGTTACCCTCGACTAAGTAGTCTGAGTCAGCAGGGATACAGTCCTAAATAGCCGGGTTATAGTATTAATAGTTGTTAACTTATGAGGGGATCAAAGAGTTTGGACCCCCGCCATCCAATACCGTTAAGTATTGAAGGAGGTCCTACTAAATTTAACCCAGGTCCATTGCAGGACCTCTAAACGCTGAACAATGGCAAGACTCTTACCAAACCGTTCCCTTAACCCCCGACCAGGTAGCCAACATACCTCCATATAGACCGTGGAGATATGAATGGTGAAAATCTTTTATTTTATATAGACAGTAAAATAATGCCAAGACACCACGGACAAACGATAAGGAACAATCACCTTCAACATAAGAAACTAGTTATTAAAGTCATTAATACAAAACCAAGTAAAAAGTGCGAAAAGATTAGAAATAAAAAGTATTACACTAGACACTTGTCTTCACCAAGTGATGTAAGAGACTTAGGCAAACATGGCCTTGATTGTCAAGAACTCTTACGATCAATCTTGGATCCCTAGACGACTCACACACTCTATGATGGACAATGGATGATGGTGGTGGATGATGGTGTTATGGTGGTGGTGGGTGGTGGGTGAAGTGTGAGAGAGGTGGTGTGCCAAGGGATGGTTTGAGCTTGAGCCAAGCACTCCTATTTATAGGCTGAACAGAAGCTCGGGCACGGCCCCGTGTCTAGTGGGCACGGCCCCGTGTCCACATCCTTCTCTTTCTTCATTTAATGCAGCTTGTCTTATTAGTTGACCACGCCCCCGTGTCCGCTGAGCACGACCCCGTGTGCAGAAGAATCTTTGTACTATGAAGATTTGCCCAGATTGTGCGAATCTTATAGTTGACCACGGCCCCGTGTCCGCTGAGCACGGCCCCGTGGTGGGAAATAGAAGCTTCTACCACTTTGTCTTTTCTACTGACACTTGGGCACGCCCCCGTGCTGGCTGAGCACGGGGCGTGTAAAGTCTTCTGTCTTCTTGTTTTGCGTGGGAAGATGCTATCGTGGGGTCGGGCATGTCACGTCTTGTTCCTTTTCTTGTATTTATGTTAGATTTTGATGTCTTTTTTGCTTCTTTTGTTAAATTGAGCTCATTTAATCCTGAAAATACAAAACGAAGACAAAAGTAAAAATTTTCCAACATTAGTACTAAAAAGGGGTTAGTTTTATGCCACAATTGATGAAATTTACATGTTGCATTTTGCACACATCAGCCGAGAACCTCGATCAGAGAGTAAAAAAGGCGTAAGGTTCACAATGGTGTAAAATTAAAATGGGATATACCGGGCTAGGATTCGAGTTACAGGAACAAGGGCCAAACCAACCACCCAAGAATGGAATCGTCGAGCGAAAACACTTGACAACCTCCTAGAAGCAGCTTTTCTTACCACCAGACCTTTCTCCATCAATTAGGAATCTGATGTCGTCGCTAAACACATTCCTTAAATTGTAGCCATTTGTTGAGTGTTTTTTTTTTGGTGTCTAATCCGCATATATATCACCATTGCCCTTGATTTTCTTACCTGTATATCTCTTAAATATCAACATATACACGTGTGATTTAGTTTACGAAGATTTTTCAATGCCAAGAACCTCGATCAGAGAGTAAAAAAGGCGTAAGGTTCACAATGGTGTAAAATTAAAATGTGATATACCAGGCTAGGATTCGAGTTACAGGAACAAGGGCCAAACCAACCACCCAAGAATGGAATTGTCGAGAGAAAACACTTGAAAACCTCCTAGAAGCAGCTTTTCTTGCCACCAGACCTTTCTCCATCAATTAGGAATCTGATATCGTCACTAAACACATTCCTTAAATTGTAGTCATTTGTTGAGTGTTTTTTTTTTGTGTCTAATCGGCATATATATATATATATATAACACCATTGCCCTTGATTTTCTTGTCTGTATATCTCTTAAATATCAACATATACATGTATGATTAGTTTACGAAGATTTTTCAATGCCGAGAACCTCGATCAGAGAGTAAAAAAGGCGTAAGGTTCACAATGGTGTAAAATTAAAATGGGATATACCGGGCCAGCATTCGAGTTACAGGAACAAGGGCCAAACCAACCACCCAAGAATGGAATCGTCGAGCGAAAACACTTGACAACCACCTACAAGCAGCTTTTCTTGCCACCATAGATTTCTCCATCAATTAGGAATATGATTCCGTCACTAAACACATTCCTTAAATTGTAGCCATTTGTTGAGTGTTTTTTTTGGTGTCTAATCCGCATATATATATATCCATTGCCCTTGATTTTCTTGACTGTATATCTCTTAAATGTCAACATATACACATGTGATTTAGTTTACGTAGATTTTTCAATGCCGAGAACCTCGATCAGAGAGTAAAAAGGGCGTAAGGTTCACAATGGTGTAAAATTAAAATGTGATATACCGGGCTAGGATTCGAGTTACAGGAACAAGGGCCAAACCAACCACGCAAGAATGGAATCGTCGAGCGAAAACACTTGACAACCTCCTAGAAGCAGCTTGTCTTGCCACCAAACCTTTCTTCATCAATTAAGAATCTGATCCCGTCACTAAACACATTCCTTAAGTTGTAGCCATTTGATGAGTGTTTTTTTTTGTTGTCTAATCCGCATATATATCACCATTGCCTTTGATTTTCTTGATTGTATATCTCTTAAATATTAATATATACACGTGTGATTTAGTTTACGAAGATTTTTCAATGCCGAGAACCTCGATCAGAGAGTAAAAAAGGCGTAAGGTTCACAATGGTGTAAAATTAAACTGGGATATATCGGGCTAGGATTCGAGTTACAGGAACAAGGACCAAACCAACCACCCAAGAATGGAATCGTCGAGAGAAAACACTTGACAACCTCCTTGATGCAGCTTTTCTTGCCAATAGACCTTACTCCATCAATTAGGAATCTGATGTCGTCGCTAAACACATTCCTTAAATTGTAGCCATTTGTTGAGTGTTTTTTTTTTTTTGTGTCTAATCTGCATATATGTCACCATTGCCCTTGATTTTCTTGACTGTATATCTCTTAAATGTCAACATATACACGTGTGATTTAGTTTACGAAGATTTTTCAATGCCGAGAACCTCGATCAGAGAGTAAAAAAGGCGTAAGGTTCACAATGGTGTAAAATTAAAATGGGATATACCGGGCTAGGATTCGAGTTACAGGAACAAGGGCCAAACCAACCACCCAAGAATGGAATCGTCGAGCGAAAACACCTGACATCCGCCTAGAAGCAGCTTTTCTTACCAATAGACCTTTCTCCATCATTTAGGAATCTAATGCCATCACTAAACACATTTCTTAAATTGTAGCCATTTGTTGAGTGTTTTTTTTGGTGTCTAATCCGCATATATATCACCATTGCCCTTGATTTTCTTAACTGTATATCTCTTAAATATCAACATATACACGTGTGATTTAGTTTACGAAGATTTTTCAATGCCGAGAACCTCAATCATAGAGTAAAAAAGGCGTAAGGTTCACAATGGTGTAAAATTAAAATGGGATATACCGGGCTAGGATTCGAGTTACAGGAACAACGGCCAAAGCAACCACCCAAGAATGGAATTGTCGAGCGAAAACACTTGACAACCTCCAAGAAGCAGCTTTTCTTGCCACCAGACCTTTCTCCATCAATTAGGAATCTGATGCCGTCACTAAACACATTCCTTAAATTGTAGCCATTTGTTGAGTGTTTTTTTTGTGTCAAATCCGCATATATATCACCATTGCCCTTGATTTTCTTGACTATATATCTCTTAAATGTCAACATATTCACATGTGATTTAGTTTACGAAGATTATTCAATGCCGAGAACCTAGATCAGAGAGTAAAAAAAGGCGTAAGGTTCACAATGGTGTAAAATTAAAATGGGATATACCGGGCTAGCATTCGAGTTACAGGAACAAGGGCCAAACCAACCACCCAAGAATAGAATCGTCGAGCGAAAACACTTGACAACCTCCTAGAAGCAGCGTTTCTTGCCACCAGAGCTTTCTCCATCAATTAGGAATTTGATGCCGTCACTAAACACATTCCTTAAATTGTAGCCATTTGTTGAGGGTTTTTTTTTTGGTGTCTAATCCGCATATATATCACCATTGCCCTTAATTTTGTTGACTGTATATCTCTTAAATATCAACATATACACGTGTGATTTAGTTTACGAAGATTTTTCAATGCCGAGAACCTCGATCAGAGAGTAAAAAAGGCGTAAGTTTCACAATGGTGTAAAATTAAAATGGGATATACCGGGCTAGCATTCGAGTTACAGGAACAAGGGCCAAACCAACCACCCAAGAATGGAATCGTCGACCGAAAACACTTGACAACCTCCTAGAAGCAGCTTTTCTTGCCACCAGAGCTTTCTCCATCAATTAGGAATCTGATGCCGTCACTAAACACATTCCTTAAATTGTAGTCATTTGTTGAGTGTTTGTTTTTTTGCTGTCTAATCCGCATATATATCACCATTGCCGTTGATTTCTTGACTGTGTATCTCTTAAATGTCAACATATACACATGTGATTAGTTTACGAAGATTTTTAAATGCCGAGAACATCGATCAGAGAGTAAAAAAGGCGTAAGGTTCACAATGGTGTAAAATTAAAATGGGATATACTGGGCTAGGATTCGAGTTACAGGAACAAGGGCCAAACCAACCACCCAAGAATGGAATCGTTGAGCGAAAACACTTGACAACCTCCTAGAAGCAGCTTTTCTAGCCACCAGACGTTTCTCCATAAATTAGGAATCTGATGCCGTCACTAAAAACATTCCTTAAATTGTAGCCATTTGTTGAGTGTTTTTTTTTTGGTGTCTAATCCGCATATGTATCACAATTGCCCTTGATTTTCTTGATTTTATATCTCTTAAATATCAATATATACACGTGTATTTAGTTTACGAAGATTTTTCAATGCCGAGAACCTCGATCAGAGAGTAAAAAAGGCGTAAGGTTCACAATGGTGTAAAATTAAAATGGGATATACCGGGCTAGGATTCGAGTTACAGGAACAAGGGCCAAACCAACCACCCAAGAATGGAATCGTTGAGCGAAAACACTTGACAACCTCCTAGAAGCAGCTTTTCTTGCCACCAGACCTTTCTCCATCAATTAGGAATCTCATGCCGTCACTAAAAACATTCCTTAAATTGTAGCCATTTGTTGAGTGTTTTTTTTTTTTGGTGTTAAATCCGCATATATATCACCATTGCCCTTGATTTTCTTGATTGTATATCTCTTAAATATCAATATATACACGTGTGATTTTGATTACGAAGATTTTTCAATGCCGAGAACCTCGATTAGAGAGTAAAAAAGGCATAAGGTTCACAATGGTGTAAAATTAAAATGGGATATATCGGGGCTAGGATTCGAGTTACAGGAACAAGGGCCAAACCAACCTCCCAAGAATGGAATCGTTGAGCGAAAACACTTGACAACCTCCTAGAAGCAGCTTTTCTTTCCACCAGACCTTTCTCCATCAATTAGGAATCTGATGCCGCCACTAAACACATTCCTTAAATTGTAGCCATTTGTTGAGTGTTTTTGTTTTTTTTTTTGGTGTCTAATCCGCATATATATCAACATTGCCCTTGATTTTCTTGACTGTATATCTCTTAAATGTCAACATATACACGTGTGATTTAGTTTACGAAGATTTTTCAATGCCGAGAACCTCGATCAGAGAGTAAAAAAGGCGTAAGTTTCACAATGGTGTAAAATTAAAATGGGATATACCAGGCTAGGATTCGAGTTACAAGAACAAGGGCCAAACCAACCACCCAAGAATGGAATCGTCGAGCGAAAACACTTGACAACCTCCTAGAAGCAGCTTTTCTTGCCACCAGACCTTTCTCCTTCAATTAGGAATCTGATGCCGCCACTAAACACATTCCTTAAATTGTAGCCATTTGTTGAGTGTTTTTTTTTTTTTTTGGTGTCTAATCCGCATATATATCAACACTGCCCTTGATTTTCTTGACTGTATATCTCTTAAATGTCAACATATACACGTGTGATTTAGTTTACGAAGATTTTTCAATGCCGAGAACCTCGATCAGAGAGTAAAAAAGGCGTAAGGTTCACAATGGTGTAAAATTAAAATGGGATATACCGGGCTAGGATTCGAGTTACAGGAACAATGGCCAAACCAACCACCCAAGAATGGAATCGTCGAGCGAAAACACTTGACAACCTCTTTGAAGCAGCTTTTCTTACCACCAGACCTTTCTCCATCAATTAGGAATCTGATGTCGTCGCTAAACACATTCCATAAATTGTAGCCATTTGTTGAGTGTTTTTTTTGGTGTCTAATCCGCATATATATCACCATTGCCCTTGATTTTCTTAACTGTATATCTCTTAAATATCAACATATACACGTGTGATTTAGTTTACGAAGATTCTTCAATGCCAAGAACCTCGATCAGAGAGTAAAAAAGGCGTAAGGTTCACAATGGTGTAAAATTAAAATGTGATATACCAGGTTAGGATTCGAGTTACAGGAACAAGGGCCAAACCAACCACCCAAGAATGGAATCGTCGAGAGAAAACACTTGACAACCTCCTAGAAGCAGCTTTTCTTGCCACCAGACCTTTCTCCATCAATTAGGAATCTGATATCGTCACTAAACACATTCCTTAAATTGTAGTCAATTGTTGAGTGCTTTTTTTTGTCTAATCGGCATATATATATCACCATTGCCCTTGATTTTCTTGTCTGTATATCTCTTAAATATCAACATATACACGTATGATTAGTTTACGAAGATTTTTCAATGCCGAGAACCTCGATCAGAGAGTAAAAAAGGCGTATGGTTCACAATGGTGTAAAATTAAAATGGGATATACCGGGCTAGCATTCGAGTTACAGGAACAAGGGCCAAACCAACCACCCAAGAATGGAATCGTCGAGCGAAAACACTTGACAACCACCTAGAAGCAGCTTTTCTTACCACCAGAGCTTTCTCCATCAATTAGGAATATGATGCCGTCACTAAACACATTCCTGAAATTGTAGCCATTTGTTGAGTGTTTTTTTGGTGTCTAATCCGCATATATATATCCATTGCCCTTGATTTTCTTGACTGTATATCTCTTAAATGTCAACATATACACATGTGATTTAGTTTACGTAGATTTTTCAATGCCGAGAACCTCCATCAGAGAGTAAAAAGGGCGTCGGGTTCACAATGGTGTAAAATTAAAATGGGATATACCGGGCTAGTATTCGAGTTACAGGAACAAGGGCCAAACCAACCACCCAAGAATGGAATCGTCGAGCGAAAACACTTGACAACCGCCTAGAAGCAGCTTTTCTTGCCACCAAACCTTTCTTCACCAATTAAGAATCTGATCCCGTCACTAAACACATTCCTTAAGTTGTAGCCATTTGATGAGTGTTTTTTTTTGGTGTCTAATCCGCATATATATCACCATTGCCCTTGATTTTCTTGATTGTATATCTCTTAAATATCAATATATACACGTGTGATTTAGTTTACGAAGATTTTTCAATGCCGAGAACCTCGATCAGAGAGTAAAAAAGGCGTAAGGTTCACAATGGTGTAAAATTAAAATGGGATATATCGGGCTAGGATTCGAGTTACAGGAACAAGGGCCAAACCAACCACCCAAGAATGGAATCGTTGAGCGAAAACACTTGACAACCTCCTAGAAGCAGCTTTTCTTTCCACCAGACCTTTCTCCATCAATTAGGAATCTGATGCCGCCACTAAACACATTCCTTAAATTGTAGCCATTTGTTGAGTGTTTTTTTTTTTTTGGTGTCTAATCCGCATATATATATCAACATTGCCCTTGATTTTCTTGACTGTATATCTCTTAAATGTCAACATATACACGTGTGATTTAGTTTACGAAGATTTTTCAATGCCGAGAACCTCGATCAGAGAGTAAAAAAGGCGTAAGGTTCACAATGGTGTAAAATTAAAAAGGGATATACCGGGCTAGCATTCGAGTTACAGGAACAAGGGCCAAACCAACCACCCAAGAATGGAATCGTCGAGCGAAAACACTTGACAACCACCAAGAAGCAGCTTTTCTTGCCACCAGAGCCTTCTCCATCAATTAGGAATATGATGCCATCACTAAACACATTCCTTAAATTGTAGCCATTTGTTGAGTGTTTTTTTTGATGTCTAATCCGCATATATATATCCATTGCCGATGATTTTCTTGACTGTATATCTCTTAAATGTCAACATATACACATGTGATTTAGTTTACGTAGATTTTTCAATGCCGAGAACCTCGATCAGAGAGTAAAAAGGGCGTCAGGTTCACAATGGTGTAAAATTAAAATGGGATATACCGGGCTAGTATTCGAGTTACAGGAACAAGGGCCAAACCAACCACCCAAGAATGGAATCGTCGAGCGAAAACACTTGACAACCTCCTAGAAGCAGCTTTTCTTGCCACCAAACCTTTCTTCATCAATTAAGAATCTGATCCCGTCACTAAACACATTCCTTAAGTTGTAGCCATTTGATGAGTGTTTTTTTTGGTGTCTAATCCGCATATATATCACCATTGCCCATGATTTTCTTGATTGTATATCTCTTAAATATCAATATATACACGTGTGATTTAGTTTACGAAGATTTTTCAATGCCGAGAACCTCGATCAGAGAGTAAAAAAGGCGTAAGGTTCACAATGGTGTAAAATTAAAATGGGATATACCGGGCTAGGATTCGAGTTACAGGAACAAGGGCCAAAGCAACCACCCAAGAGTGGAATCATCGAGCGAAAACACTTGACAACCTCCAAGAAGCAGCTTTTCTTGCCACCTAACCTTTCTCCATCAATTAGGAATCGGATGCCGTCACTAAACACATTCCTTAAATTTTAGCCATTTGTTGAGTGTTTTTTGTTGTGTCTAATCCGCATATATATCACCATTGCCCTTGATTTTCTTGACTATATATCTCTTAAATGTCAACATATTCACATGTGATTTAGTTTACGAAGATTATTCAATGCCGAGAACCTCGATCAGAGAGTAAAAAAGGCGTAAGTTTCAAAATGGTGTAAAATTAAAATGGGATATACCGGGCTAGCATTCGAGTTACAGGAACAAGGGCCAAACCAACCACCCAAGAATGGAATCGTCGAGCGAAAACACTTGACAACCTCCTAGAAGCAGCTTTTCTTGCCACCAGAGCTTTCTCCATCAATTAGGAATCTGATGCCGTCACTAAACACATTCCTTAAATTGTAGCCATTTGTTGAGTGTTTTTTTTGCTGTCTAATCCGCATATATATCACCATTGCCCTTGATTTCTTGACTGTGTATCTCTTAAATGTCAACATATACTCATTTGATTAGTTTACGAAGATTTTTAAATGCCGAGAACATCGATCAGAGAGTAAAAAAGGCGTAAGGTTCACAATGGTGTAAAATTAAAATGGGATATACTGGGCTAGGATTCGAGTTACAGGAGCAAGGGCCAAACCAACCACCCAAGAATGGAATCGTTGAGCGAAAACACTTGACAACCTCCTAGAGGCAGCTTTTTTTGCCACCAGACCTTTCTCCATAAATTAGGAATCTGATGCCGTCACTAGAAACATTCCTTAAATTGTAGCCATTTGTTGAGTGTTTTTTTTTTGGTGTCTAATCCGCATGTATATCACCATTGCCCTTGATTTTCTTGATTGTATATCTCTTAAATATCAATATATACACGTGTATTAGGTTACGAAGATTTTTCAATGCCGAGAACCTCGATCAGAGAGTAAAAAAGGAATAAGGTTCACAATGGTGTAAAATTAAAATGGGATATACCGGGCTAGGATTCGAGTTACAGGAACAAGGGCCAAACCAACCACCCAAGAATGGAATCGTTGAGCGAAAACACTTAACAACCTCCTAGAAGCAGCTTTTCTTGCCACCAGACCTTTCTCCATCAGTTAGGAATCTGATGCCGTCACTAAAAACATTCCTTAAATTGTAGCCATTTGTTGAGTATTTTTTTTTTTGGTGTTAAATCCACATATATATCACCGTTGCCCTTGATTTTCTTGATTGTATATCTCTTAAATATCAATATATACACGTGTGATTTAGTTTACGAAGATTTTTCAATGCCGAGAACCTCGATCAGAGAGTAAAAAAGGCGTAAGGTTCACAATGGTGTAAAATTAAAATGGGATATACCGGGCTAGGATTCGAGTTACAGGAACAAGGGCCAAAGCAACCTCCCAAGAATGGAATCGTCAAGCGAAAACACTTGACAACCTCCTAGAAGCAGCTTTTCTTGCCACCAGACCTTTCTCCATCAATTAGGAATCTGATGCCGCCACTAAACACATTCCTTAAATTGTAGCCATTTGTTGAGTGTTTTTGTTTTTTTTTGGTGTCTAATCCGCATATATATCAACATTGCCCTTGATTTTCTTGACTGTATATCTCTTAAATGTCAACATCTACACGTGTGATTTAGTTTACGAAGATTTTTCAATGCCGAGAACCTCGATCAGAGAGTAAAAAAGGCGTAAGTTTCACAATGGTGTAAAATTAAAATGGGATATACCGGGCTAGGATTCGAGTTACAAGAACAAGGGGCAAACCAACCACCCAAGAATGGAATCGTCGAGCGAAAACACTTGACAACCTCCTAGAAGCAGCTTTTCTTGCCACCAGACCTTTCTCCTTCAATTAGGAATCTGATGCCGCCACTAAACACATTCCTTAAATTGTAGCCATTTGTTGAGTGTTTTTTTTTTTTTGGTGTCTAATCCGCATATATATCAACACTGCCCTTGATTTTCTTGACTGTATATCTCTTAAATGTCAACATATACACGTGTGATTTAGTTTACGAAGATTTTTCAATGCCGAGAACCTCGATCAGGGAGTAAAAAAGGCGTAAGGTTCACAATGGTGTAAAATTAAAATGGGATATACCGGGCTAGGATTCGAGTTACAGGAACAAGGGCCAAACCAACCACCCAAGAATGGAATCGTCGAGTGAAAACACTTGACAACCTCCTTGAAGCAGCTTTTCTTACCACCAGACCTTTCTCCATCAATTAGGAATCTGATGTCGTCGCTAAACACATTCCATAAATTGTAGCCATTTGTTGAGTGTTTTTTTTGGTGTCTAATCCGCATATATATCACCATTGCCCTTGATTTTCTTGACTGTATATCTCTTAAATATCAACATATACACGTGCGATTTAGTTTACTAAGATTTTTCAATGCCAAGAACCTCGATCAGAGAGTAAAAAAGGCGTAAGGTTCACAATGGTGTAAAATTAAAATGTGATATACCAGGTTAGGATTCGAGTTACAGGAACAAGGGCCAAACCAACCACCCAAGAATGGAATCGTCGAGAGAAAACACTTGACAACCTCCTAGAAGCAGCTTTTCTTGCCACCAGACCTTTCTCCATCAATTAGGAATCTGATATCGTCACTAAACACATTCCTTAAATTGTAGTCATTTGTTGAGTGCTTTTTTTTTGTCTAATTGGCATATATATATCACCATTGCCCTTGATTTTCTTGTCTGTATATCTCTTAAATATCAACATATACACGTATGATTAGTTTACGAAGATTTTTCAATGCCGAGAACCTCGATCAGAGAGTAAAAAAGGCGTATGGTTCACAATGGTGTAAAATTAAAATGGGATATACCGGGCTAGCATTCGAGTTACAGGAACAAGGGCCAAACCAACCACCCAAGAATGGAATCATCGAGCGAAAACACTTGACAACCACCTAGAAGCAGCTTTTCTTACCACCAGAGCTTTCTCCATCAATTAGGAATATGATGCCGTCACTAAACACATTCCTGAAATTGTAGCCATTTGTTGAGTGTTTTTTTGGTGTCTAATCCGCATATATATATATCCATTGCCCTTGATTTTCTTGACTGTATATCTCTTAAATGTCAACATATACACATGTGATTTAGTTTACGTAGATTTTTCAATGCCGAGAACCTCCATCAGAGAGTAAAAAGGGCGTCGGGTTCACAATGGTGTAAAATTAAAATGTGATATACCAGGCTAGGATTCGAGTTACAGGAACAAGGGCCAAACCAACCACCCAAGAATGGAATCGTCGAGAGAAAACACTTGACAACCTCCTAGAAGCAGCTTTTCTTGCCACCAGACCTTTCTCCATCAATTAGGAATCTGATATCGTCACTAAACACATTCCTTAAATTGTAGTCATTTGTTGAGTGCTTTTTTTTGTCTAATCGGCATATATATATCACCATTGCCCTTGATTTTCTTGTCTGTATATCTCTTAAATATCAACATATACACGTATGATTAGTTTACGAAGATTTTTCAATGCCGAGAACCTCGATCAGAGAGTAAAAAAGGCGTATGGTTCACAATGGTGTAAAATTAAAATGGGATATACCGGGCTAGCATTCGAGTTACAGGAACAAGGGCCAAACCAACCACCCAAGAATGGAATCGTCGAGCGAAAACACTTGACAACCACCTAGAAGCAGCTTTTCTTACCACCAGAGCTTTCTCCATCAATTAGGAATATGATGCCGTCACTAAACACATTCCTGAAATTGTAGCCATTTGTTGAGTGTTTTTTTGGTGTCTAATCCGCATATATATATCCATTGCCCTTAATTTTCTTGACTGTATATCTCTTAAATGTCAACATATACACATGTGATTTAGTTTACGTAGATTTTTCAATGCCGAGAACCTCCATCAGAGAGTAAAAAGGGCGTCGGGTTCACAATGGTGTAAAATTAAAATGGGATATACCGGGCTAGTATTCGAGTTACAGGAACAAGGGCCAAACCAACCACCCAAGAATGGAATCGTCGAGCGAAAACACTTGACAACCGCCTAGAAGCAGCTTTTCTTGCCACCAAACCTTTCTTCACCAATTAAGAATCTGATCCCGTCACTAAACACATTCCTTAAGTTGTAGCCATTTGATGAGTGTTTTTTTTGGTGTCTAATCCGCATATATATCACCATTGCCCTTGATTTTCTTGATTGTATATCTCTTAAATATCAATATATACACGTGTGATTTAGTTTACGAAGATTTTTCAATGCCGAGAACCTCGATCAGAGAGTAAAAAAGGCGTAAGGTTCACAATGGTGTAATATTAAAATGGGATATATCGGGCTAGGATTCGAGTTACAGGAACAAGGGCCAAACCAACCACCCAAGAATGGAATCGTTGAGCGAAAACACTTGACAACCTCCTAGAAGCAGCTTTTCTTTCCACCAGACCTTTCTCCATCAATTAGGAATCTGATGCCGCCACTAAACACATTCCTTAAATTGTAGCCATTTGTTGAGTGTTTTTTTTTTTTGTGTCTAATCCGCATATATATATCAACATTGACCTTGATTTTCTTGACTGTATATCTCTTAAATGTCAACATATACACGTGTGATTTAGTTTACGAAGATTTTTCAATGCCGAGAACCTCGATCAGAGAGTAAAAAAGGCGTAAGGTTCACAATGGTGTAAAATTAAAATGGGATATACCGGGCTAGCATTCGAGTTACAGGAACAAGGGCCAAACCAACCACCCAAGAATGGAATCGTCGAGCGAAAACACTTGACAACCACCAAGAAGCAGCTTTTCTTGCCACCAGAGCCTTCTCCATCAATTAGGAATATGATGCCGTCACTAAACACATTCCTTAAATTGTAGCCATTTGTTGAGTGTTTTTTTTTTGTGTCTAATCCGCATATATATAACCATTGCCCTTGATTTTCTTGACTATATATCTCTTAAAGGTCAACATATACACATGTGATTTAGTTTACGAAGATTATTTAATGCCAAGAACCTCGATCAGAGAGTAAAAAAGGTGTAAGGTTCGCAATGGTGTAAAATTAAAATGGGATATACCGGGCTAGCATTCGAGTTACAGGAACAAGGGCCAAACCAACCACCCAAGAATAGAATCGTCGAGCGAAAACACTTGACAACCTCCTAGAAGCAGCGTTTCTTGCCACCAGAGCTTTCTCCATCAATTAGGAATCTGATGCCGTCACTAAACACATTCCTTAAATTGTAGCCATTTGTTGAGTGTTTTTTTTTGGTGTCTAATCCGCATATATATCACCATTGCCCTTGATTTTGTTGAATGTATATCTCTTAAATATCAACATATACACGTGTGATTTAGTTTACGAAGATTTTTCAATGCCGAGAACCTCGATCAGAGAGTAAAAAAGGCGTAAGTTTCACAATGGTGTAAAATTAAAATGGGATATACCGGGCTAGCATTCGAGTTACAGGAACAAGGGCCAAACCAACCACCCAAGAATGGAATCGTCGAGCGAAAACACTTGACAACCTCCTAGAAGCAGCTTTTCAGGCCACCAGACCTTTCTCGATCAATTAGGAATCTGACGCCGTCACTAAACACATTCCTTAAATTGTAGCCATTTGTTGAGTGTTTTTTTTTTGGTGTCTAATCCGCATATATATCACCATTGCCCTTGATTTTCTTGATTGTATATCTCTTAAATATCAACATATACACGTGTGATTTAGTTAACGAAGATTTTTCAATGACGAGAACCTCAATCAGAGAGTAAAAAAGGCGTAAGGTTCACAATGGTGTAAAATTAAAATGGGATATACCGGGCTAGCATTCGAGTTACAGGAACAAGGGCCAAACCAACCACCCAAGAATGGAATCGTCGAGAGAAAACAGTTGACAACCTCCTAGAAGCAGCTTTTCTTGCCACCAGAGCTTTCTCCATCAATTAGGAATCTAATGCCGTCACTAAATACATTCCTTAAATTGTAGCCATTTGTTGAGTGTTTTCTTTTTTGGTGTCTAATCCGCATATATGTCACCATTGCCCTTGATTTTCTTGACTGTATATCTCTTAAATGTCAACATATACACATGTGATTTAGTTTACGAAGATTTTTCAATGCCGAGAACCTCGATCAGAGAGTGAAAAAGGCGTAAGGTTTACAATGGTGTAAAATTAAAATGGGATATATCGGGCTAGGATTCGAGTTACAGGAACAAGGGCCAAACCAACCACCCAAGAATGGAATCGTCGAGTGAAAACACTTGACAACCTCCTAGAAGAAGATTTTCTTGCCACAAGTGCTTTCTCCATCAATTAGGAATCTGATGCCGTCACTAAACACATTCCTTAAATTGTAGGCATTTGTTGAGTGTTTTTTTTTTGCTGTCTAATCCGCATATATATCACCATTGCCCTTGATTTCTTGACTGTGTATCTCTTAAATGTCAACATATACACATGTGATTAGTTTACGAAGATTTTTAAATGCCGAGAATCTCGATCAGAGAGTAAAAAAGGCGTAAGGTTCACAATGGTGTAAAATTAAAATGGGATATACCGGGCTAGTATTCGAGTTACAGGAACAAGGGCCAAACCAACCACCCAAGAATGGAATCGTTGAGCAAAAACACTTGACAACCTCCTAGAAGCAGTTTTTCTTGCCACCAGACCTTTCTCCATCAATTAGGAATCTGATGCCGTCACTAAAAACATTCCTTAAATTGTAGCTATTTGTTGAGTGTTTTTTTTGGTGTCTAATCCGCATATATATCACCATTGCCCTAGATTTTTTTGATTGTATATCTCTTAAATATCAATATATACACGTGTGATTTAGTTTACGAAGATTTTTCAATGCCGAGAACCTCGATCAGAGAGTAAAAAAGGCGTATGGTTCACAATGGTGTAAAATTAAAATGGGATATATCGGGCTAGGATTCGAGTTACAGGAACAAGGGCCAAACCAACCACCCAAGAATGGAATCGTCGAGAGAAAACACTTGACAATCTCCTTGATGCAGCTTTTCTTGCCACCAGACCTTTCTGCATCAATTAGTAATCTGATGTCGTCGCTAAACACATTCCTTAAATTGTAGACATTTGTTGAGTGTTTTTTTTGGTGTCTAATCCGCATATATATCACCATTTCCCTTGATTTTCTTGACTGTATATCTCTTAAATATCAACATATACACATGTGATTTAGTTTACGAAGATTTTTCAATGCCGAGAACCTTGATCAGAGTAAAAAAGGCGTAAGGTTCACAATGGTGTAAAATTAAAATGGGATATACTGGGCTAGGATTCGAGTTACAGGAACAAGGGCCAAACCAATCACCCAAGAATGGAATAATCGAGCGAAAACACTTGACAACCTCCAAGAAGCAGCTTTTCTTGCCACCAGACCTTTCTCCATCAATTAGGAATCTGATGCCGTCACTAAACACATTCCTTAAATTGTAGCCATTTGTTGAGTAATTTTTTTTGGTGTCTAATCCGCATATATATCACCATCGGCCTTGATTTTCTTGAGTGTATATCTCTTAAATGTCAACATATACACGTGTGATTTAGTTTAGGAAGATTTTACAATGCCGAGAACCTCGATCAGAGAGTAAAAAAGGCGTAAGGTTCACAATGGTGTAAAATAAAAATGGGATATACCGGGCTAGCATTCGAATTACAGGAACAAGGGCCAAACCAACCACCCAAGAATGGAATCGTCGAGCGAAAACACTTGACAACGACCTAGAAGCAGCTTTTCACGCCACCAGACCTTTCTCGATCAATTAGGAATCTGATGCCGTCACTAAACACATTCCTTAAATTGTAGCCATTTGTTGAGTGTTTTTTTTTTTTTTTTTTTTTTTTTTTTTTTGTGTCTAATCCGCATATATATCACCATTGCCCTTGATTTTCTTGATTGTATATCTCTTAAATATCAACATATACATGTGTGATTTAGTTGACGAAGATTTTTCAATGACGAGAACCTCGATCAGAGAGTAAAAAAGGCGTAAGGTTCACAATGGTGTAAAATTAAAATGGGATATACCGGGCTAGCATTCGAGTTATAGGAACAAGGGCCAAACCAACCGCCCAAGAATGGAATCGTCGAGCGAAAACAGTTGACAACCTCCTAGAAGCAGCTTTTCTTGCCACCAGAGCTTTCTCCATCAATTAGGAATCTAATGCCGTCACTAAATACATTCCTTAAATTGTAGCCATTTGTTGAGTGTTTTTTTTTTGGTGTCTAATCCGCATATATGCCACCATTGCCCATGATTTTCTTGACTGTATATCTCTTAATTGTCGACATATACACATGTGATTTAGTTTACGAAGATTTTTCAATGCCGAGAACCTCGATCAGAGAGTAAAAAAGGCGTAAGGTTCACAATGGTGTAAAATTAAAATGGGATATATCGGGCTAGGATTCGAGTTACAGGAACAAGGGCCAAACCAACCACCCACAAATGGAATCGTCGAGAGAAAACACTTGACAACCACCTTCATGCAGCTTTTCTTGCCACCAGACCTTTCTCCATCAATTAGTAATCTGATGTCGTCGCTAAACACATTCCTTAAATTGTAGCCATTTGTTGAGTGTTTTTTTTTTGTGTCTATTCAGCATATATATCACCATTGCCCTTCATTTTCTTGACTGTATATCTCTTAAATATCAACATATACATGTGTGATTTAGTTTACAAAGATTTTTCAATACCGAGAATCTCGATCAGAGTAAAAAAGGCGTAAGCTTAACAATGGTGTGAAATTAAAATGGGATATACCTGGCTAGGATTCGAGTTACAGGAACAAGGGCCAAACCAACCACCCAAGAATGGAATCGTCGAGCGAAAACACTTGGCAACCTCCTAGAAGCAGCTTTTCTTGCCACCAGACCTTACTCCATCAATTAGGAATCTGATGCCGTCACTAAACACATTCCTTAAATTGTAGCCATTTGTTGAGTGTTTTTTTTTGTGTCTAATCCGCATATATATCACCATTGCCCTTGATTTTCTTGACTGTATATCTCTTAAATGTCAACATATACACGTGTGATTTAGTTTACGAAGATTTTTCAATGCCGAGAACTTCGACCAGAGAGTAAAAAAGGCGTAAGGTTCACGATGGTGTAAGATTAAAATGGGATATACCAAGCTAGGATTCGAGTTACAGGAACAAGGGCCAAACCAACCACCCAAGAATGGAATCGTCGAGCGAAAACACTTGACAACCTCCTAGAAGCAGCTTTTCTTACCACCAGACCTTTCTCCATCAATTAGGAATCTAATGCCGTCACTAAACACATTCCTTAAATTGTAGCCATTTGTTAAGTGTTTTTTTGGTGTATAATCCGCATATATATCACCATTGCAATTGATTTTTTTGACAGTATATCTCTTAAATATCAACATATACACGTGTGATTTAGTTTACGAAGATTTTTCAATGCCGAGAACCTCGATCAGAGAGTAAAAAAGGCGTAAGGTTCACAATGGTGTAAAATTAAAATGGGATATACCGGGCTAGGATTCGAGTTACAGGAACTAGTGCCAAAGCAACCACCCAAGAATGGAATTGTCGAGCGAAAACACTTGACAACCTCCTAGAAGCAGCTTTTCTTGCCACCAGACCTTTCTCCATCAATTAGGAATCTGATGTCGTCACTAAACACATTCCATAAATTGTAGCCATTTGTTGAGTGTTTTTTTTGGTGTCTAATCCGCACATATATCACCATTGCCCTTAATTTTTTTGACTGTATATCTCTTAAATATCAATATATACACGTGTGATTTAGTTTACGGAGATTTTTCAATGCCGAGAACCTCGATCAGAGAGTAAAAAAAGGCGTAAGGTTCACAATGGTGTAAAATTAAAATGGGATATATCGGGCTAGGATTCGAGTTACAGGAACAATGGCCAAACCAACCACCCAAAAATGGAATCGTCGAGAGAAAACACTTGACAACCTCCTTGATGCAGCTTTTCTTGCCACCAGACCTTTCTCCATCAAGTAGGAATCTGATGTCGTCGCTAAACACATTCCTTAAATTGTAGCCATTTGTTGAGTGTTTTTTTTTTTGGTGTCTAATACGCATATATATCACCATTGCCCTTGATTTTCTTGATTGTATATCTCTTAAATGTCAACATATACATGTGTGATTTATTTTACGAAGATTTTTCAATGCCGAGAACCTCGATCAGAGAGTAAAAAAGGCGTAAGGTTCACAATGGTGTAAAATTAAAATGGGATATACCGGGCTAGGATTCGAGTTACAGGAACAAGGGCCAAACCAACCACCCAAGAATGGAATCGTCGGGCGAAAACACTTGATAACCTCCTAGAAGCAGCTTTTCTTGCCACCAGACCTTTCTCCATCAATTAGGAATCTGATGCCATTACTAAACACATCCCTTAAATTGTAGCCATTTGTTGAGTGTTTTTTTTTTGGTGTCTAATCCGCATATATATCACCATTGCCCTTGATTTTCTTGATTATATATCTCTTAAATATCAATATATACACATGTGATTTAGTTTACGAAGATTTTTCAATGCCGAGAACCTCGATCAGAGAGTAAAAAAAGGCGTAAGGTTCACAGTGGTGTAAAATTAAAATGGGATATATCGGGCTAGGATTCGAGTTACAGGAACAATGGCCAAATCAACAACCCAAAAATGGAATTGCCGAGAGAAAACACTTGACAACCTCCTTGATGCAGCTTTTCTTGCCACCAGACCTTTCTCCATCAATTAGGAATCTGATGCCGTCACTATACACATTCCTTAAATTGTAGCCATTTGTTGAGTGTTTTTTTTTTTTGGTGTCTAATCCGCATATATATCACCATTGCCCTTGATTTTCCTGACTGTATATCTCTTAAATGTCAACATATACACGTGTGATTTAGTTTACGAAGATTTTTCAATGCCGAGAACCTCGATTAGAGAGTAAAAAATGTGTAAGGTTTACAATGGTGTAAAATTAAAATGGGATATACCGGGCTAGGATTCGAGTTACAGGAACAAGGGCCAAACCAACCACCCAAGAATGGAATCGTCGAGCGAAAACACTTGACAACCTCCTAGAAGCAGCTTTTCTTACCACCAGACCTTTCTCCATCAATTAGGAATCTAATACCGTCACTAAACACATTCCTTAAATTGTAGCCATTTGTTGAGTGTTTTTTTTGGTGTCTAATCCGCATATATGTCACCATTGCCCTTGATTTTCTTGACAGTATATCTCTTAAATATCAACATATACACGTGTGATTTAGTTTACGAAGATTTTTCAATGCCGAGAACCTCGATCAGAGAGTAAAAAAGGCGTAAGGTTCACAATGGCGTAAAATTAAAATGGGATATACCTGGTTAGGATTCGAGTTACAGGAACAAGGGCCAAAGCAACCACCCAAGAATGGAATCATCGAGCGAAAACACTTGACAACCTCCTAGAAGCAGCTTTTCTTGCCACCAGACATTTCTCCATCAATTAGGAATCTGATGCCGTCACTAAACACATTCCTTAAATTGTAGCCATTTGTTTAGTGTTTTTTTTTTGTGTCTAATCCGCATATATATCACCATTGCCCTTATTTTTTTTGACTGTATATCTCTTAAATGTCAACATATACACGTGTGATTTAGTTTATGAAGATTTTTAAATGCTAAGAACCTCGATCAGAGAGTAAAAATGGCATAAGATTCACAATGGTGTAAAATTAAAATGGGATATACCGGGCTAGGATTCGAGTTACAGGAACAAGGGCCAAAGCAACCACCCAAGAATGGAATCGTCAAGCGAAAACACTTGACAACCTCCAAGAAGCAGCTTTTCTTGCCACCAAATCTTTCTCCATCAATTAGGAATCTGATGCCGTCACTAAACACATTCCTTAAATTTAAGCCATTTGTTGAGTGTTTTTTTTGGTGTCTAATCCGCATATATATCACCATTGCCCTTGATTTTCTTGACAGTATATCTCTTAAATATCAACATATACACGTGTGATTTAGTTTACGAAGATTTTTCAAAGCTGAGAACCTCGATCAGAGAGTAATAATGGCGTAAGGTTCACAATGGTGTAAAATTAAAATGGGATATACCGGGCTAGGATTCGAGTTACAGGAACAAGGGCCAAAGCAACCACCCAAGAATGGAATCGTCGAGCGAAAACACTTGACAACCTCCTAGAAGCAGCTTTTCTTGACACCAGACCTTTCACCATCAATTAGGAATCTGATGTCGTCGCTAAACACAATCCTTAAATTGTAGCCATTTGTTGAGTGTTTTTTTTTGGTGTCTAGTCCGCATATATATCACCGTTTCCCTTGATCTTCTTAACTGTATATCTCTTAAATATCAACATATACACATGTGATTTAGTTTACGAAGATTTTTCAATACCGAGAACCTCGATCAGAGTAAAAAAGGCGTAAGGTTCACAATGGTGTAAAATTAAAATGGGATATACCGGGCTAGGATTCGAGTTACAGGAACAAGGGCCAAACCAACCACCCAAGAATGGAATCGTCGAGCGAAAACACTTGACAACCTCCTAGAAGCAGCTTTTCTTGCCACCAGACCTTTCTCCATCAATTAGGAATCTGATGCCATCACGAAACACATTCCCTAAATTGTAGCCATTTGTTGAGTGTTTTTTTTTTTGGTGTCTAATCCGCATATATATCACCATTGCCCTTGATTTTCTTGTTTGTTTATCTCTTAAATGTCAACATATACACGTGTGATTTAGTTTACGAAGATTTTTCAATGCCGAGAACCTCGATTAGAGAGTAAAAAAGGCGTAAAGTTCACAATGGTGTAAAATTAAAATGGGATATACGGGGCTAGGATTCGAGTTACAGAAACAAGGGCCAAACTAACCACCCAAGAATGGAATCGTCAAGCGAAAACACTTGACAACCTCCTAGAAGCTGCTTTTCTTACCACCAGACCTTCCTCCATCAATTAGGAATCTAATGCCGTCACTAAACACATTCCTTAAATTGTAGCCATTTGTTGATTGTTTTTTTTTTGGTGTCTAATCCGCATATAAATCACCATTGCCCTTGATTTTCTTGACTGTATATCTCTTAAATGTCAACATATACACGTGTGATTTAGTTTACGAAGATTTTTCAATCCCGAGAACCTCGATCATAGAGTAAAAAGGCGTAAGGTTCACGATGGTGTAAAATTAAAATGGGATATACCGGGCTAGGATTCGAGTTACAGGAACAAGGGCCAAAGCAACCACCCAAGAATGGAATCGTCGAGCGAAAACACTTGACAACCTCCTAGAAGCAGCTTTTCTTGCCACCAGACCATTCTTCATCAATTAGGAATCTGATGCCGTCACTAAAGACATTCCTTAAATTGTAGCCATTTGTTGAGTGTTTTTTTTGCTGTCTAATCCGCATATATATCACCATTGCCCTTAAATTGTAGCCATTTGTTGAGTGTTTTTGGTGTCTAATCCGCATATATATCACCATTGCCCTTGATTTTATTGACTGTATATCTCTTAAATGTCAACATATACACGTGTGATTTAGTTTACGAAGATTTTTAAGTGCCGAGAACCTCGATCAGAGAGTAAAAAAGGCGTAAGGTTCACATTGGTGTAAAATTAAAATGGGATATACCGGGCTAGGATTCGAGTTATAGGAACAAGGGCCAAAGCAACCGCCCAAGAATGGAATCGTCAAGCGAAAACACTTGACAACCTCCTAGAAGCAGCTTTTCTTGCCACCAGATCTTTCTCCATCAATTAGGAATCTGATGCCGTCACTAAACACATTCCTTAAATTGTAGCCATTTGTTGAGTGTTTTTTTTAGTGTCTAATCCGCATATATATCACCATTTCCCATGATTTTCTTGACATTATATTTCTTAAATATCAACATATACACGTGTGATTTAGTTTACGAAGATTTTTCAATGCCGAGAACCTCGATCAGAGAGTAAAAAAGGCGTAAGGTTCACAATGGTGTAAAATTAAAATGGGATATACCGGGCTAGGATTCGAGTTACAGGAACAAGGGCCAAAGCAACCACCCAAGAATTGAATCGTCGAGCGAAAACACTTGACAACCTCCTAGAAGCAGCTTTTCTTGCCACCAGACCTTTCTCCATCAATTTGGAATCTGATGCCGTCAATAAACACCTTCCTTATATTGTAGCCATTTGTTGAGTGTTTTTTTTTTTTGGTGTCTAATCCGCATATATATCACCATTGCCCTTGATTTTATTGACTGTATATCTCTTAAATGTCAACATATACACGTGTGATTTAGTTTACGAAGATTTTTCAGTGCCGAGAACCTCGATCAGAGAGTAAAAAAGGTGTAAGGTTCACAATGGTGTAAAATTAAAATGGGATATACCGGGCTAGCATTCGAGTTATAGGAACAAGGGCCAAACCAACCGCCCAAGAATGGAATCGTCGAGCGAAAACAGTTGACAACCTCCTAGAAGCAGCTTTTCTTGCCACCAGAGCTTTCTCCATCAATTAGGAATCTAATGCCGTCACTAAATACATTCCTTAAATTGTAGCCATTTGTTGAGTGTTTTTTTTTTGGTGTCTAATCCGCATATATGCCACCATTGCCCTTGATTTTCTTGACTGTATATCTCTTAATTGTCGACATATACACATGTGATTTAGTTTACGAAGATTTTTCAATGCCGAGAACCTCGATCAGAGAGTAAAAAAGGCGTAAGGTTCACAATGGTGTAAAATTAAAATGGGATATATCGGGCTAGGATTCGAGTTACAGGAACAAGGGCCAAACCAACCACCCACAAATGGAATCGTCGAGAGAAAACACTTGACAACCACCTTCATGCAGCTTTTCTTGCCACCAGACCTTTCTCCATCAATTAGTAATCTGATGTCGTCGCTAAACACATTCCTTAAATTGTAGCCATTTGTTGAGTGTTTTTTTTTTGTGTCTATTCAGCATATATATCACCATTGCCCTTCATTTTCTTGACTGTATATCTCTTAAATATCAACATATACATGTGTGATTTAGTTTACAAAGATTTTTCAATACCGAGAATCTCGATCAGAGTAAAAAAGGCGTAAGCTTAACAATGGTGTGAAATTAAAATGGGATATACCTGGCTAGGATTCGAGTTACAGGAACAAGGGCCAAACCAACCACCCAAGAATGGAATCGTCGAGCGAAAACACTTGGCAACCTCCTAGAAGCAGCTTTTCTTGCCACCAGACCTTACTCCATCAATTAGGAATCTGATGCCGTCACTAAACACATTCCTTAAATTGTAGCCATTTGTTGAGTGTTTTTTTTTGTGTCTAATCCGCATATATATCACCATTGCCCTTGATTTTCTTGACTGTATATCTCTTAAATGTCAACATATACACGTGTGATTTAGTTTACGAAGATTTTTCAATGCCGAGAACTTCGACCAGAGAGTAAAAAAGGCGTAAGGTTCACGATGGTGTAAGATTAAAATGGGATATACCAAGCTAGGATTCGAGTTACAGGAACAAGGGCCAAACCAACCACCCAAGAATGGAATCGTCGAGCGAAAACACTTGACAACCTCCTAGAAGCAGCTTTTCTTACCACCAGACCTTTCTCCATCAATTAGGAATCTAATGCCGTCACTAAACACATTCCTTAAATTGTAGCCATTTGTTAAGTGTTTTTTTGGTGTATAATCCGCATATATATCACCATTGCAATTGATTTTTTTGACAGTATATCTCTTAAATATCAACATATACACGTGTGATTTAGTTTACGAAGATTTTTCAATGCCGAGAACCTCGATCAGAGAGTAAAAAAGGCGTAAGGTTCACAATGGTGTAAAATTAAAATGGGATATACCGGGCTAGGATTCGAGTTACAGGAACTAGTGCCAAAGCAACCACCCAAGAATGGAATTGTCGAGCGAAAACACTTGACAACCTCCTAGAAGCAGCTTTTCTTGCCACCAGACCTTTCTCCATCAATTAGGAATCTGATGCCGTCACTAAACACATTCCATAAATTGTAGCCATTTGTTGAGTGTTTTTTTTGGTGTCTAATCCGCATATATATCACCATTGCCCTTAATTTTTTTGACTGTATATCTCTTAAATATCAATATATACACGTGTGATTTAGTTTACGGAGATTTTTCAATGCCGAGAACCTCGATCAGAGAGTAAAAAAAGGCGTAAGGTTCACAATGGTGTAAAATTAAAATGGGATATATCGGGCTAGGATTCGAGTTACAGGAACAATGGCCAAACCAACCACCCAAAAATGGAATCGTCGAGAGAAAACACTTGACAACCTCCTTGATGCAGCTTTTCTTGCCACCAGACCTTTCTCCATCAAGTAGGAATCTGATGTCGTCGCTAAACACATTCCTTAAATTGTAGCCATTTGTTGAGTGTTTTTTTTTTGGTGTCTAATACGCATATATATCACCATTGCCCTTGATTTTCTTGATTGTATATCTCTTAAATGTCAACATATACATGTGTGATTTATTTTACGAAGATTTTTCAATGCCGAGAACCTCGATCAGAGAGTAAAAAAGGCGTAAGGTTCACAATGGTGTAAAATTAAAATGGGATATACCGGGCTAGGATTCGAGTTACAGGAACAAGGGCCAAACCAACCACCCAAGAATGGAATCGTCGGGCGAAAACACTTGATAACCTCCTAGAAGCAGCTTTTCTTGCCACCAGACCTTTCTCCATCAATTAGGAATCTGATGCCATTACTAAACACATCCCTTAAATTGTAGCCATTTGTTGAGTGTTTTTTTTTTTGGTGTCTAATCCGCATATATATCACCATTGCCCTTGATTTTCTTGATTATATATCTCTTAAATATCAATATATACACATGTGATTTAGTTTACGAAGATTTTTCAATGCCGAGAACCTCGATCAGAGAGTAAAAAAAGGCGTAAGGTTCACAGTGGTGTAAAATTAAAATGGGATATATCGGGCTAGGATTCGAGTTACAGGAACAATGGCCAAATCAACAACCCAAAAATGGAATTGCCGAGAGAAAACACTTGACAACCTCCTTGATGCAGCTTTTCTTGCCACCAGACCTTTCTCCATCAATTAGGAATCTGATGCCGTCACTATACACATTCCTTAAATTGTAGCCATTTGTTGAGTGTTTTTTTTTTTGGTGTCTAATCCGCATATATATCACCATTGCCCTTGATTTTCCTGACTGTATATCTCTTAAATGTCAACATATACACGTGTGATTTAGTTTACGAAGATTTTTCAATGCCGAGAACCTCGATTAGAGAGTAAAAAATGTGTAAGGTTTACAATGGTGTAAAATTAAAATGGGATATACCGGGCTAGGATTCGAGTTACAGGAACAAGGGCCAAACCAACCACCCAAGAATGGAATCGTCGAGCGAAAACACTTGACAACCTCCTAGAAGCAGCTTTTCTTACCACCAGACCTTTCTCCATCAATTAGGAATCTAATACCGTCACTAAGCACATTCCTTAAATTGTAGCCATTTGTTGAGTGTTTTTTTTGGTGTCTAATCCGCATATATGTCACCATTGCCCTTGATTTTCTTGACAGTATATCTCTTAAATATCAACATATACACGTGTGATTTAGTTTACGAAGATTTTTCAATGCCGAGAACCTCGATCAGAGAGTAAAAAAGGCGTAAGGTTCACAATGGCGTAAAATTAAAATGGGATATACCTGGTTAGGATTCGAGTTACAGGAACAAGGGCCAAAGCAACCACCCAAGAATGGAATCATCGAGCGAAAACACTTGACAACCTCCTAGAAGCAGCTTTTCTTGCCACCAGACATTTCTCCATCAATTAGGAATCTGATGCCGTCACTAAACACATTCCTTAAATTGTAGCCATTTGTTTAGTGTTTTTTTTTTGTGTCTAATCCGCATATATATCACCATTGCCCTTATTTTTTTTGACTGTATATCTCTTAAATGTCAACATATACACGTGTGATTTAGTTTATGAAGATTTTTAAATGCTAAGAACCTCGATCAGAGAGTAAAAATGGCATAAGATTCACAATGGTGTAAAATTAAAATGGGATATACCGGGCTAGGATTCGAGTTACAGGAACAAGGGCCAAAGCAACCACCCAAGAATGGAATCGTCAAGCGAAAACACTTGACAACCTCCAAGAAGCAGCTTTTCTTGCCACCAAATCTTTCTCCATCAATTAGGAATCTGATGCCGTCACTAAACACATTCCTTAAATTTAAGCCATTTGTTGAGTGTTTTTTTTGGTGTCTAATCCGCATATATATCACCATTGCCCTTGATTTTCTTGACAGTATATCTCTTAAATATCAACATATACACGTGTGATTTAGTTTACGAAGATTTTTCAAAGCTGAGAACCTCGATCAGAGAGTAATAATGGCGTAAGGTTCACAATGGTGTAAAATTAAAATGGGATATACCGGGCTAGGATTCGAGTTACAGGAACAAGGGCCAAAGCAACCACCCAAGAATGGAATCGTCGAGCGAAAACACTTGACAACCTCCTAGAAGCAGCTTTTCTTGACACCAGACCTTTCACCATCAATTAGGAATCTGATGTCGTCGCTAAACACAATCCTTAAATTGTAGCCATTTGTTGAGTGTTTTTTTTTGGTGTCTAGTCCGCATATATATCACCGTTTCCCTTGATCTTCTTAACTGTATATCTCTTAAATATCAACATATACACATGTGATTTAGTTTACGAAGATTTTTCAATACCGAGAACCTCGATCAGAGTAAAAAAGGCGTAAGGTTCACAATGGTGTAAAATTAAAATGGGATATACCGGGCTAGGATTCGAGTTACAGGAACAAGGGCCAAACCAACCACCCAAGAATGGAATCGTCGAGCGAAAACACTTGACAACCTCCTAGAAGCAGCTTTTCTTGCCACCAGACCTTTCTCCATCAATTAGGAATCTGATGCCATCACGAAACACATTCCCTAAATTGTAGCCATTTGTTGAGTGTTTTTTTTTTTTGGTGTCTAATCCGCATATATATCACCATTGCCCTTGATTTTCTTGTTTGTTTATCTCTTAAATGTCAACATATACACGTGTGATTTAGTTTACGAAGATTTTTCAATGCCGAGAACCTCGATTAGAGAGTAAAAAAGGCGTAAAGTTCACAATGGTGTAAAATTAAAATGGGATATACGGGGCTAGGATTCGAGTTACAGAAACAAGGGCCAAACTAACCACCCAAGAATGGAATCGTCAAGCGAAAACACTTGACAACCTCCTAGAAGCTGCTTTTCTTACCACCAGACCTTCCTCCATCAATTAGGAATCTAATGCCGTCACTAAACACATTCCTTAAATTGTAGCCATTTGTTGATTGTTTTTTTTTTGGTGTCTAATCCGCATATAAATCACCATTGCCCTTGATTTTCTTGACTGTATATCTCTTAAATGTCAACATATACACGTGTGATTTAGTTTACGAAGATTTTTCAATCCCGAGAACCTCGATCATAGAGTAAAAAGGCGTAAGGTTCACGATGGTGTAAAATTAAAATGGGATATACCGGGCTAGGATTCGAGTTACAGGAACAAGGGCCAAAGCAACCACCCAAGAATGGAATCGTCGAGCGAAAACACTTGACAACCTCCTAGAAGCAGCTTTTCTTGCCACCAGACCATTCTTCATCAATTAGGAATCTGATGCCGTCACTAAAGACATTCCTTAAATTGTAGCCATTTGTTGAGTGTTTTTTTTGCTGTATAATCCGCATATATATCACCATTGCCCTTAAATTGTAGCCATTTGTTGAGTGTTTTTGGTGTCTAATCCGCATATATATCACCATTGCCCTTGATTTTATTGACTGTATATCTCTTAAATGTCAACATATACACGTGTGATTTAGTTTACGAAGATTTTTAAGTGCCGAGAACCTCGATCAGAGAGTAAAAAAGGCGTAAGGTTCACATTGGTGTAAAATTAAAATGGGATATACCGGGCTAGGATTCGAGTTATAGGAACAAGGGCCAAAGCAACCGCCCAAGAATGGAATCGTCAAGCGAAAACACTTGACAACCTCCTAGAAGCAGCTTTTCTTGCCACCAGATCTTTCTCCATCAATTAGGAATCTGATGCCGTCACTAAACACATTCCTTAAATTGTAGCCATTTGTTGAGTGTTTTTTTTAGTGTCTAATCCGCATATATATCACCATTTCCCATGATTTTCTTGACATTATATTTCTTAAATATCAACATATACACGTGTGATTTAGTTTACGAAGATTTTTCAATGCCGAGAACCTCGATCAGAGAGTAAAAAAGGCGTAAGGTTCACAATGGTGTAAAATTAAAATGGGATATACCGGGCTAGGATTCGAGTTACAGGAACAAGGGCCAAAGCAACCACCCAAGAATTGAATCGTCGAGCGAAAACACTTGACAACCTCCTAGAAGCAGCTTTTCTTGCCACCAGACCTTTCTCCATCAATTTGGAATCTGATGCCGTCAATAAACACCTTCCTTATATTGTAGCCATTTGTTGAGTGTTTTTTTTTTTTGGTGTCTAATCCGCATATATATCACCATTGCCCTTGATTTTATTGACTGTATATCTCTTAAATGTCAACATATACACGTGTGATTTAGTTTACGAAGATTTTTCAATGCCGAGAACCTCGATCATAGAGTAAAAAAGGCGTAAGGTTCACAATGGTGTAAAATTAAAATGTGATATACCAGGCTAGGATTCGAGTTACAGGAACAAGGGCCAAACCAACCACCCAAGAATGGAATCGTCGAGCGAAATCATTTGACAACCTCCTAGAAGCAGCTTTTCTTACCACCAGACCTTTCTCCATCAATTAGGAATCTGATGCCGTCACTAAACACATTCCTTAAATTGTAGCCATTTGTTGAGTGTTTTTTTTGGTGTCTAATCCGCATATATATCACCATTGCCCTTGATTTTCTTGATTGTATATCTCTTAAATATCAACATATACACGTGTGATTTAGTTTTCGAAGATTTTTCAATGACGAGAACCTCGATCAGAGAGTAAAAAAGGCGTAAGGTTCACAATGGTGTAAAATTAAAATGGGATATACCGGGCTAGCATTCGAGTTACAGGAACAAGGGCCAAACCAACCACCCAAGAATGGAATCGTCGAGCGAAAACACTTGGCAACCTCCTAGAAGCAGCTTTTCTTGCCACCAGAGCTTTCTCCATCAATTAGGAATCTGATGCCGTCACTAAACACATTTCTTAAATTGTAGCCATTTGTTGAGTGTTTTTTTTTTGGTGTCTAATCCGCATATATATCACCATTGCCCTTTATTTTCTTGACGGTATATCTCTTAAATTTCAACATATACACGTGTTATTTTGTTTACGAAGATTATTCAATGCTGAGAACCTCGATCAGAGAGTAAAAAAGGCGTAAGGTTCACAATGGTGTAAAACTAAAATGGGATATACTGGGCTACGATTCGAGTTACAGGAACAAGGGCAAAACCAACCACCCTAGAATGGAATCGTCGAGCGAAAACACTTGACAACCTCCTAGAAGCAGCTTTTCTTGCCACCAGACCTTTCTCCATCAATTAGGAATCTGATGCCGTCACTAAACACATTCCTTAAATTGTAGCCATTTGTTGAGTGTTTTCTTTTGTGTCTAATGCGCATATATATCACCATTGCCCTTGATTTTTTTGAATGTATATCTCTTAAATATCAACATATACACGTGTGATTTAGTTTATGAAGATTTTTCAATGCCGAGAACCTCGATTAGAGAGTAAAAAAGGCTTAAGGTTCACAATGGTGTAGAACTAAAATGGGATATACCGGGCTATGATTCAAGTTACAGGAACAAGGGCCAAACCAACCACCCAAGAATGGAATCGTGGAGCGAAAACACTTGACAACCTCCTAGAAGCAGCTTTTCTTGCCACCAGACCTATCTCCATCATTTAGGAATCTGATGCCGTCACTAAACACTTTCCTTAAATTGTAGCCATTTGTTGAGTGTTTTTTTTTTGTGTCTAATCCGCTTATATATCTCCATTGCCCTTGATTTTCTTGATTGTATATCTCTTAAATGTCAACATATAAACGTGTGATTTAGTTTACGAAGATTTTTCAATGTTGTGAACCTCGATTAGAGAGTAAAAAAGGCGTAAGCTTCACAATGGTGTTAAATTAAAATGGGATATACCGGGCTAGGATTCGAGTTACAGGAACAAGGGCCAAACCAACCACCCAAGAATGGAATCGTCGAGAGAAAACACTTGACAACCTCCTAGATGCAGCTTTTCTTGCCATCAGACCTTTCTCCATCAATTAGGAATCTGATGTCGTCGCTAAACACATTCCTTAAATTGAAGCCATTTGTTGAGTTTTTTTTGGGTGTCAAATCCGCATATATATCACCATTGCCCTTGATTTTCTTGAATGTATATCTCTTAAATGTCAACATATACACGTGTGATTTAGTTTACGAAGATTTTTCAATGCCGAGAACCTCGATTAGAGAGTAAAAAAGGCGTAAGGTTCACAATGGTGTAAAATTAAAATGGGATTTACCGGGCTAGGATTCGAGTTACAGGAACAAGGGCCAAACCAACCACCCAAGAATGGAATCGTCGAGCGAAAACACTTGACAACCTCCTAGAAGCAGCTTTTCTTACTACCAGACCTTTCTACATCAATTAGGAATCTAATGCCGTCACTAAACACATTCCTTAAATTGTAGCCATTTGTTGAGTGTTTTTTTGGTGTCTAATCAGCATATATATCACCATTGCCCTTTATTTTCTTGACAGTATATCTCTTAAATATCAACATATACACGTGTGATTTAGTTTACGAAGATTTTTCAATGCCGAGAACCTCGATCAGGGAGTAAAAAAGGCGTAAGGTTCACAATGGTCTAAAATTAAAATAAGATATACCGGGCTAGGATTCGAGTTAAAGGAACAAGGGCCAAACCAACCACCTATGAATGGAATCGTAGAGCGAAAACACTTGACAACCTCCTAGAAGCAGCTTTTCTTGCCACCAGACCTTTCTCCATCAATTAGGAATCTGATGCCGTCACTAAACACATTCCTTAAATTGTAGCTATTTGTTGAGTGTTTTTTTTGGTGTCTAATCCGCATATATATCACCATTGCCCTTAATTTTTTTGACTGTATATCTCTTAAATGTCAACATATACACGTGTGATTTAGTTGACAAAGATTTTTAAATGCCGAGAACCCTGATCAGAGAGTAAAAAAGGCGTAAGGTTCACAATGGTGTAAAATTAAAATGGGATATACCGGGCTAGGATTCGAGTTACAGGAACAAGGGCCAAAGCAACCACCCAAGAATGGAATCGTCAAGCGAAAACACTTGACAACCTCCTAGAAGCAGCTTTTCTTGCCACCAGATCTTTCCCCATCAATTAGGAATCTGATGCCGTCACTAAACACATTCATTAAATTGTAGCCATTTGTTGAGTGGTTTTTTTTTGGTGTCTAATCCGCATATATATCACCATTGCCCTTGACTTTCTTGACTGTATATCTCTTAACACACGTGTGATTTAGTTTACGAAGATTTTTCAATGCCGAGAACCTCGATCAGAGAGTAAAAAAGGCGCAAGGTTCACAATGGTATAAAATTAAAATGGGATACACCTGGCTAGCATTCGAGTTACAGGAACAAGGGCCAAACCAACCACCCAAGAATGGAATCGTCGTGCGAAAACACTTGACAACCTCCTAGAAGCAGCTTTTCATGCCACCAGACCTTTCTCGATCAATTAGGAATCTGATGCCGTCACTAAACACATTCCTTAAATTGTAGCCATTTGTTGAGTGTTTTTTTCGGTGTCTAATCCGCATATATATCACCATTGCCCTTTATTTTCTTGACGGTATATCTCTTAAATTTCAACATATACACGTGTGATTTTGTTTACGAAGATTATTCAATGCTGAGAACCTCGATGAGAGAGTAAAAAAGGCGTAAGGTTCACAACGGTGTAAAACTAAAATGGGATATACTGGGCTACGATTCGAGTTACAGGAACAAGGGCCAAACCAACCACCCAAGAATGGAATCGTCGAGCGAAAACACTTGACAACCTCCTAGAAGCATCTTTTCTTGCCACCAGACCTTTCTTCATCAATTAGGAATCTGATGTCGTCGCTAAACACATTCCTTAAATTGTAGCCATTTGTTGAGTGTTTTTTTTTTGGTGACTAATCCGCATATATATCACCATTGCCCTTGATTTTCTTGACTGTATATCTCTTAAATATCAACATATACACGTGTGATTTAGTTTACGAAGATTTTTCAATGCCGAGAACCTCGATCAGAGAGTAAAAAAGGCGCAAGGTTCACAATGGTATAAAATTAAAATGGGATACACCTGGCTAGGATTAGAGTTACAGGAACAAGGGCCAAACCAACCACCCAAAAATGGAATCGTCGAGCGAAAACACTTGACAACCTCCTAGAAGCAGCTTTTCTTACCATCAGACCTTTCTCCATCAATTAGGTATCTGATGCCGTCACTAAACACATTCCTTAAATTGTATCCATTTGTTGAGTGTTTTTTTCGGTGTCTAATCCGCATATATATCACCATTGCCCTTTATTTTCTTGACTGTATATCTCTTAAATGTCAACATATACACGTGTGATTTAGTTTACAAAGATTTTTCAATGCTGAGAACCTCGATCAGAGAGTAAAAAAGGCGTAAGGTTCACACTGGTGTAAAATTAAAATGGGATATACCGGGCGAGGATTTGAGTTACAGGAACAAGGGCCAAACCAACCACCCAAGAATGGGATCGTCGAGAGAAAACACTTGACAACCTCCTAGAAGCATCTTTTCATGCCACCAGACCTTTCTCGATCAATTAGGAATCCGATGCCATCACTAAACACATTCCTTAAATTGTAGCCATTTGTTGAGTGTTTTTTTTTTTTTTTTGGTGTCTAATCCGCATATATATCACCATTGCCCTTGATTTTATTGACTGTATTTCTCTTAAATGTCAACATATACACGCGTGATTTAGTTTACGAAGATTTTTCAATGCCGAGAACCTCGATAAGAGAGTAAAAAAGGCGTAAGGTTCACAATGGTGTAAAATTAAAATGTGATATACCAGGCTAGGATTCGAGTTACAGGAACAAGGGCCAAACCTACCACCCAAGAATGGAATCGTCGAGCGAAATCATTTGACAACCTCCTAGAAGCAGCTTTTCTTACCACCAGACCTTTCTCCATCAATTAGGAATCTGATGCCGTCACTAAACACATTCCTTAAATTGTAGCCATTTGTTGAGTGTTTTTTTTGGTGTCTAATCCGCATATATATCACCATTGCCCTTGATTTTCTTTATTGTATATCTCTTAAATATCAACATATACACGTGTGATTTAGTTGACGAAGATTTTTCAATGACGAGAACCTCGATCAGAGAGTAAAAAAGGTGTAAGGTTCACAATGGTGTAAAATTAAAATGGGATATTCCGGGCTAGCAATCGAGTTACAGGAACAAGGGCCAAACCAACCACCCAAGAATGGAATCGTCGAGCGAAAACACTTGGCAACCTCCTAGAAGCAGCTTTTCTTGCCACCAGAGCTTTCTCCATCAATTAGGAATCTGATGCCGTCACTAAACACATTTCTTAAATTGTAGCCATTTGTTGAGTGTTTTTTTTGGTGTCTAATCCGTATATATATCACCATTGCCCTTTATTTTCTTGACGGTATATCTCTTAAATTTCAACATATACACGTGTGATTTTGTTTACGAAGATTATTCAATGCTGAGAACCTCGATCAGAGAGTAAAAAAGGCGTAAGGTTCACAATGGTGTAAAACTAAAATGGGATATACTGGGCTACGATTCGAGTTACAGGAACAAGGGCCAAACCAACCACCCAAGAATGGAATCGTCGAGCGAAAATACTTGACAACCTCCTAGAAGCAGCTTTTCTTGCCACCACACCTTTCTCCATCAATTAGGAATCTGATGCCGTCACTAAACACATTTCTTAAATTGTAGCCATTTGTTGAGTGTTTTTTTTGGTGTCTAATCCGCATATATATCACCATTGCCCTTTATTTTCTTGACTGTATATCTCTTAAATGTCAACATATACACGTGTGATTTAGTTTACGAAGATTTTTCAATGCTGAGAACCTCAATCAGAGAGTAAAAAAGGTGTAAGGTTCACAATGGTGTAAATTAAAATGGGATATACCGGGCTAGGATTCGAGTTACAGGAACAAGGGCCAAACCAACCACCCAAGAATGGAATCGTCGAGAGAAAACACTTGACAACCTCCAAGAAGCATCTTTTCTTGCCACCAGACCTTTCTCCATCAATTAGGAATCTGATGCCGTCACTAAACACATTCCTTAAATTGTTGCCATTTGTTGAGTGTTTTTTTTTGGTGTCTAATCCGCATATATATCACCATTGCCCTTGATTTTCTTGACTGTATATCTCTTAAATGTCAACATATAAACGTGTGATTTAGTTTACGAAGATTTTTCAATGTCGTGAACCTCGATTAGAGAGTAAAAAAGGCGTAAGGTTCACAATGGTGTAAAATTAAAATGGGATATACCGCGCTAGGATTCGAGTTACAGGAACAAGGGCCAAACCAACCACCCAAGAATGGAATCGTCGAGCGAAAACACTTGACAACCTCCTAGAAGCAGCTTTTCTTACCACCAGACCTTTCTCCATCAATTAGGTATCTGATGCCGTCACTAAACACATTCCTTAAATTGTATCCATTTGTTGAGTGTTTTTTTCGGTGTCTAATCCGCATATATATCACCATTGCCCTTTATTTTCTTGACTGTATATCTCTTAAATGTCAACATATACACGTGTGATTTAGTTTACGAAGATTTTTCAATGCTGAGAACCTCGATCAGAGAGTAAAAAAGGCGTAAGGTTCACACTGGTGTAAAATTAAAATGGGATGTACCGGGCGAGGATTTGAGTTACAGGAACAAGGGCCAAACCAACCACCCAAGAATGGAATCGTCGAGAGAAAACACTTGACAACCTCCTAGAAGCATCTTTTCATGCCACCAGACCTTTCTCGATCAATTAGGAATCCGATGCCATCACTAAACACATTCCTTAAATTGTAGCCATTTGTTGAGTGTTTTTTTTTTTTGGTGTCTAATCCGCATATATATCACCATTGCCCTTGATTTTATTGACTGTATATCTCTTAAATGTCAACATATACACGTGTGATTTAGTTTACGAAGATTTTTCAATGCCGAGAACCTCGATCAGAGAGTAAAAAAGGCGTAAGGTTCACAATGGTGTTAAATTAAAATGGGATATACCGGGCTAGGATTCGAGTTACAGGAACAAGGGCCAAACCAACCACCCAAGAATGGAATCGTCGAGAGAAAACACTTGACAACCTCCTAGATGCAGCTTTTCTTGCCATCAGACCTTTCTCCATCAATTAGGAATCTGATGTCGTCGCTAAACATATTCCTTAAATTGTAGCCATTTGTTGAGTTTTTTTTTGGTGTCAAATCCGCATATATATCACCATTGCCCTTGATTTTCTTGACTATATATCTCTTAAATGTCAACTTATACACGTGTGATTTAGTTTACGAAGATTTTTCAATGCCGAGAACCTCGATCAGAGAGTAAAAAAGGCGTAAGGTTCACAATGGTGTAAAATTAAAATGGGATATACCGGGCTAGGATTCGAATTACTGGAACACGTGCCAAACCAACCACCTAAGAATGGAATCGTCGAGCGAAAACACTTGACAACCTCCTAGAAGCAGCTTTTTTTTACCACCAGCCCTTTCTCCATCAATTAGGAATCTAATGCCGTCACTAAACACATTCCTTAAATTGTAGCCATTTGTTGAGTTTTTTTTTTGGTGTCTAATCCTCATATATACCACCATTGCCTTTGATTTTCTTGACTGTATATCTCTTAAATATCAACATATACACGTGTGATTTAGTTTATGAAGATTTTTCAATGCCGAGAACCTCGATTAGAGAGTAAAAAAGCGTAAGGTTCACAATGGTGTAAAATTAAAATGGCACATACCTGGTTAGGATTCGAGTTACAGGAACAAGGGCCAAACCAACCACCCAAGAAAGGAATCGTCGAGCGAAAACACTAAACAACCTCCTAGAAGCAGCTTTTCTTGCCACCAGACCTTTCTCCATCAATTAGGAATCTGATGCCGTCACTAAACACATTCCTTAAATTGTAGCCATTTGTTGAGTGTTTTTTTTTTGGTGTCTAATCCGCATATATATCACCATTGCCTTTGATTTTCTTGACTGTATATCTCTTAAATATCAACATATACACGTGTGATTTAGTTTATGAAGATTTTTCAATGCCGAGAACCTCGATTAGAGAGAAAAAAAGGCTTAAGGTTCACAATGGTGTAAAATTAAAATGGGATATACCGGGCTAGGATTCAAGTTACAGGAACAAGGGCCAAACCAACCACCCAAGAATGGAATCGTCGAGTGAAAACACTTGACAACCTCCTAGAAACAACTTTTCTTGCCACCATACCTTTCTCCATCAATTAGGAATCTGATGCCGTCACTAAACACATTCCTTAAATTGTAGCCATTTGTTGAGTGTTTTTTTTGGTGTCTAATCCGCATATATATCACCAATGCCCTTGATTTTCTTGACTGTATATCTCGTAAATGTCAACATATAAACGTATGATTTAGTTTTGGATGATTTTTCAATGTCGTGAACCTCGATTAGAGAGTAAAAAAGGCGTAAGGTTCACAATGGTGTAAAATTAAAATGGGATATACCGGGCTAGGATTCGAGTTACGGGAACAAGGGCCAAACCAACCACCCAAGAATGGAATCGTCGAGAGAAAACACTTGACAACCTCCTAGATGCAGCTTTTCTTGCCATCAGACCTTTCTCCATCAATTAGGAATCAGATGTCGTCGCTAAACACATTCCTTAAATTGTAGCCATTTGTTGAGTGTTTTTTTGTGTCTAATCCGCATATATATCACCATTGCCCTTGATTTTCTTGACTTTATATCTCTTAAATATCAACATATACATGTGTGATTTACTTTACGAAGATTTTACAATGCCGAGAATCTCGATCACAGTAAAAAAGGCGTAAGGTTCACAATGGTGTAAAATTAAAATGGGATATACCGGGCTAGGATTCGTGTTACAGGAGCAAGGGCCAAACCAACCACCCAAGAATGGAATCGTCGAGCGAAAACACTTGACAACCTCCTAGAAGCAGCTTTTCTTGCCACCAGACCTTTCTCCATCAATTAGGTATCTGATGCCGTCACTAAACACATTCCTTAAATTGTGGCCATTTGTGGAGTTTTTTTTTTGGTGTCTAATCCGCATATATATCTCCATTGCCCTTGATTTTCTTGACTATATATCTCTTAAATGTCAACATATACACGTGTGATTTAGTTTACGAAGATTTTTCAATGCCGAGAACCTCGATCAGAGAGTAAAAAAGGCGTAAGGTTCACAATGGTGTAAAATTAAAATGGGATATACCGGGCTAGGATTCGAATTACAGGAACAAGGGCCAAACCAACCACCCAAGAATGGAATCGTCGAGCGAAAACACTTGACAACCTCCTAGAAGCAGCTTTTCTTACCACCAGACCTTTCTCCATCAATTAGGAATCTGATGCCGTCACTAAACACATTCCTTAAATTGTTGCCATTTGTTGAGTGTTTTTTTTTGGTGTTTAATCCACATATATATCACCATTGCCCTTGATTTTCTTGACTGTATATCTCTTAAATATCAACATATACACGTGTGATTTAGTTTATGAAGATTTTTCAATGTCGAGAACCTCGATCAGAGAGTAAAAAAGGCGTAAGGTTCACAATGGTGTAAAATTAAAATGGGATATACCGGGCTAGGATTCGAATTACAGGAACAAGGGCCAAACCAACCACCCAAGAATGGAATCGTCGAGCGAAAACACTTGACAACCTCCTAGAAACAGCTTTTCTTGCCACCAGAGCTTTCTCCATCAATTAGGAATCTGATGCCGTCACTAAACACATTCCTTAAATTGTAGACATTTGTTGAGTGTTTTTTTTTTTTTTGGTGTCTAATCCGCATATATATAACCATTGCCCTTGATTTTCTTGACTGTATATCTCGTAAATGTCAACATATAAACGTGTGATTTAGTTTACGAAGATTTTTCAATGTCGTGAACCTCGATTAGAGAGTAAAAAAGGCGCAAGGTTCACAATGGTGTAAAATTAAAATGGGATATACCGAGCTAGGATTCGAGTTACAGGAACAAGGGCCAAAACAACCACCCAAGAATGGAATCGTCGAGAGAAAACACTTGACAACCTCCTAGATGCAGCTTTTCTTGCCACCAGACCTTTCTCCATCAATTAGGTATCTGATGCCGTCACTAAACACATTCCTTAAATTGTAGCCATTTGTGGAGTTTTTTTTTTTTTTTTTGGTGTCTAATCCGCATATATATCACCATTGCCCTTGATTTTCTTGACTATATATCTCTTAAATGTCAACATATACACGTGTGATTTAGTTTACGAAGATTTTTCAATGCCGAGAACCTCGATCAGAGAGTAAAAAAGGCGTAAGGTTCACAATGGTGTAAAATTAAAATGGGATATACCGGGCTAGGATTCGAATTACAGGAACAAGGGCCAAACCAACCACCCAAGAATGGAATCGTCGAGCGAAAACACTTGACAACCTCCTAGAAGCAGCTTTTCTTACCACCAGACCTTTCTCCATCAATTAGGAATCTGATGCCGTCACTAAACACATTCCTTAAATTGTTGCCATTTGTTGAGTGTTTTTTTTTGGTGTTTAATCCACATATATATCACCATTGCCCTTGATTTTCTTGACTGTATATCTCTTAAATATCAACATATACACGTGTGATTTAGTTTATGAAGATTTTTCAATGTCGAGAACCTCGATCAGAGAGTAAAAAAGGCGTAAGGTTCACAATGGTGTAAAATTAAAATGGGATATACCGGGCTAGGATTCGAATTACAGGAACAAGGGCCAAACCAACCACCCAAGAATGGAATCGTCGAGCGAAAACACTTGACAACCTCCTAGAAACAGCTTTTCTTGCCACCAGAGCTTTCTCCATCAATTAGGAATCTGATGCCGTCACTAAACACATTCCTTAAATTGTAGACATTTGTTGAGTGTTTTTTTTTTTTTTTGGTGTCTAATCCGCATATATATAACCATTGCCCTTGATTTTCTTGACTGTATATCTCGTAAATGTCAACATATAAACGTGTGATTTAGTTTACGAAGATTTTTCAATGTCGTGAACCTCGATTAGAGAGTAAAAAAGGCGCAAGGTTCACAATGGTGTAAAATTAAAATGGGATATACCGAGCTAGGATTCGAGTTACAGGAACAAGGGCCAAAACAACCACCCAAGAATGGAATCGTCGAGAGAAAACACTTGACAACCTCCTAGATGCAGCTTTTCTTGCCACCAGACCTTTCTCCATCAATTAGGTATCTGATGCCGTCACTAAACACATTCCTTAAATTGTAGCCATTTGTGGAGTTTTTTTTTTTTTTTTTGGTGTCTAATCCGCATATATATCACCATTGCCCTTGATTTTCTTGACTATATATCTCTTAAATGTCAACATATACACGTGTGATTTAGTTTACGAAGATTTTTCAATGCCGAGAACCTCGATCAGAGAGTAAAAAAGGCGTAAGGTTCACAATGGTGTAAAATTAAAATGGGATATACCGGGCTAGGATTCGAATTACAGGAACAAGGACCAAACCAACCACCCAAGAATGGAATCGTCGAGCGAAAACACTTGACAACCTCCTAGAAGCAGCTTTTCTTACCACCAGACCTTTCTCCATCAATTAGGAATCTAATGCCGTCACTAAACACATTCCTTAAATTGTAGCCATTTGTTGAGTGTTTTTTTTTGTGTCTAATCCGCATATATATCACCACTGCCTTTGATTTTCTTGACTGTATATCTCTTAAATATCAACATATACACGTGTGATTTAGTTTACGAAGATTTTTCAATGCCGAGAACCTCGATCAGAGAGTAAAATAGCGTAAGGTTCACAATGGTGTAAAATTAAAATGGCATATACCTGGCTAGGATTCGCGTTACAGGAACAAGGGCCAAACCAACCACCCAAGAATGGAATCGTCGAGCGAAAACACTTGACAACCTCCTAGAAGCAGCTTTTCTTGCCACCAGACCTTCAATTAGGAATCTTATGCCGTCACTAAACACATTCCTTAAATTGTAGCCATTTGTTGAGTTTTTTTTTTTTGTGTCTAATCCGCATATATATCACCATTGCCCTTGATTTTCTTGACTGTATATCTCATAAATGTCAACATATACACGTGTGATTTGGTTTACGAAGATTTTTCAATGCCGAGAACCTCGATTAGAGAGTAAAAAAGGCTTAAGGTTCACAGTGGTGTAAAATTAAAATGGGATATACCGGGCTAGGATTCGAGTTACAGGAACAAGGGCCAAACCAACCACCCAAGAATGGAATCGTCGAGCGAAAACACTTGACAACCTCCTAGAAGCAGCTTTTCTTGCCACCAGACCTTTCTCCATCAATTAGGAATCTGATGCCGTCACTAAACACATTCCTTAAATTGTAGCCATTTGTTGAGTGTTTTTTTTGATGACTAATCCGCATATATATCACCATTGCCCTTGATTTTCTTGACTGTATATCTCTTAAATGTCAACATATACACGTGTGATTTAGTTTACGAAGATTTTTCAACGCCGAGAACATCGATCAGAGAGTAAAAAAGGCGTAAGGTTCACCATGGTGTAAAATTAAAATGGGATATACCGGGCTAGGATTCGAGTTACAGGAACAAGGGCTAAACCAACCACCCAAGAATGGAATCGTCGAGCGAAAACCCTTAACAACCTTCTAGAAGAAGCTTTTCTCGCCACCAGACCTTTCTCCATCAATTTGGAATCTGATGCCGTCACTAAACACATTCCTTAAATTGTAGCCATTTGTTGAGTGTTTTTTTTGTGTCTAATCCGTATATATATCACCATTGCCCTTGATTTTCTTGATTGTATATCTCTTAAATATCAATATATACACGTTTGATTTAGTTTACGAAGATTTTTCAATGCCGAGAACCTCGATCAGAGAGTAAAAAAGCGTAAGGTTCACAATGGTGTAAAATTAAAATTGGATATATCGGGCTAGGATTCGAGTTACAGGAACAAGGGCCAAACCAACCACCCAAGAATGGAATCGTCGAGAGAAAACACTTGACAACCTCCTAGATGCAGCTTTTCTTGCCACCAGACCTTTCTCCATCAATTAGGAATCTGATGTCGTCGCTAAACACATTCCATAAATTGTAGCCATTTGTTGAGGGTTTTTTTTTTTTTTTTTTGTGTCTAATCTGCATATATATCACCATTGCCCTTGAATTTCTTGACTTTATATCTGTTAAATATCAACATATACACGTGTGATTTAGTTTACGAAGATTTTTCAATGCCGAGAACCTCGATCAGAGTAAAAAAGGCGTAAGGTTCACAATGGTGTAAAATTAAAATGGGATATGCCGGGCTAGGATTCGTGTTACAGGAACAAGGGCCAAACCAACCACCCAAGAATGGAATCGTCGAGCGAAAACACTTGACAACCTCCTAGAAGCAGCTTTTCTTGCCACCAGACCTTTCTCCCTCAATTAGGTATCTGATGCCGTCACTAAACACATTCCTTAAATTGTAGCCATTTGTTGATTTTTTTTATTTGGTGTCTAATCCGCATATACATCACCATTGCCCTTGATTTTCTTGACTGTATATCTCTTAAATGTCAACATATACATGTGTGATTTGGTTTACGAAGATTTTTCAATGCCGAGAACCTCGATCAGGGAGTAAAAAAGGCGTTAGGTTCACAATGGTGTAAAATTAAAATGGGATATACCGGGCTAGGATTCGAATTACATGAGCAAGGGCCAAACCAACCACCCAAGAATGGAATCGTCGAGCGAAAACACTTGACAACCTCCTAGAAGCAGCTTTTCTTACCACCAGACCTTTCTCCAAAAATTAGGAATCTAATGCCGTCACTAAACGCATTCCTTAAATTGCAGCCATTTGTTGAGTATTTTTTTGGTGTCTAATCCGCATATATATCACAATTGCCCTTGATTTTCTTGACTGTATATCTCTTAAATATCGACATATACACATGTGATTTAGTTTACGAAGATTTTTCAATGCCAAGAACCTCGATCAGAGAGTAAAAAATGCGTAAGGTTCACAATGGTGTAAAATTAAAATGGCATATACCTGGCTAGTATTTGAGTTACAGGAACAAGGGCCAAACCAACCACCCAAGAATGGAATCGTCGAGCGAAAACACTTGACAACCTCCTAGAAGCAGCTTTTCTTGCCACCAGACCTTCAATTAGGAATCTGATGCCGTCACAAAACACATTACTTAAATTGTAGCCATTTGTTGAGTGTTTTTTTTTGTGTCTAGTACGCATATATATCAAGATTGTCCTTAATTTTCTTGACTGTATATCTCTTAAATGTCAACATATACACGTGTGATTTCGTTTACGAAGATTTTTCAATGCCGAAAACCTCGATCAGAGAGTAAAAAAGGCGTAAGGTTCACAGTGGTGTAAAATTAAAATGGGATATACCGGGATAGGATTCGAGTTACAGGAACAAGGGCAAAACCAACCACCCAAGAATGGAATCGTCGATCGAAAACACTTGACAACCTCCTAGAAACAGCTTTTCTTAACACCAGACCTTTCTCCATCAATTAGGAATCTGATGCCGTCACTAAACACATTCCTTAAATTGCCATTTGTTGAGTGATTTTTTTTGGTGTCTAATCCGCATATATATCACCATTGCCCTTGATTTTCTTGACTGTATATCTCTTAAATGTCAACATATACACGTGTGATTTAGTTTACGAAGATTTTTCATTGCCGAGAACCTCGATCAGAGAGCAAGAAAAGGCGTAAGGTTCACAATGGTGTAAGATTAAAATGGGATATGTCGGGCTAGGATTCGAGTTACAGAAACAGTGGCCAAACCAACCACCCAAGAATGGAATCGTCGAACGAAAACACTTCACAACCTCCTAGAAGCAGCTTTTCTTACCACCAGACCTTTCTCCATCAATTAGGAATCTGATGCCGTCACTAAACACATTCCTTAAATTGTAGCCATTTGTTGAGTGTTTTTTTGGTGTCTAATTCGCTTATATACCACCATTGCCCTTGATTTTTTTGACTGTATATCTCTTAAATGTCAACGTATACACGTCTGATTTAGTTTACGAAGATTTTTCAATGCCGAGAACCTCGATCAGAGAGTAAAAAAGGCATAAGGTTCACAATGGGGTAAAATTAAAATGGGATATACCGGGCTAGGATTCGAGTTACTGGAACAAGGGCCAAATAAACCACCCAAGAATGGAATCGTCAAACGAAAACACTTGACAACCTTCTAGAAGCAGCTTTTCTTGCCACCAGACCTTTCTCCATCAATTAGGAATCTGATGTCGTCACTAAACACAATCCTTAAATTGTAGCCATTTGTTGAGTGATTTTTTTTTGGTGTCTAATCCGCATATATATCACCATTGCCCTTGATTTTCTTGACTGTATATCTCTTAAATGTCAACATATACACGTGTGATTTAGTTTACGAAGATTATTCAATGCCGAGAACCTCGATCAGAGAGTAAAAAAGGCGTAAGGTTCACAATGATGTAAGATTAAAATGGGATATACCGGGCTAGGATTCGAGTTACAGGACAAGGGCCAAACCAACCACCCAAGAATGGAATCGTCGAGCGAAAACACTTGACAACCTCCTAGAAGCAGCTTTTCTTGCCACCAGACCTTTCTCCATCAATTAGGAATCTGATGCCGTCACTAAACACATTCCTTAAATTGTATACATTTGTTGAGTGTTTTTTTTTTGGTGTCTAATCCGCATATATATCACCATTGCCCTTGATTTTCTTGACTGTATATCTCTTAAATGTCAACATATACACGTGTGATTTAGTTTACGAAGATTTTACAATGCCGATAACCTCGATCAGAGAGTAAAAAAGGCGTAAAGTTCACAATGGTGTAAAATTAAAATGGGATATACCGGGCTAGGATTCGAGTTACAGGAACAAGGGCCAAACCAACCACCCAAGAAGGGAATCGTCGAGCGAAAACACTTAACAACCTCCTAGAAGCAGCTTTTCTTACCACCAGACCTTTCTCCATCAATTAGGAATCTGATGCCGTCACTAAACACATTCCTTAAATTGTAGCCATTTGTTGAGTGTTTTTTTTTGGGGTCTAATCCGCATATATATCACCATTGCCCTTGATTTTCATAGCTGTATACCTCTTAAATATCAACATATACACGTGTGATTTAGTTTACGAAGATTTTCATTGCCGAGAACCTCGATTAGAGAGTAAAAATGGCGTATGGTTCACAATGGTGTAAAATTAAAATGGGATATACCGGGCTAGGATTCGAGTTACAGGAACAAGGGCCAAACTAACCACTCAAGAATGGAATCGTCGTGCGAAAACACTTGACAACCTCCTAGAAGTAGCTTTTCTTGCCACCAGACCTTCAATTAGGAATCTGATGCCGTCACTAAACACATTCCTTAAATTGTAGCCATTTGTTGAGTTTTTTTTTTGGTGTCTAATCTGCATATATATCACCATTGCCTTTGATTTTCCTGACTGTATATCTCTTAAATGTCAACATATACACATGTGATTTAGTTTACGAAGATTTTTCAATGCCGAGAACCTTGATCAGAAAGTAAAAAAGGCGTAAGGTTCACAGTGGTGTAAAATTAAAAAGGGATATACCGGGCTAGGATTCGAGTTACAGGAACAAGGGACAAACCAACCACCTAAGAAGGGAATCGTCGAGCGAAAACAGTTGACAACCTCCTAGAAGCAGCTTTTCTTACCACCAGACCTTTCTCCATCAATTAGGAATCTGATGCCGTCACTAAACACATTCCTGAAATTGTAGCCATTTGTTGAGTGATTTTTTTTTGGTGTCAAATCCGCATATATATCACCATTGCCCTTGATTTTCTTGACTGTATAACTCTTAAATGTCAACATATACACGTGTGATTTGGTTTACAAAGATTTTTCAATGCCTAGAACCTCGATCAGAGAGTAAAAAAGGCGTAAGGTTCACAATGGTGTAAGATTAAAATGGGATATACCGGGCTAGGATTCGAGTTACAGGAACAAGGGCCAAACCAACCACCCAAGAAGGGAATCGTCGATCGAAAACACTTGACAACCTCCTAGAAGCTGCTTTTCTTACCACCAGACCTTTCTCCATCAATTAGGAATCTGATGCCGTCACTAAACACATTCCTTAAATTGTAGCCATTTGTTGAGTGTTTTTTTTTGGGTCTAATCCGCATATATATCACCATTGCCCTTGATTTTCATAGCTGTATATCTCTTAAATATCAACATATACACGTGTGATTTAGTTTACGAAGATTTTTCATCGCCGAGAACCTCGATTAGAGAGTAAAAAAGGCGTAAGGTTCACAATGGTTTAAAATTAAAATGGGATATACCGGGCTAGGATTCGAGTTACAGGAACAAGGGCCAAATCAACCACCCAAGAAGGGAATCGTCGAGCGAAAACACTTGACAACCTCCTAGAAGCAGCTTTTCTTACCACCGGACCTTTCTCCATCAATTAGGAATCTGATGGCGTCACTAAACACATCCTTAAATTGTAGCCATTTGTTGAGTGTTTTTTTTTTTGGGGTCTAATCCGCATATATATCACCATTGCCCTTGATTTTCATAGCTGTATATATCTTAAATATCAACATATACACGTGTGATTTAGTTTACAAAGATTTTTCAATGCCGAGAACCTCGATCAGAGAGTAAAAAAGGCGTAAGGTTCACAATCGTTTAAAATTAAAATGGGATATACCGGCCGAGGATTCGAGTTACAGGAACCAGGGCCAAACGAACCACCCAAGAATGGAATCGTCGAGCGAAAACACTTGACAACCTCCTAGAAGCAGTTTTTCTTACCACCAGACCTTTCTCCATCAATTAGGAATCTGATGCCGTCACTAAACACATTCCTAAAATTGTAGCCATTTGTTGAATGTTTTTTTTTTGTGTCTAATCCGCATATATATCACCATTGCCCTTGAATTTCTTGACTGTATATCTCTTAAATGTCAACATATACACGTGTGATTTAGTTTACGAGGATTTTTCAATGCCGAGAACCTCGATCAAAAAGTAAAAAAGGCGTAAGGTTCACAATGGTGGAAAATTAAATACGATATACCGGGCTAGGATTCGAGTTACAGGAACCAGGGCCAAACCAACCACCGAAGAATGGAGTCGTCGAGCGAAAACACTTGACAATCTCTTAGAAGTAGCTTCTCTTGCCACCAGACCTTTCTCCATCAATTAGGAATCTGATGCCGTCACTAAACACATTCCTTAAAATGTAGCCATTTGTTGAGTGTTTTTTTTTTGGTGTCTAATCCGCATATATATCACCATTTCCCTTGATTTTCTTGACTGTATATCTCTTAAATGTCAACATATACACGTGTGATTTTGTTTACGAAGATTTTTCAATACCAAGAACCTCGATCAGAGAGTAAAAATGGAGTAACGTTCATAATGGTGTAAAATTAAAATGGGATATACCGGCCGAGGATTCGAGTTACAGGAACAAGGGCCAAACCAACCACCCAAGAATGGAATCGTCGAGCGAAAACACTTGACAACACCTAAGAAGCAGCTTTTCTTACCAGCAGACCTTTCTCCATCAATTAGTAATCTGATGCCGTCACTAAACACATTCCTTAAATGTTAACATATACACGTGTGATTTAGTTTACGAAGATTTTTCAATGCCAAGAACCTCGATCAGAGAGTAAAAAAGTCGTAAAGTTCACAATGGTGTAAGATTAAAATGGGATATACCGGGCTGGGAATCGAGTTATAGGAACAAGGGCCAAACCAACCACCCAAGAATGGAATCGTCGAGTGAAAACACTTGACAACCTCATAGAAGCAGCTTTTCTTAACACCAGACCTTTCTCCATCAATTAGGAATCTGATGCCGTCACTAAACACATTCCTTAAATTGTAGTCATTTGTTGAGAGTTTTTTTTTTTTTTTTTTTGGTGTCTAATCCGCATATATATCACCATTGCCCTTGATTTTCTTGACTGTATATCTCTTAAATATCAACATATACACGTGTGATTTAGTTTACGAAGATTTTTCAATGCCGAGAACCTCGATTAGAGAGTAAAAAAGGCGTAAGGTACACAATGGTGTAAAATTAAAATGGGATATACCGGGCTAGGATTCGAGTTACAGGAACAAGGGCCAAACCAACCACCCAAGAATGGAATCGTCGAGCGAAAACACTTGACAACCACCTAGAAGCAGCTTTTCTTGCCACCAGACCTTTCTCCATCAATTAGGAATCTGATGCTGTCACTAAACACATTCCTTAAATTGTAGCCATTTGTTGAGTGTTTTTTTTTTTTGGTGTCTAATCCGCATATATATCACCATTGCCATTGACGTTCTTGACTGTATACCTCTTAAATGTCAACATATAAACGTGTGATTTAGTTTACTAAGATTTTTCAATGCCGAGAACCTCGATCAGAGAGTAAAAAAGGCGTAAGGTTCACAATGCTGTAAGATTAAAAAGGGATATACCGTGCTAGGATTCGAGTTACAGGAACAAGGGCCAAACCAACCACCCAAGAATGGAATCGTCGAGCGAAAACACTTGACGACCTCATAGAAGCAGCTTTTCTTACCAGCAGACCTTTCTCCATCAATTAGGAATCTGATGCCGTCACTAAACACATTCCTTAAATTGTAGTCATTTGTTGAGTGTTTTTTTTTTTTTGGTGTCTAATCCGCTTATATATCACCATTGCCCTTGATTTTCTTGACTGTATATCTCTTAAATATCAACATATACACGTGTGATTAAGTTTACGAAGATTTTTTAATGCCGAGAACCTCGATTAGAGAGTAAAAAAGGCGTAAGGTTCACAATGGTGTGAAATTAAAATGGGATATACCGGGCTAGGATTCGAGTTACAGGAACAAGGGCCAAACCAACCACCCAAGAATGGAATCGTCGAGCGAAAATACTTGACAACCACCTAGAAGCAGCTTTTCTTGCCACCAGACCTTTCTCCATCAATTAGGAATCTGATGCCGTCACTAAACACATTCCTTAAATTGTAGCCATTTGTTGAGTGTTTTTTTTTTTGTGTCTAATCCGCATATATATCACCATTGCCATTGATTTTGTTGAGTGTATATCTCTTAAATGTCAACATATACACGGGTGAATTAGTTTATGAAGATTTTTCAATGCTGAGAACCTCGATCAGAGATTAAAAAAGGCGTAAGGTTCACAATGGTGTAAAATTAAAATGGGATATACCGAGCTAGGATTCGAGTTACAGGAACAAGGGCCAAACCAACCACCCAAGAATGGAATCGTCGAGTGAAAACACTTGACGACCTCCTAGAAACAGCTTTTCTTGCCACCAGACCTTTCTCCATCAATTAGGAATCTGATGCCGTCACTAAACGCATTCCTTAAATTGTAGCCATTTGTTGAGTCTTTTTTTTTTTGGTGTCTAATCCGCATATATATCACCATTGCCCTTGATTTTCTTGACTGTATATCTCTTAAATATCAACATATACATGTGTGATTTAGTTTACGAAGATTTTTCAATGCCGAGAACCTCAATCAGAGAGTAAAAAAGGCATAAGGTTCACAATGGTGTAAAATTAAAATGGGATATACTGGGCCAGGATTCGAGTTACAGGAACAAGGGCCAAACCAACCACCCAAGAATGGAATCGTGGAGCTAAAACACCTGACAACCTCCTAGAAGCAGCTTTTCTTACCACCAGACATTTCTCCATCAATTAGGAATCTGATGCCGTCACTAAACACATTCCTTAAATTGTAGCCATTTGTTGAGTGTTTTTTTTGTTGTTGTCTAATCCCCATATATATCACCATTATCCTTGATTTTCTTGACTGTATATCTGTTAAATGTCAACATATACACGTGTGATTTAGTTTACGAAGATTTTTCAATGCCTAGAACCTCGATTAGAGAGTAAAAATTGCGTAAGGTTCACAATGGTGTAAAATTAAAATGGGATATACCAGGCTAGGATTCGAGTTACTGGAACAAGGGCCAAACCACCACCCAAGAATGAAATCGTCGAGCGAAAACATTTGACAACCACCTAGAAGCAGCTTTTCTTGCCACCAGACCTTTCTCCATCAATTAGGAATCTGATGCCGTCACTAAACACATTCCTTAAATTGTAGCCATTTGTTAAGTGTTTTTTTTGGTGTCTAATCCGCAAATATATCACCATTGCCCTTGATTTTCTTGACTGTATATCTCTTAAATGTCAACATATACACATGTGATTTAGTTTACGAAGATTTTTCAATGCCGAGAACCTCGATCGGAGAGTAAAAAAGGCGTAAGGTTCACAATGGTGTAAAACTAAAATAGGATATACCGGGCTAGGATTTGAGTTGAAGGAACAAGGGCCAAACCAACCACCCAAGAATGGAATCGTTGAGCGAAAACACTTGACAACCTCCATGAAGCAGCTTTTCATACCACCAGACCTTTCTCCATCAATTAGAAATCTGATGCCATCACTAAACACATTCCTTAAATTGTAGCCATTTGTTGAGTGTTTTTTTTTTTTTGTGTCTAATCCGCATATATATCACCATTGCCCTTGATTTTCTTGACTGTATATCTCTTAAATGTCAACATATACACGTGTGATTTAGTTTATGAAGATTTTTCAATGCCGAGAACCTCGATCAGAGTGTAAAAAAGGCGTAAAGTTCACAATGGTGTAAAATTAAAATGGGATATACCGGGATAGGATTCGAGTTACAATAACAAGGGCCAAACCAACCACCCAAGAATGGAATCGTCGAGCGAAAACACTTGACAACATCCGAGAAGCAGCTTTTCTTACCACCAGACCTTTCTCCATCAATTAGGAATCTGATGCCGTCACTAAACACATTCTTTAAATTGTAGCCATTTGTTGAGTGTTTTTTTGGTGTCTAATCCGCATATATATCAGCATTGCCCTTGATTTTCTTGACTACGTGTCTTTTAAATGTCAACATATACACGTGTGATTTAGTTTATGAAGATTTTTCAATGCCGAGAACCTCTATCAGAGGGTAAAAAAGGTGTAAGGTTCACAATGGTGTAAAATTAAAATGGGATATACCGGGCTAGGATTCGAGTTACAGGAACAAGGGCCAAACCAACCACCCAAGAATGGAATCGTGGAGCTAAAACACCTGACAACCTCCTAGGAGGTTGTCACGTGTTTTCGCTCGACGATTCCATTCTTGGGTGATTGGTTTGGCCCTTGTTCCTGTAACTCGAATTGTAGCCCGGTATATCCCATATTAATTTTACACCATTATGAACCTTACGCCTTTTTTACTTTCTGATCGAGGTTCTCGGCATTGAAAAATCTTCGTAAACTAAATCACACGTGTTTATGTTGACATTTAAGAGATATACAGTCAAGAAAATCAAGAGCAATGGTGATATATATGCGGATTAGACACCAAAAAAAATCACTTAAAAAATGGCTACAATTTAAGGAATGTGTTTAGTGACGCCATCAGATTCCTAACTGATGGAGAAAAGTCTGGTGGCTAGAAAAGCTGCTTCTAGGAGGATGTCAAATGTTATCGCTCGACGATTCCATTCTTGGGTGGTTGGTTTGGCCCTTGTTCCTGTAACTCGAATCCTAGCCTGGTATATATCATTTAAATTTACACCATTGTGAACCTTACGCCTTTTTTTACTCTCTGATCGAGGTTTTCGGCATTGACAAATCATCGTAAACTAAATCACACGTGTATATGTTGACATTTAAGAGATATACAGTCAAGAAAATCAAGGGCAATTGTGATATATATGCGGATTAAACAACAAAAAAAACACTCAACAAATGGCTACAATTTTATGAATGTGTTTAGTGACGGCATCAGATTCCTAATTGATGGAGAAAGGTCTGGTGGCAAGAAAAGCTACTTCTAGGAGGTTGTCAAAAGTTTTCGCTTGACAATTCCATTCTTGGGTGGTTAGTTTGGCCCTTTTGCCTGTAACTCGAATCCTAACCCAGTATATCCCATTTCAATCTTACACCATTGTGAACCTTATGCCTTTTTTACTCTCTGATCGAGGTTCTCGGCATTGAAAAATCTTCGTAAACTAAATCACACGTGTATATGTTGATATTTAAGATATATACAGTCAAGAAAATCAAGGGCAATGGTGATATATATGCGGATTAGACACCAAAAAAAAAACCCTCAACAAATGGCTACAATTTAAGGAATGTGTTTAGTGACGGCATCATATTCCTAATTGATGGAGAAAGGTCTGGTGGCAAGAAAAGCTGCTTCTAGGAGGTTGTCAAGTGTTTTCGCTCGACGATTCCATTCTTGGGTGGCTGGTTTGGCCCTTGTTCCTGTAACTCGAATTGTAGCCCGGTATATCCCATTTAAATTTTACACCATTGTGAACCTTACGCCTTTTTTACTTTCTGATCGAGGTTCTCGGCGTTGAAAAATCTTCGTAAACTAAATCACACGTGTTTATGTTGACATTTAAGAGATATACAGTCAAGAAAATCAAGGGCAATGGTGATATATATGCGGATTAGATACCAAAAAAAATCACTCAAAAAATGGCTACAATTTAAGGAATGTGTTTAGTGACAGCATCAGATTCCTAACTGATGGAGAAAAGTCTGGTGGTGAGAAAAGCTGCTTCTAGGAGGATGTCAAATGTTATCGCTCGACGATTCCATTCTTGGGTGGTTGGTTTGGCCCTTGTTCCTGTAACTCGAATCCTAGCCTGGTATATCCCATTTAAATTTTACACCATTGTGAACCTTACGCCTTTTTTACTCTCTGATCGAGGTTTTCGGCATTGAAAAATCATCGTAAACTAAATCACACGTGTATATGTTGACATATAAGGGATACACAGTCAAGAAAATCAAGGGCAATTGTGATATATATGCGGATTAGACAACAAAAAAAAACACTCAACAAATGGCTACAATCTTAGGAATGTGTTTAGTGACGGCATCAGATTCCTAATTGATGGAGAAAGGTCTGGTGGCAAGAAAAGCTGCTTCTAGGAGGTTGTCAAATGTTTTCGCTTGACAATTCCATTCTTTGGGGGTTGGTTTGGACCTTTTGCTTGTAACTCGAATCCTTGCCCGGTATATCCCATTTTAATCTTACACCATTGTGAACCTTATGCCTTTTTTACTCTCTGATCGAGGTTCTCGGCATTGAAAAATCTTCGTAAACTAAATCACACGAGTATATGTTGATATTTAAGAGATATGCAGTTAAGAAAATCAAGGGCAATGGTGATATATATGTGGATTAGACACAAAAAAAAAAACACCTAACAAACGGCTACAATTTAAGGAATGTGTTTAGTGACGGCATCAGATTCCTAATTGATGGAAAAAGGTCTGGTGGTAAGAAAAGCTGCTTCTAGGAGGTTGACAAGTGTTTTCACTCGACGATTCCATTCTTGGGTGGTTGGTTTGGCCCTTGTTCCTGTAACTCGAATCCTAGCCCGGTATATCCCATTTTAATTTTACACCATTGTGAACCTTACGCCTTTTTTACTCTCTGATAGAGGTTCTCGGCATTGAAAAATCTTCGTAAACTCAATCACACGTGTATATGTTGATATTTAAGAGATATACAGTCAAGAAAATCAAGGGCAATGGTGATATATATGCGGATTAGACACCAAAAAAAAACACTCAACAAATGGCTACAATTTAAGGAATGTGTTTAGTGACGACATCAGATTCCTAATTGATGGAGAAAGGTCTGGTGGTAAGAAAAGCTGCTTCTAGGAGGTTGTCTAGTGTTTTCGCTCGACGATTCCATTCTTGGGTGGCTGGTTTGGCCCTTGTTCCTGTAACTCGAATCCTAGCCCGGTATATCCCATTTTAATCATACACCATTGTGAAACAGGTTCTCGGCATTGAAAAATCTTCGTAAACTAAATCACACGTGTATACGTTGATATTTAAGAGATATACATTCAAGAAAATCAAGGGCAATGGTGAAATATATGCGGATTTGACACAAAAAAAAAACACCCAACAAATGGCTACAATTTAAGGAATGTGTTTAGTGACGGCATCATATTCCTAATTGATGGAGAAAGGTCTGGTGGTAAGAAAAGCTGCTTCTAGGAGGTTGACAAGTGTTTTCACTCGACGATTCCATTCTTGGGTGGTTGGTTTGGCCCTTGTTCCTATGACTCGAATCCTAGCCCGGTATATCCCATTTTAATTTTACACCATTATGAACCTTACGCCTTTTTTACTCTCTGATAGAGGTTCTCGGCATTAAAAAATCTTCATAAACTAAATCACACGTGTATATGTTGATATTTAAGAGATATACAGTCAAGAAAATCAAGGGCAATGGTGATATATATGTGGATTAGACACCAAAAAAAACACTCAACAAATGGCTACAATTTAAGGAATGTGTTTAGTGATGGCATCAGATTCCTAATTGATGGAGAAAGGTCTGGTGGTAAGAAAAGCTGCTTCTAGGAGGTTGTCAAGTGTTTTCGCTCGACGATTCCATTCTTGGGTGGTTGGTTTGGCCCTTGTTCCTGTAACTCGAATCCTAGCCCGGTATATCCCATTTTAATTTTACACCATTGTGAACCTTACACTTTTTTTACTCTCTGATCGAGGTTCTCGGCATTAAAAAATCTTCGTAAACTAAATCACACGTGTATATGTTGACCTTTAAGAGATATACAGTCAAGAAAATCAAGGGCAATGGTGATATATATGCGGATTAGACACAAAAAAAAAAAAACACTCAACAAATAGCTACAATTTAAGGAATGTGTTTAGTGACGGCATCATATTCCTAATTGATGGAGAAAGGTCTGGTGGCAAGAAAAGCTGCTTCTAGGAGGTTGTCAAGTGTTTTCGCTCGACGATTCCATTCTTCGGTGGCTGGTTTGGCCCTTGTTCCTGTAACTCGAATTGTAGCCCGGTATATCCCATTTAAATTTTACACCATTGTGAACCTTACGCCTTTTTTACTTTCTGATCGAGGTTCTCGGCGTTGAAAAATCTTCGTAAACTAAATCACACGTGTTTATGTTGACATTTAAGAGATATACAGTCAAGAAAATCAAGGGCAATGGTGATATATATGCGGATTAGATACCAAAAAAAATCACTCAAAAAATGGCTACAATTTAAGGAATGTGTTTAGTGACAGCATCAGATTCCTAACTGATGGAGAAAAGTCTGGTGGTGAGAAAAGCTGCTTCTAGGAGGATGTCAAATGTTATCGCTCGACGATTCCATTCTTGGGTGGTTGGTTTGGCCCTTGTTCCTGTAACTCGAATCCTAGCCTGGTATATCCCATTTAAATTTTACACCATTGTGAACCTTACGCCTTTTTTACTCTCTGATCGAGGTTTTCGGCATTGAAAAATCATCGTAAACTAAATCACACGTGTATATGTTGACATATAAGGGATACACAGTCAAGAAAATCAAGGGCAATTGTGATATATATGCGGATTAGACAACAAAAAAAAACACTCAACAAATGGCTACAATCTTAGGAATGTGTTTAGTGACGGCATCAGATTCCTAATTGATGGAGAAAGGTCTGGTGGCAAGAAAAGCTGCTTCTAGGAGGTTGTCAAATGTTTTCGCTTGACAATTCCATTCTTTGGGGGTTGGTTTGGACCTTTTGCTTGTAACTCGAATCCTTGCCCGGTATATCCCATTTTAATCTTACACCATTGTGAACCT